>CM053761.1:9370814-9383770 GCA_028658305.1 Pachyuromys duprasi | reverse complement strand
TGGAGGTTTGTTTGATTAGTTTGTTTTTCAAGACAGGGTTTCTTTGTTTAGCCTTGGCTTACCTGGCACTTGACTTGTTCTGTAGACCAGGGTGGCCTCAAAAGTATTGAAATCTGCCTATCTCTGCCTCCTGAGTACTGATATTAAAGTTGAAAAATCCATAAAGCAGAAATACCTTTTAAGCATGAACTTATGAATGATGGATGGCTAAATAAATGATCCACAGAGAAAAAGAAAAGAGGAATGAGGCAGGGATTGCCTTTCTTTTCTTTAACTTTCTTCCATCTAAACATGAAACCCAGTCTGTTGGATAGTGGCCACGCACATCCAACAGACAGTACAGCACAGTAATGATGGTAGCTCTTCCTTACCCAATCCATTGATTCCAAAACAATTTCTTCCTGGAAGTGTTCTCACAGACAAACTAAAATGTAATACTTTATAATTCACCTGTATATCCTTTAATGTAGTCATACTGATCCCAGATCATAGAAAACAATTTTTATCTTGGATTAGAATTTTGAATTGAATCTGAAGATGAAGGTATATGATAAAATATATGAGAGACAAAATGCTAAGATATTTTTGTTGTTATCCACACAAATGTTTGCTTTGAGAAAGACAAGACTGCAAATTTACAGAAGAGCCTTGTGAATCTCCTGAGAAAAAAGAAAAATGTATTGGTTATGAGTAAAGTAAAAATTGAAAAAAAGGACACCTTTAATATGAACTTTCTGAATTTAAGATCATTTTCAATTCTTCTCTACTTTTCAATTTGATTGTGCATTCTTAATTCTGCTAATTTACTGGTAAGCACTTTCTGTATATAATATTATTCATGTCATGTTTAGTTTCATATTTCATTCACAGTATTTTATAATGTAAAATCCCTTTTCTTTTCTGCATGCTTATTTGTTGTTATGTAGTAATTGTGCCGCTATCTATGTAACTTGTAACGTATAATATGCCAAAGTACTTAAAGATAAAAACATAATTACACAACTTATTATGTGATTTACTTCATACTAACATTAAGTATAAACAAACAATAGCTTATGATACTGTTATCTTTATGATTTTGATTCTAAAAAGATGCTTGTGTGTGTGTCCATGAGTATGGGCACATCTGTGCATGTGCTCACAGCATCCAGAAGAGGGTATCAGATTCCCTGGAGCTGGATTTTCAGTGGATTATGAACTTGCTAGGTGGATTCTGGGAACTGAACCCTCGCCTTAGCACAAATAATATGACCTCTTAATCACAAAGATACCTCTTCAGCCATAGAAATGCCAGTGTTAAAACAAAGAAACAAACAAAACCAACAAAATATCTATCATTTACATTGACTGATGCATTCCCACTTAAATATTTTGAATTATTAAATTTTATTTTTTACTAAGAGCAATAAACTCTTATGAGAGGGCTTTAATCTTAGTGAACTATGTTCAATGATATGCACAGTTCCTCTGGCCTTAATATAGGCTTGTGTTTAAAAATGTGAACTTTATTAACAGCAGATAACAAAGTAAAGAAAAATACCAGTTTATATTGCATGGGTGTTTCTGGTACCTGGAGACCCACAAATTAAAGGTTACCGTGATCGTCGGCATTGGTGACCTTTAGAAGGAACGGAAAAGACTCATCTTTTCATTTAGAGCTTCACTTTGCAAATCCATAAAGAATGGTGTAAGGTCAGATTCAGCATTTTCATCCCAGGAAGGAGACAAATATATTTCCAAAGATTAGTATAGTGCTCTCTAGGAATATCACAGTGAGTTGAGGGTCTATGAGTGTATTGAACTTGCCTGGCATTTTGTCTTGAGGAAATGGTTGGCTTGGAGTGCCAACCTCAGTCGACATTCTAAGTAAAGCACTTATCCCACCATAATTCTTTGGGCTCATTGGCAAAGGGACCACAGTGCTCCTGGGAATGAGGGTAACATTTGAAGAAACATTTATGGTATTTCTCGTGCCTTCCTACCATTCCACTCTCATTTCCAAGAAAGTAACAATTAATCTATCAGTAGAATGTTTTCCATCTTTGCAACATACAGGACCCAGAATACAGTGGGGCAGTTCAGAGACCATTTCATACTATCTGTGCTCTTAATCAGAAAAAAAGAATAGCTTCATCTCACATTTATGAGGATGCCTTTGTTGAAGTGAGGACCACTTTGTTGAAGTGGTCACAGGAGAGATACTTCTAAAAACAAATAGTGCAAGGCAGCATTCTTGGTGATGTTCTCTCATCTTTCCATGCTACTTTTCAACCATCCCATGTCCTGAACATCACCTGTGATCATATCATATTCCATAAGTCATTTGCCTTATGGCGAATGTTTCCATCATCTATCCTTGTAGATGCCAGAGGGAATAAAGGGAATATGAAGGTCTGTTGCCCCATTAGTCTTGTCTCTGAAAGGATGCTTCCCTTCCTTTGTCTTAAAGATGACTTTTATTCTCAGAGGTTCCTCTTCATCTCTCTGATCCTGTTCCTCTGGATTCTGTCAATTCCTTTCGCCACTTCAGATTCAGAGTGTTTAGCAGTAGATGCTGCTGAACTCTTAGATATTTATTTTTCCCTTTAAAATATTCCCCAAACTATACCTTTAATACACCATTTCCTTTAACATGAAGTTTTCTTAACTTGCGTCTTGAATATGACATCTGACAAAAAATAAATGTCTTCCTTAAGGAAAGATAGGATGATTCTATTCTTAAATCTTATCACTGTCGTTGTGAAAATTTTCTTTCGTTAGTCTTCATGAAAGATCAGGATTTCATGAGGTGATAGAGACCACCTACTGGTTTCTATTTAAGAACATTCCCAATGAGGACTCCTTGGCCTGAAGCTGTCATTAAATAGTAAATAAAAATAGCAATGCTTTATGGCTTGGGGCTCTTTTCCCAACTTTTGCTTCTACTAACAAATCCTGCTTATCAAATTCAGGTTCAACAAAGACATTAAAAGCCAGAGCAAGCAAAACACAACCAAGCTACACATGCTAAGAAAACAGTTATCTTTTAATGAAACACATGCACATGCCTGTTTGTAATTGAAGATAATTTCCTCACTTATGGGAAACCACAGAATTCGTTTCATGCATTAGATTTCCCTTGATTCATTTTGCATCCTAATGGTTTGAGCCTGTGGTTTGAGCATCTCTACCTCTGTCTGACTGCTTGGATCCAGGCTGGGATCCACAATGTTTACAGGAAGCCAAGACTAGAGGACTCTTAAGTTCAAGGCAACATTAAAAGAATAGAAAACAAAACAAAACAAAAAAACCGTGAGGCATGGCCAAGTACAGATGATCAAATATTAGTCTTTTCTGGGGAGAAAGGGAGAGGGGAAGGAGCAGAGGGGGAACTGGGAAGAGAGGAGAGAGGGGGCACCCTCAGAATTCAAAGTAAATAAACTGAAAAAAGAGTTTTTAAGTCTTTGAAACATAAGAAAAAAAAAGAAATTTAGCTGTACAAGAAAAATTCTCCTCCAGTTTCATCAACATGTTTATGTACGGAACACACCTTATTTCCAATGAGTTTTGGAATAACTATAGGGCACATATAAATATTTTAAATCTTGTATTATACTACATTGTCTCTGAAAGGCTGAGGTATTTCTTGTTTCTATAAAGAGTGTTAAAAGGACATTTGCTCAACCATGTTCGTAGAAGCTTTATTTGTAATAGCCAGAGCTGGAAACAACCCTGATGTCCCTCAGTTGAGTAATGGATACAGAAACTGTGGTACATTTACACAAGGGAATACTATTTAGGAATTAAAAACAGGAAATCATGAAATTTGCCGGGAAATGGTGGAACCGAGAAAAGATCATCCTGAGAAAAGTTATCCCAGAAGCAGAAAGACACATTTGATATATACTCACTTATAAGTGGATAATAGACATATAATATAGGATAGTCATACTAAAATGTGTACACCTAAAGAAGCTAGTCAAGAAGGAGGACCCTGGGTAAGATGATTAATCCTCATTCAGAAAGGTAAACAGGATGGACATCTGAGGAGGGAGAAAACAGGGAACAGGACAGGAGCCTACCACAGAGGGCCTCTGAAAGACTCCATCCTGCAGAGTATCAAAGTAGAGGCTGAGACTCATAGCCAAACTTTGTGTAGAGTGTAGGGAATCTTTCAAAAGAAAGGGGAGATAGAAAGACCTGGAGGGGATAGGAGCTCCACAAGGAGAGAGGAAAAAAAATCTGGGCAAAGGGGTCTTCTCTGAGACTGATATTCCAACCAAGAACCATGCATGGTGATAACCCCTGCACAGATGTAGCCCCTGGCAGCTCAGTGTCCAAGTGGGTTCCCTAGTAATGGGAAGAGGGACTACTGTCTCTGACATGAACTCAGTGCCCTGCTCTTTGATCACCTCCCCCTGAGCAGGGAGCAGCCTTACCAGACCACAGAGGAAGACAATGCAGCCAATCCTGATGAGACCTGATAGGCTAGGGTCAGATGGAAGGGGAGGAGGACCTTGGACTGGGGAGGGGCATAGGAGAAGAGGGAGGGACAGAGAGAGGGTAGGATTAGAAAATGATAGGGTAGGTGACTACTGCTGGGATACACAGTGAGTAAACTGCAATTAATAAAATTAAAATTAAAAGTGTCCCTGACTGAGGGTTACCTTAGGCATACTAATTTCCACCTTTCATCAATTACACCAAACTTTTAGAAACAGTTTTACAACTAATACTAAGCACAGTTCTGCTCTAGAATCTTGTTCATTTTAGTGATTATAATATTTAAAATAAACAGAAAACAAGAACAAGTCAACAAATCAAGGAATTTCTCCTTGCATTGGCAGAATGTCTTCTGCTTTATTAAGACATGGGGACAATTTTATGCATTAATATCTACATATTAGAGTTAAATAAACAGTTGGCTTTTATGGTAGCTCAGTGTCTAACTGAAGACCCTAGTAAGGGAAACAGGGACTGTTTCAGTCATGAACTCGATGGCTGGCTCTTTGACCCTCCCCCATACACGCCAGGGAGTAACAACCTGGCTAGTTCCCAGGGGAGGACATTGCAGCCAGCCCTGAAGAGACAAAATGATCTGGGGTCGAATGGAAGGGGAAGAGGACCTCCCCCATTGGTGGACTTGGAGGCAGAGGGGATGAGATGAGGGAGGGATGGGGAGAGTGGGAGGGAATGTGGGAGGGAATGAGGGAGGGGGCTACGCCTGGGATGCAAAGTACCTAACCTGTGATTGACATAAAAATAAATAAATTACATTAAAAAAAACAGTTGGCTTTTCCATCCTTGTATGCTAATACTTCCTGGATTATTTAAGTCCAAGGGCCAATAAGATACCCGGTCTATTGCTTTCGGATTGACTTTGGTCAAATATTGAATGGGCCCCTCTCTGTTACAA
The DNA here is from genome assembly GCA_028658305.1 of Pachyuromys duprasi. Taxonomy (NCBI): domain Eukaryota; kingdom Metazoa; phylum Chordata; class Mammalia; order Rodentia; family Muridae; genus Pachyuromys; species Pachyuromys duprasi. Next base: position 9,378,375 of record CM053761.1, on the reverse strand, counting down.
TAGCTTAGTAAAAATCTCAATAAATAATCAGCATCCCTCAACATTCTGCTTTTCCTCTATAAGCCTAAGATTACAGTCTCTTCAATGAATGCAAGAAGTCTTTACAGGTATTGCCTGAGACATAGAATATTTGTCCATGACATACTAAAGCTCTATTCTAATCTAGAATGTCAGTGTTCACTCTGTCACAGTGCTAGCCAAAGCTCCATGTTTTGTGATGACACTATCAAATTGTTAGAGCTTGCATTAGCATCTATTTGTGGTGCAAAATAAGTCATGACACTTTATGTAGAATATTTTAAGCATGTCATGCATTTTGACTATAGCCTCTCCTCACTGCTTTTTCCCATACCCAGTCCTTCTTTTGTTAATTCTCTTCATCTCATTTCTCTTTCAAAACCATCCTTCTGCTTTCATACTGTGTGCATACATGATTTTTGTTCTTTATGGCTGAGAAAAACTCATTGTGTGTGTGTGTGTGTGTGTACCAAATATCCTTCTTTCATTCATTTTACTATTATCATGTATGTTAAATCTATACATCAACAAGCTATTAGGCTATTGTAATTTAAATGTTTCCTAAAATAGTTCAGGATGTTGGGATGGGGTCCAGTTAAGTTGTTCTTCTGAGAATTTGCTCCCCTATCAGTGTACTTGGAGAGGGGCATGGGAGGAGATGAGGGAGATATGTGGGAATGGGAGGGGGTGAGGGAGGGGGCTACAGCTGGGATTCAAAGTGAATAAACTCATTAATAATAAATAAATTTTTAAAAATTATCTGTTATTTGAAGGATATAATTTTCATCTCTCAGGTTTACTGATGAATACTGCTATTTTCTAGTTCTTTCTTAATTCTGGCTGGTTTGTTCAATTCACCTCTACTGGCTCAAAACTTCTCTACAAAGCTCAACTGCACACTTAACCATTATTCAACACATTCTCCCATGTCCAACAACTGGAGGTAGATGTGAGAATAAAGAGTGAGAAAAGTAGATATAATTCATGTCCTGTATTGACATGGTATAGCTATACAAACAATAGTACTCAGAGAATTACATTGATAAAATACTAAACCATCTAAGATGATTTAATACATCACATGTATTTTTAAGACTTGAAGTAACATTAAGCATTTTTTGAAGTTAAACTGATGATATAAAAGGGTTTTCTTGAGGGCATAGACTCTGCCAGAGTTTTTCAGATGAGAGTAGTTAAAATTACAGTCATCAAAGGATGGTTTTATTATTATTGATGAATTCTTTCAATTTTTATTTTCTCAGGTATTTTTTAATCACAATGATATCACCCAATACATTCAGATCTTACTGAATGTTCTATGCACCAAAAAATTGTATCTTCCTTCTTGTGGAGTTGGAGAACAAGTTGGGACCACAAGACCTTATCAAAAAGCCCTAAATAAAAGTCTGAGGAAGGGTGTGTCCCTTTAATATTTTAAATCTTCAGGAAATTCCTGAGATCCTAGAAGGTATGTGTAGTTGTACAGATGACCAGACATGAACTGAAGTTGTCTGATGTCATCTCTAGCTAACTTTATGGTTTTAAGTAAGAAAACGTGAAGCCTAAGACAGGCCAGCAAAGTCTGGCAAAACACAAAGTGTGTGCCAGACACACAGACCATCTTAGCATAGGCTGGAAGAAGTGGTCTCTGGCCTTTGAGGAAACCTCTGTCCATTGCTAGTTGAGTAGAAATCTAAGCACACATGTGGATAATGACACATGGCACAGAATATAGACTTAATATGTTTAGGGAAACTTTACCTTAAAAAGGAAACTGTTTTTATCTTGTTGATTTGATATTAATTTTTTATCTGTAGACTACCTCAAATGTATCCCACCTCCATTTTCATCTATTTTGTTTGTTGTTCTTTCATAATCAAGGCTTTCCTCAGATGCCTTGTGACTTGTGGTTCTTTAGCCATAGTTTTGAGGAAGGTACTGAACAGCTGCCTACATATTCTTTGCTTAGAAGACTCATGTGTAGCATCCAGAGAGGTTATAAGATTAGGCAGCCTAAGGGTTCTTACCAAGACCAGAAAATAAAAATGATCCCCAGGGAAAATTGTCTGGAATGGAAAATGTGTCAGCAAATGAAGCAAAGAAAGAACTGAGAGGAAGATACAGCATGTGGCAAATAAAAGTTTGTAAGAGCGTCCTAAGAAAGAACCTCTGAGGACTGGTACAGTGTGGGCATTCTTAGTCATAACTTCAGCACTTGAGGATCGGGATAGGAGGATCAGGAGTTCAAGGTCATTTGCAATACATATCAAGTTCATGGTCAGCTTGAACCACATGAAATAGTGGAGGAGATAAAAAGAGAGAACCGGAGGCAGGAAGGGATGGATGGAAATATGAAAGAAAGAATGAATAGCATTGTAACGGTCAGTCAGTTTGGGTGTGTTTAATTTAGATAATCATTGTAAAAATCACACAAATAAGCCCAATAGAATGAGATGCTAAGTCTGTTTTAATTTTCCACTCACCACAGCTCCTGTAGGAGAGAAACACAAAACAAATTTAGAGATTATAATTTAATTCACATTATTTTCCCAGTTTTTTGAATGGTGTGCTGATGCATGAAGTCATCCAGAGACAGATGGCAAGGTCAGGGGGAGATCCAAAAGCTTAAGTAATTCATCATCCACAATTCCCTTGGGGGGGGGGGAGTACCCGTGGCTGAAGAAGGTCTAAAAGGACCATTCCTGTTTTAGTATTGAACGCGGCATAAAATAAACTGCTGAATTTTGGGGTTGACATATGTGACAACTTAATTTTTTTCTCTCATCCTTTCCTCTAATCGTATAACAAATAGCTTCAAAACGAATAACTGTACTGAATTGAATGTTACATCATTTGTCTATCATCAGGCATCTATACCTCTGTGGTGTATGTAGGTGTGCCTATAATATAACAATTGAAAAAAAAGATGGATTAGAAAGGTTTTCATGATTATCACTTTCTTTTAAAGTTTTCATCCAAGTAGTGATTGACAGAATAATAGTAGAAAAGTAAAAGTAGACATATAGAAAAAGTATTTTACTGACTATTTGATGAATATACCATAAAAGTGTCAATCATTCAAATATGGAAGAAGACTTATTATTTCAGACTGAAATGATTGTTTGAGAACTGTGATGAGAACTAAATTGATAATTACAAACACTGATCTGAAGAAATGAAATCGTTGGGTGAATAGAATATATGGTGATTTCGGCCTAATTTGTTTCATAAGAGTTATTTGACTAAGTAGGGGAAAACATGTTAACAAGAACATTGATGTTCTCTTTATGGTTATTTCTAAGTTTATGTTTTGTTACATGAGTGACCCAGCTTTTGGTATTTTTGACAATTTCTTTACTGTGAAGTCAACATATTTATAGAAAATTTATTATTCATTTTTTGATAGGGAACTGGAAGTAGTAATCAATTAGCAGCTAGAACTTTCAGCTCATGAATTTTTTCTTTTTCTTCCAGATTATATAGCTCAGTGTCAGAAATTTATTTAATAATGAACAAATGAATGATGAATGAAAACAATTAATGGAAATATTCTCAATTAAAGTCTCAAAGTTAAATACTAATAATCCAATAAACCTTTAACAATTTGGAAACAGAATACTCATTATTTACTGCATTAGTTCTAAAGTTCTATTTGTCAATTTACTCTTTAATTCATGGAGGGGTGGACATAAATTTATAAAAGTATTTTATAGTGAGCAAGGAAACAACCACCTCATCACATGTTGACTCGTAGAATCCTCACATGTCTCCAGCAAGATTGCTTCCTCTATTCTAATGGCTCTGATTCCAATCATATACATGGAGCAGTTGTTTTTCCCACAACTTAATGTAGCAATGGCACATTGCATTCTTTGAAGAGTTTATTCATGTATTTAGAGCACCCTACTTGACAGAGACAGTTTACAGCTCTGCCATCAGTGACTGAATTAGATGACACAGAAGGTAGCATTGCAGACTCTCTTCCTAGATGCTATTATTCGCTTGATTACAAGCATTCTCAAGATAAAATGGAGACATTGGACACATTTTCTCTCTTCTACATAGGTTCTATGCTCCACTCCTGAAGCTTTTAATAAATGTTTTTAGAGATACTGGTTAGGTAAAGATATTTCTATACATTTTCTTCTGTAATAAATATTAGATTGAGAAAGTTATTGTTAACAGGGTGGCACTGACGATTTATTGGGACCATTTGTTATTTTTCTAGACAATCTAAAATATCTTCATTATCTTCACTCTCTTTCAACCTCTCACCCCTCAAACCCCCACCATACCTGACTCAGTATTCTGCGTCTGGAAGCCATTAACTATAGCTGTATTTGTGGGTAAGTCTGACAATGAAATGGAACTACTGGTCTCTGTACACTGTATATGTGTAACTGAATTGTTTAAACAGTAGGTGATGGACAGTGGTTGTGTTTCAAAAGATCCCTGTTCAGTCTTCTGTATTCTTAAATGCCTTAGGAGAGAATGACTTTTAAAACCTCAACAAAATTTTAACACTGAAAGTTCCTGCTAATATAGAATTATTTCTTTCTAACACTGTCAGTATACAGCAGGGGGTTGAAAGCTGAGTCTATGTATTGGTTTCCCTGGAGAAATATTCATGGAATTGATATGAATAAATGCTTTAATAATATTCAAGTCCAGAGAGTATGTGTGGGGACATTCACATAATGTTTTAGAATCCTTGAATGATTTCAGAAAATGTTGGAAAACATTCACTGTGGCCTCAAGTTGTCTGATATCAAATAAAAAAGACATCCATCTAGAAAATAATGGTGTTTCTTTTATTTTATAAGCCTATTTTGGCTTACATAGTATATATAATACTATGTAAATAGTATGTATATAATACTATGTAAATAGTAATATATATAAATATATATATATATTTATCCAGGATACATGTTAGGGTACTTGCAGGCTACGGGCACTCTTTTTCTCAGAGTTTTCTACTTTATTTCTCCCTCAGCAAAGATGAGTCACTGTGCGTTTCTTGTCTTTTCCTCCTTTATTTGTGTCTGTGGGCTAAGAGCGCCTGAGTTGACTTTTTCCACCATCCTAGGGGGGAGACATCACAGTCAATAACTTTAATGAGAACATTTGATGCATAAATATTACAAATCTGGGATCTCAGTGATGAGATGTTAGAAGAAGAAATAAATATTGTGAGGGAAGCAAGTGGGGCCCTAATGGATCAGCAGGAGATGCAGTCTAGTTAGGAAGAGAACAGATGACACGGGAGGTTTGCTCTCTTCTGATGGGGATGGAGGCTTTTCAAGGCCACAGTTTGTGTTTTGTAGCAGAGAAAATCAGGAGAACGACATTACCGCTGCAGAAATCCTCTTGGCTTGGCTGTTCATACATTTCTCACAAAGTTATAACTAGACTGAAAGAGGAATTAAAAATTGAAAAGCTAAAAAGCTATTAAAATTTAAAATAATTATTAAATAGAAATCAACATAAGCTTTTTACATTCATCATGACAGGTTTTGAAACAGTGTGCAGACATAAAAAGAAATGAAGAATCAAACTGTGTTGGAATGAATTCTGTTCATATTTCTCCTTTACTGAAGTACAAAATACAGACACTACAGTAGGCCTACACTCTTGGACGTGAGCCCTCTTTTTCTACTTTGTGTGTAATGTGTTTGCACCTGTTTTGAGCTGTAATTTTACCAATAAGGGGTCTAGGGAAACCCTACTCATACCTGGCCTCTGGCCAACACAATAAACACAAATGTCATTAATCACTGTCACTTGTCAATTCTCCACTTAAGAAATTGTCTCTTTTCATTGTTGCTACCAACAGCACAAGGGAATTTGATAAATTTTGTTTGGAGAAATGAGGTTCTGTTTTCAAAGGCTGAAAATGTTTTTTTTCTTCTTCCTTTTTAAAAGAAGAATGTGTTACTTAAAGATATATAACAGGTGCTACTAAATATATCTGAAGAAGCAAACACTTGGCCTTGAGACTAGCCACCCAATAGAGATATTGCTAGATAAATCTGCACGTAAAAGGTGTGCTATTTCTGAAAGTCACTTCTCCTAGGCAGGGGTTGAAAGATCAATTAAACCTCTACTGTTGCTCAACATGCATACTCAATGTATAGAAGGAGTTAATGCACAGAAGAACATTCACAAGGTCTTCATAGTACTTACTGCCCATCAATGTTAAGTCAACAGATCATGTCTTTCCAGAAGGGAAGCAGTTGAATTAGCCTATATGCAAATCTTTCAGTTCCATTTAACAAAAAAAGCATGGATCAAGCAGGGAATATTATCTCCACATTATCATCCTAACTGTGTCACTTCGGAAGACCATAATAGAAAAGGTTCAAGTCCACTCTTCATTTCATTGCATAAGATTAAAATTACTTCGTAATGTCTGCAAGATCTGGTCCAGTGATAATGGAAGTGAAATACACATTGGAGATGGAAACAGGCAGATTCTATGCAGAGTGTGGGCTCACAGACCAAACTGCACCAGTTTCTATGCTTACCTGTCTGTCAGATAAAGGCTTTTCAACTTGGGACATTATTAACTTTTTAAAATGTAGTAAATAGTATCTGCCTTGCAACACAAAGACACACAGATACACACACACACACACACACACACACACCTCTTATATAGAACACTAGCTAGTCAGTAGCCAAGGGTTTGCTTGTTATATACAAGTATCTTATACATAGATACACACAAGAGTATAAGCTCATGAATTACACAATTTGAGATTAAACTTTACCTTTTTAGTCTCTTTTTAGCACCATGATTTAGGAATTTTTCAAGAATTAATACAAAGATGTTTAGAAAATTTCAGTACAGCATCTTACAAAAGAGACAATTTAAAACTTATTATAAATTTTTATTTGAAAGAATATAAGACATTTTTATCACATCTAGAAGGTTACAGGAATTTTGGTTCAAAAGGCAACATGCTAATAAATCTTGACTGAATCATGATGTCTTAGTGACATTTAAATGGATCTCAGTGTTTCAGAAACATCAAGCACATGGTTCATTAAATTGGCTATCCTTATTGTTTTTTGAAACCCAGAGTACTGTAGAAAGCATACCAACATAGGGGCCAAGGTCATGCTTTCTCATTTGCCATAAGAAGAATGCAGCTAAGAAAGCTTACGTGGTTCACCCAAGATGAGACAGCCTTTCCACTTTTTATTTTTTATTTTTTTTAATTTTTATTTTATTTTATTTTATTTTTTTAATAAAATAATTTTTTTAATTAATTTATTTTTATCTCAATCACAGGTTAGGTACTTTGAATCCCAGGCATAGCCCCCTCCCCCATTCCCTCTTACCCTCCCACTCCCTCCCTCATCTCCTTCTTCCCTGCCCCCTCCAAGTCCACCAACAGGGGAGGACCTCCTTCCCTTCCATCCAACCCCAGCTTATCCTGTCTCCTCAGGGCTGGCTGCAAAGTCCTCCCCTGGGATCTAGCCAGTCTGTCACTCCCCGGCTTATATGGGGGAGGGTCAAAGAGTCAGCCATCAAGAT
>CM053761.1:9330031-9370314 GCA_028658305.1 Pachyuromys duprasi | reverse complement strand
CAAGGACCACGAGTGGATGTGTCCTGGAACCCCTGTGCAGATGGGACCCAGGATAGCTAGGTGTAGGACTGGAGAGCCTAGTGAGGGAAGCAGGGACTGTTTCAGTCTTGAGCTTGATGACTGACTCTTTGACCCTCCCCCATACAAGCCGGGGAGTGACACACTGGCTGGATCCCAGTGGAGGACTTTGCAGCCAGCCCTGAGGAGACAGGATGAGCTGGGGTTGGATGGAAGGGGAGGAGGTCCTCCCCTGGTGGTGGACTTGGAGTGGGCGGGGAGGAGATGAGGGAGGGTTGGGGAGGGTGGGAGGGAGTGGGGGGGGCTGCACATGGGATGCAAAGTACCTAACCTGTGATTGATAACAAAAAAGAAAAAAAAAAAAGAAAAAAAATTAAAATATATACATCCAGCGGAAAAAAAAAAAAAAAGATTTGCCAAAGGGGTCATGATCCACAGCTTGAAAACAGCTGCCTTAAGTAGTTTTATCTACATTCTACAAATTTCAACCTGTTATGGATTCGTTTTCTTTCATTTCCAAATGCTATTAAATTTCTGGTTTCATTTGTTGTGTGGCATATAGATTGTGCTAAAACATGTTTTTTAATGCCAGTATTCTCCAGTTTCCTTAATTAACTTTTCATTGTTAATTTCTAATGCATGTCAAATTTGGTAAATGCAACTCTTTAAACCAATACATAGTTTAAGTACTCTTGACACATTGAAATTCTGTTGTTGGGAGTTTTCTAAATACCACAAATAGTTTCAATTTCTTCACTACTGAATTATATTATTATGTCTAACAGTAGTGGAAAAGTCTTGCTGGTTTTTTAGTATTTGTATAATTTTCTCATTTATTTGTTCCATTCTGATTTTAATTTGTAAATTATGTTAATGTGCATTTAAATGGGTAATTGTAACATTTTCCTGTGTACTGATCTCTTATACTATTATGCAGTGTCTAGCTTGTACAGTCATCTTGCTTTAAAGATATCATTTCAAAATAATACTGCTTGCTAAACTTTTTGTACTTAACTTTCGAATGTATGTTTTATAGAGTTTTTATTTTAACTTTTCCATGTCCATACAGTTACAATTTACCTTTTTAAGGGGCATGCAATTTATGCTCTGTTGTGGTTTTTTTTTTTCTCCTATTGGATGCTATTTTAAAACTTTAATATACTGAAATCATTTAATTGGTGTATATTTATTGTAAATAATGAAGGCTGTATAAAGACATTCTTCTTCAAGGACAACATGCACTTTGCCCACTTTCACCTTTAACATTCTGCATGCCCTTCATTTCTCCCCCTGCCCCCCATCAGTCCTCTGCCTTTATCCAGAGAATCTTGCTTCCATTCCATTCCCATGCCTTCTGTACATAGTATCACTTATTCAAATTTACTGACATTACTCATATTTTTAAATGTAATTCTATTTATCTTATTTTTTCATTTAAGCATTAACTACATACTTATATTACCCATTATCTGTACTTTGTCATTATTCCATTTCTTTTCACATATATTTTAATATCCTCATATTCTACAAACTATGACTTGCATTCTCATTAATTAAAGTTCTAATATTTAGAATTTTAATATTTCCTTAATACTGAAAGACATTCATATTTATCCCTAACACTAGAACTTTATAGATAAGTAAAATTTCAGAAAATATTTCAGTTACACACTTGTTTGTCAAAAGATCACTTTATCACCGTCATTAGTGTTATTATTTTACCAGTTCAGATATATTTTTTCTTTCTTGTGTTTTTCCATTTGTTGTGGGACAACTATCTATTTATTATCTGTCTCTAACTTCTATCATCTGCCTGTCTGGTTTTTTTTTTTTTTTGCATCTAAACATCTATCTATCTGTAATAGTTTAAACATTCCATCTGACAGCATCTGGAATTAGTTGGTATGGGCTTCTGAGTATGCCTGAGGGAACCATCTTGATTTTGTTGTCTGAAGTGGGAAGGCTCTTGTACTGAGGATGGCTGTTTCCTGTCTGCGATGGTGTACTGTCGAAAAGGCAGAAGCAGCCTGCACGGCAGCAGATGTTTCCTTACTGTCTGATTTTTAACTTTCTATACAAGATAGTCAGCTATGCTCTGTTCTTAATCTCTCTCAAGCCATGGCCTGCAAATTGTAACTGTGAGCCAAAATGAATATTTTCTTCCTTTAGTTGCTTTCTCCTGAGTAAATTATCAGAGCAGCAAACACAGATATTAAAACACTATCAATCTGCTTTGATACGCTGCAGAGTAGAGTCTTTTAGAGTCCCTCTGTGGTAGGCTCCTGTCCTGTTCCCTTTTTTCTCCCTCTTCTGATGTCATCCTCTTTGCCTTTCTGAATGAGGATTGAGCATCTTACCCAGGGTCCTCCTTCTTGACTAGCTTCTTTAGGTGTACACATTTTAAAATGATTGTCCCACATTATATGTCAAATATCCACTTATAAGTGAGTATATACCATGTGTGTCTTTTTGCTTCTGGGATATTTCACTCAGGATGATTTTTTCTAATTCCCAACATTTGCCTGCAAATTTCATGATTTCCTGTTTTTAATTGCTGAGTAGTATTCTATTGTGTAAATGTACCAAAATTTCTGCATCCATTCCTCAACTGAGGGACATCTGGGTTGTTTCCAGCATCTGGCTATTACAAATAAAACTGCTACAAACATGGTTGAGCAAATGTCCTAGTTGTGTACTTGAGCATCCTTTGGAAATATGCCCAGGAGTGGTATGGCTGGATCTTGAGGTGAAACTAACAGCCAAACTTTGGGCAGAGTGCAGGGAATCTTATGAAAAAAGGGAGAGATAGAAAGATCTGGAGAGGACAGAGCTCTACAAAGAGAGAGAGAAAAAATCTGGCACGGGGGTTTATTCTGAGATTGTTACTCCAACCAAGGACCATTCATGGAGATATCCCAGAACCCCTGCACAGATGTAGCCCATGGCAGCTCAATCTCCATGTGGGTACCCTAGTAATAGGAACAGGGACTGTCTCTGACATGAACTCAGTGTCTTGCTCTCTGATCATCTCCCCCCTGAGGGGGTAGCAGCCTTAAGGGGCCACAGAGGAAGAAAAATAATGCAGCCAGTCCTGCTGACAAAGGGAGGAGGACTTCCCCTATGAGTGGACTGGGGGGAGGGGCAGGACATGGGAGAAGAGGGAGGGAGGGTACAGTTTGGAGGGAGGAGGGAACTGGATACAGCTGGGATACAAAGTGAATAAAATGCAATTAATAAAACAATAAATAAAGTTAAAAAAGAAAAAAACCAAAAAACACTATCAATCAAGCAATCATCTATCCTATCAGTCAAGCTGTTAAAAATATACCTATTTTCCATGTATTCCCATTTTCACACATTTTCATTCATTAGTCTTTATTATTTTTCCCTTTAAACTTAAAACTTGTAACACTTTAACATATCCATGGATTATCTCATCTTTTCTTTTTCCCTTGTGAAATATTTTCACATGATGGGATTTTAATTTTCTATTGTATTTTGTTTTGCTAGCTTTTGTTCCTTTTTTCTTTCTTTACTTCTTTTCCTTCCTTCTCCCTTCTCTCACTGTCTTCTTCCCTCTCTCTTCCTTCTTTTCTTCACTACTTTTTAAAATTTTTCTTGTTTTTAAAAGTAAAATATCAAATTGGCATGAAAGAATATACATAATTTCAAGTGATAGTTTACTATATACACACATTGTGTAATAGTTATAATAAAATTAATCATCATATCCATACATATACTTAATATCACATTTTTATCTATAGAAAGGTCATAAATACTCTTTGTTTAATGACCAGAAAACATCACATCTTTTTAGCTATACTTGCTAGATTATATGTTGCTTAATGCTTTTACCAAGAAGTAAAAATTATGTTGGTTTTATGTCTCTGAAACTTTTTTTTGGCCAAAGACATTTTGAAAAATTGCATTTTACAAATTTCTTGGAAGGCAAATCTCATGCTGATAATCTCTCATCTTTAGTTTATCTAGTATTGCCTTCTTAGCTCATTTTTGAATGTCATCTTTTCGAGATATATTGTTGTAGAATAAAGATTTCTTTTTTCCCTTAGCACCTAAAATATATCATCTCACTGTCTTCTATCATTCATTATTTTTGTTGAGATATTGACTCTGCTAGAACCTTGTAGGTGTGTGTCCTTGTAGGTGATGAATATAATTCTCTCTCTCTCTCTCCCCCCTCTCCCTCCCTCTCTCTCTTTGTGTGTGTGTGTGTGTGTGTGTGTGTGTGTGTGTAATTAAATAACTTATTCAAAGCTTCTTGGTTTTTGAATTTTGGCAGTTGGTTTGTCCTGGAATCCCCTGATTTTTACAAATCTGATGCAACCCAACCAAAAGATTGATTCAAATCAATATATAAGACCAGGATCTAAAAGGCTCCTTCTAGGGACATAGATAAGCATGTTTCTCTCTGAGACCGTTGTATCACAGCTGAGAGCAGAGTAGAGCAGACCACTGAGGTACCTATGTGTCTGCTGTTGTACCAGGCTCAGTGGGCATCCCTACACAATGTAGATAAATAGTTCTCCCTGAAGTTCTTTGGTTGAAATGGGCATACCTGATAGAACTCAAGACCCTGGCTCTTTTATTCTTAAAGTAGAGGAGGATTTCTCAAGGATCCTGTGGTTTAATGGTAGTCCTGGAATCTAGTTCAGTGTGAATTATACTTCTTTGTCCCCTGAAAAGAAGTGCTAAGAAATCAACTTTCTTGGCCCTTTAGTGCCTGATAAAATTGTATGAGTAGCCACACCTCTCTGGAAAAGAGAATCATAGTCTGAGCCTACGTATACACAAACACACACATACATATTCTCATAACACAGGCACACACATGTACACGCACACAGGTGCATATAAATAGGCAAAGAAGGACATTTAAAATTGATCAAATCAGTTGTGGCCAGTTATTCCTGAAGCATAAAGAGGACTGGAGATTTGGAGCAAAATTCAAAGAACAATTGTTTTGTAAAGGGATCCCTAGATTATACTTGAAACCTTGCATAAATCCAGCTTGGATTGTATAGAGAGTCTGGGGCCAGCATGGGCTTAGTAAAACCTTGCTTGATATAAACAAAACAAAGCAAAGCAAACAAGCAAGAAAACAAACACTACCTTGACAACACCAGCTAACAACCCATAGCACAAATAACTGCCCATATTCTTCCTTCCTTATGATTGTCTGTTTATTTACCGATAGTTCTTGCTTTACTATTCTACTTCTTCTTTTTCTTTAATGTTCATCTATGTATTCTTTTAACAGCTCTTCCAGACTGGCCATCTGGAGTATGCTCTTTTTATAATGAAAAGACTTACTATGTTAAAAATCATGAACCCTGATATAATCATCAAAGAAAGTGATGCATAAAAGTAAGCATGAGCATCATGGTCATGAATTCAGTTTGTTGTAGATGATACTCTTTGCTTCTCTTGCACATTTTCTTTACTCTGACATTTTCCCCTTTGACTTTCTTTATTGCAGCAGAGCTTATTTGTGAGCTCATGAACTCAATGGAATTCTAAAGGTAGACATTTCTTCGGAGGAAAGAAAAGAACAGTTTTGGGAGGCACATTGGGTAGACTGGCATCTCTCCTATTCTTTAAATTTTTAGTGCATGATATTACTCCAGGATCAGGGAGGATATTCCCTTCTGATGCAGCATATATATTATTTAATGTGGTAATAAATGTAAAATAAAGTCTTACATAAACATACATATGTGCTAACAGTTGAAGGCAGCAAATAAATTATAGAATAGAAAGCTAGTCCCCAGTAGTCTGACAGACCTGTGCATGAAATTGCACACTGTGTGGACAGAGTTTCTATAAAAGACCTTCCATGAATAATGTTTCTAACAGTGTAAGGAACCAGGACCTTGAAGTAAACCTTTTCATTTTTGAAAGTGCATTTACTACTTTAAGATTCTGTCTGGAATCCTCTGTGCATTTATATGCTGCCTCCTACTTCTTGCCCTGTGTACCTGAATCCTGACACAGAGGAACATGAGAAGCCAGCTTATCCTCCGAAGCTCATTTCTGACTACTGATAGGGCCCAGGTCAGTGTTAGTACAGACAGTGGAATCTCATAACTTCATTATTTGTGTGTTGTCTATTGAAAGTCAAGTGAAGTAAAACAGTTTTGGGTAAACCAATCAGCTCATGTTGATTAAAGCTCTCATAATAAACTGTACTGATTTGAAATTGAAGTCATACCTGGACAGAGCCATACCTTCTGGGACATTAAAATTTAGTTAGCTTACAATAAAAAAAAACACATAAAAAGCTGTATTCACATAATACTATAAACCACTATGGAAGATAAATTAAAGTTAACATCTAGATTATATGGCTAATGATTTGGATGAGTAAAGATAAAAATCACTTTAATATACAAATGAAGCAGATAATTTTTTATTTAAACATAGTAGTCTGAAGACACTGAGTTAGAAAAGCACTACTGCAATAGTCTCATTACTATCAGTTTTGATAACAGTACCACAAGTCACGTAGTAGAGTTAAGTATGCTGTATAATGTGAAATGAGGCCAACAGAATGCATTAATGTGAAGAGGAAGGGAAAGCCCTGTGAAAGAAAACTTCTGGATTTGAAGATTCAAGTAACAGAAAGTAAAGGTTGCAGGAAGCTAGAGAAAATAAAAATGGGATCATATTTTTAAAAGAAAATTACAGATACAGATCTCGGACATGCTAAACTCAGCAAGATCTCAGTGACAATGACAAGGAGAATTGGGAAAGTAAATCTGGAGTTGACAGCTTTGGTACAAGATGAAGATAGAGTTTTGGCATCATTGTTGTATTTGGAGATTAATATTTACTATTGATACATCCTTTAGTAAAGCCATGGCTAATCCTAAACATCTGTATAATCAAATCACCACACAGAGACTAAGATTATTTAGTTATCCTAGAACACAATGCTGGGCAATAGTTACTCCATCCTATATCTCCAAGCCCTCATAGTTTCCTACCATTCAGATTCACCCATTATACTTGCTTTTAGTGATGTATTAGGTCCGGTTCATTTGTCCACGTCGTTCCAAGCCCTCTCCTCCAGCCTCTGCTCCTCTCTCCCTCCTACTCCTTCCTCTCCTCCAGCTCTCCTTCTCCTTCCTACTCCTTCCTTTCCTCCTGCTTCCTTCCTCTCCTCCCACTCTGAACCAGGATGTCCCACACTATCCTCTCCATTGCTCAACACTGTGGCTGGTTGTTTTAATTCACAATTTAGAGAACAAATGGTGGCATGTTTACAAGAACTTGAGACAGGTGATGTTTAGAATAAATATCACAATGCAATATCTGGATTGAAACCAGATAGTGGGGGAGTGAAATCAGCATTTGAATGAACGAGGGTAAGGTATATACATTCCCAAATAATATTATACCAACATATCATCAACACTTGATTATATTAAAGATATACAACGAGGTCATACCCTTTACAAATGGATAGGCATAAAGAAAGGAGAGGTCCATAACCTTATTCAGACAATGCAACAAGATAAGGACCCAGTGGGTGAGGTAGGCAGGGAGCAGTGTGGAGACTGGAGGAGGCACCACGGCAGTATTTCCTGGAAGCCAAGTGAATGCACTGATTCATGAAGCAGGTGATGCTCTCCTCTGCCAACGATCTAAGTAAAGGAAGATGAATTCTCCTATTGAACCACTGTTGTAGCAACAAGGCCTTCATGACCCTGAAAACAGTATGGTTACAGGAAGATAAGGAATAAAACACAGATGTGTGGTCAAGAGGGGAGAGAGAAACTGAAGTATTAGATCAGGGGGGAAAAACACCTCTAGATCATTTAAGAGTAGAGATAAAGAGGGCATAGTGGGATGAGAAGGTGAGTGTAATTAGATTACCTTTTCATTCTTCTTGAAAATTTGGTTAGACAATTACCAAAGGAAAGGTTCAATTGTTTTTAACAGGAGTAGGTGAGTGAAGAGACTACAGACTAGTGGAATGTATGAGATATCTCAAGTACCACCTGGACTTAATTGTATGCAGTGGGTGAATGTATTTCTGCTTTAGAGTTGTGTGATTTCCAGTTGAATTCATTTGCAACAGAGATTTGCAATCATCCATTTTATTGTGTTTTCTGCAACTGAACAACACAGCATTTTAACTTCCATGGATTTTTAACTATAGTGAATGAAGTCTGAAATTGCAGGCTCTTTTTTTTTGTTTGTTTTTAATGCACCACTTTTCTTTTTGAGATTCATCATGATGTTATTTGCAGCTTGAACAACGTCTCCTCTTCCTCCTCATGTTCCCTCTCCTCCTCCTTATCCTCCTCATCTTTGTCCTTGTCCTCCTTTTCTTCCTCCTTCTCTTTCTAAGACAGGGTTTGTCTGTGTAACCTTGAATATTCTGCGTTTCACTTTGTAGACAAGGTTGGCCTCAAACTCAGAAATCTATCTGCCTGTCCTGTCTCTTGAGTGGTAGGGTTGAAGATATGTACCACTACATGTTCTTAATGTCCATTTATTATTAAAAAAACCTCGCCATTATATATTAGTTTTTGTTGGTTGAAATTTGGTCTGTTTTCAATATTAACTACAACGAAAATGTCATGGTTAACCTTTTGGGATATGACTCATTGTTGAACAGATATATGATGAATGTATGTATGTATGTATGTTTAGAAGACTCATGGGATTTTGATTTGTTTACCTTTCTGATTTTTTCTCACAATCTTAAGTTGCTCCAATTTGAATTCTCATCATACAATGATATTTTAATACCTGATATATTGGCTATTAATTAAAGTAAATACTTGTAGAGTCTTACATAAATAATTTAATGATATGTTTTTTTTTGTTTACTATAATCACTCAAATGGGGGAATTTATGACCTGTCACTTGAATATTTACAGGACTTTATTTCTATTTGTATATTTGTATGATGTTGAGTTTTGGAGTACTGGGTACCTCAGGCTCTGTGTGTGGTGTTCTGTGATGCAGCCCTATCCTTATCTGTATGAAACAGAAGTCAGACGTTCTGTATACTAAATATGTGCTTTTTACATTTCAACGGTGCTTCCCTGATTTTAAAAATAATTGTGTATTTTAATTTGTTCAGAAATAATAACTGATTAGAGAATGAGAAAGACTCTTCAGACCACTTGCTTGATGCAATGCTTTTGCTATCAGAGCTGTAGGAGAATCTGCTTGTGAGGTGGCTAAATGCTCCGCATAAGTGAGATTGTCGTGTGCATAGGTGCAGCACCATGACTTAAATGTTCAAGTCTCGGATGCCAGAATCCATATGCATGCCCTATCTGAGCATTTATAGTTTAATAACATACTGCACAGTGTCAGGAAATTAAAAGGTTAAATATGCCAGTTCCTCAAACTTAGTCCAAGAAGAATCATAAAACTTCTGAGAACACCACTTTCTCTTAAATCACCAATTCTCCTATCATATTAGTATGAGCATTAAAGAAAATGTGTGTAAGTTCTTCATAAACATTAAAGCTAGAGCCTGGGTATACGGCACTGCTAGAGTTCTGGCTAGAGTATGTGTGTGTGAAGCCCTTTCTTTAATAATCAGCAACAATGAAAATACACAAAATAAAACCATCAAATAATGCTGCTTTTATAGGCAGCAATGTCAATGGCATGAATCTGAGTACTTCCAGCCTAATATTCTAGGGTCTGAGGTATAAACTTGGCCTCTTCCAACTTTCTCAATGCTCTGGAGTGTTCAAAGTTAAACTGTTAACTTTAAGACATGGTATTTTCTGATTGAACACAGCGGCAGGTTCTCTGTGTTTTAAACTTTGAACTTCATAAACACTACAGTCTGCCATAAATCAAAAAGAATGAAAACTGTATTATGAACCTACTGTGCTTCTGAGGTGCCAGGACAGATTTATTCATTTAAGCAACACTCCAATCTGCCTGCATTTCATTGACCTTTTTCTAAATATAAAGTGCTACATAAATTCTTAATGATAACAATACTGACCCAAGTTACTGTTGTCTAATAGCTTTCAGCTCTAAATGTTGATGGTGCAAGATCAGTTCATAAGAGTAGTGAGTGCCTACACCATGGAAACCTTTATCACAATCAGCAAGGATTAATAGAAAGGCCAGAGTTTGACTAAAGAGGCTAAATTCCCCTCTTCCTTCTGTGACTATTCTTCCTACCTTGGTATTACCAACACAAATTTTAATATAGTCACCTTTCGAAAAACTGTAGTTAAGCATGAGATAAAGCTAGATGGGTCCAATTTACATGGGGACAAGAGAAATATGTGTAGGATGGAGTTGCTGTTTGTCGCAGGAGATCCAGCATAGAGCACAATGAGTGGAGCTCTTAAGTTTTGTTACTAGACAAGCCACCTAAACTTTGTGATCCTGTTAGTTCATCCTTAAAATAAGAATAATAACAGTTATTACACAAATCTGTGAAATCTACAGGAGATGAATATGGAACAAGGTGATTTACTGCTAGCAACATATAAGTTATTCTGTTTGAAGATTTCTTGTCACTTGATTTCCCAAACCAATTTCCTAGCCATAGCTTAAAATACGTCTATTAAATTTATCAACAAATACCATCAATTTCAAGTAATATTATAGCTAAAATCCTTCAATTTTCTTCATCATATTTCTTTTCTCCAACTCCTTGTAATATGTTCTCTTTTTTGTCTTAAAGCCTTTTGTAAAAACAATATGGTCATGCTTCCTTTTTATGCAAAGCCATTTTTATTATTTCTCATATTTAAAAGGAAATTGAAAGTCCATTTAAGCATGGTCTGAAGCTCAGATACTCATGTCATGCTCAGTTTCAGACTTCAGCCTGCAAGGATTTCTTCCATAATGTTCATTTGGTAGACTTTCATTGTTGAGTAACACAGGGAGATAACTATGCTTGCAGAGGAAGACACTGTCTTATCTATTTTGCCCTCCTCAGTCCAGTATTTTGTAGCTTTCCCTTTTGGGTGGATGTTTACACTGTCATTCACAAGACCATTGATAGAGACTTCAGAATTTCCTAAGCTCTAGCAATCCAAAGTATACCAAAGACATAAATGAAAATCTATGACATTTGATATTATTTTCAGAATTGTATCTTAAAGGTCAGTATGACTTAAAAGTGAATATACCTGCTAAATGATTTTTTTTCTGTTGTTTTCACTGTTTTATGCATTTTTGTCACTTACGTTGAAATGGTCCTGGCTCTCAAGGATGCTTTCTTCAATCTTTCAAACAAAGTAAAATAATACAATATTGTCTTCTTCTGCAAACAGTCCTGATGAGACCTGATAGGCTAGTGTCAAATAGAAGGGGGTGGGGGAGACCTCCCCTATCAGTAGGCTAGGGGAGGGACATAGGGAGAGAAGCAGCAGGGAGGGTAGGATTTCGAGGAGACAAGGGAGGGGGCCATAGTGGGTACAAATTGAATAAATTGTAAAAATGACAATAATAATAATAAAAGAAAAACAATATTAAAATTGTTTCTAGTTCAATTTTTGGCCAAATTTTTAAGAGAAATATATACTTAAATACTTTCCAAGAAAGGATATTTCTGTATTGTTTAAGTGCTTTAGCACTTATCTTCTGATAGTTTCTTCTGTTTTGAGATGTAAATTGTAATGTTGAAATTCTCTTTTCTCTTTTATGAAAGTGTCATGGTTTCCACAAGATGTGTCTCAATTCTTCATGACTTCTGTCTAAAAGTCTCTATTCTTTTTGCTCAGCTTTTAATCTCTTTGATCACACCTGACATGATCCTTTGGTTTCATTTTCCACTACCCTACCTTTTGTTTTCATCTCGCTAAAGCCTTACACAGTGTATATGCACAGCAAGCTTTAGGTGTGTGAGGTTGCAAAGAGTAGCTGGAATTACAGCCAGGACGTGATTGCTAGTTACCTGCACAGTCTCCTCCTTGACCCCACTCTTGAAATAGTTTTTCCCTAAAATACTCCATCCCTGAAAGATGCTCACATAATAAATGTCTAGTTCTCCTGTCATTTTACACACATTCTAGTTTCTCAAAGCAAAGTATTTTAAGTAAAGTAATTCAGGAGAGAAATGTAATCTGTGCTAACTAATGAAAGGAAGAGATGTAATACCAATGAAAGTTCCCCACGAGTGACCATACAGATCAAATTTCCCCTGGGCAGCCCAAATCACATCTGGTGGTAAGGGCAGTACAAGCCTTGTCAATATTTGAGTCATGGCCCACTTCCCCCATAAGCAGAGCCAGTAACTCAAAAAGTGCATTGATTAAGATATAAAAGGGAAACTTGTTTGGGAAAAGAAGAGATGTTCACCTGTGTGACAGAACAGAAATCTTACTCTATCTGCCTGGATTGCTTATTGGAAAATTAGTCTGTTTTTAAATAAACATTTGGCCTGAGTATATAATAAGCGAAATTAAGTCAATTTCTCCACAGGTTCAAACTCATTTGTTGTCATGTCAGGTCCAAATCTGAGTTCATATTGAAAAACAAAAACACTGGATTATTTCAGCAATGATTTCAGGTGATATTTATGACTATATGTAGGGAAGATCGCTCTGGAAGCTGGACACCTACATGGATCAGGTGAAAGTTTTTTCATATTACGGAAGGCCCCACATTGGTGTAAGGTTTTTTGTTTGTTTTTTGTTTTTCTGCTCTTGAAAGAAGAGGGGAATGGAGCTTGAGCAGCTCTGAATTCTCTGGATCATGCTTCTCCATCTTACAATACACATTAGTTCTATTCGATTGTTGTCTTTTAAAGAATATTTCTCCTCTCTAAAGACAGACATTGTAGAGATGATTAGAATTAAGGATTTTTGTATAGGTAACCACTATATACACTATATATACCTAACAAACATGTAAATGTATTTATATATACGCATATCTACACATTTTACAGGTGGGTAGGTACAATGGTTTGATAGGTTACGTCCTGCAGTAATCTTTTCATTTAACTAACGGGAAAGTAGAAGAGTTATTTCCACCTTCATCACCATCATGATGAGAACTTTTCTTTGGATTTAAAACTAAGAGCTAGAAGCTGTCATGATAAACCAGCAAAGAAGATAATTCCAGCACCATTTTTTTTCCTTTAATTTCCCTTTGCCCACATACTCTTATTTCTGACTGATCCACTGTTGCATAAGACACTGAACACAGCTGTGGATCAATGAGGCCATTTACAGAGTTACCTCATGGGTAAGATAAATGATGGATTAATCTAAGTTCCCAGAGTCTTTATATTTTAAGCATATCCTAATAGTAGCAAAAATCTATTGCTGGCATTTTCTAAAGTTGTTAATTTCCTTTGCAACATTTCCTAAATGTATTCTTTCATTCTAACTATCCGATGATTATTACCAAGTTTTCCCACTTCTGTAAGAGCTGGGAATATTGGTCAGCCTTAGGCTTTTTGTCTGTTTGTTTGCTTTGTTTTTTTGTTTTTTGTTTTTTTTGTTTTCTGTTTTCTGTCACAGAGACAAAAAAATAACAGATCACTGTCAGATAGATGACAAATGCTAAAATAATGCTACTGTTTGTGGTTTAGCTGTACTTGCAGAATTGTATGCTGGACAATTTGATTCTAATACTTGATATAAAGATGGAGGGAGAACTAGAGGACAAAAAAAACTTGTCAAAGAAGGAGGACCCTAGGAAGATGCTTAATCCTCATTCAGAAAGGCAAACAGGATAGGTATCCAAACTGGGAGAAAACAAGGAACAGGACAGGAGGCTACCACAGAGGGCCTCTGAAAGACTCTGTCTGGCAGGGTATCAGAGCAGATGCTGAGACTAATAGGTAAACTTTAGTCAGAGTGCAGGGAATGTAATGAAGGGAAGGGGAAGGGGATAGAAAGACCTGGAGGGGACAGGAACTTCACAAGGAGACTAACAGAGCCTAAAAATCTGGGCCCAGAGGCTGATATTACAACCAAGGACCAGTCATGGAGAGGACCTAGAAACCCTGCACAGATGTAGCCCATGGCAGCTCAGTCTCCAGCTCTTTCTCAGTGTCCTAGTAAGGGGAGTAGGGGCTGTCTCTGATAGGAACTCAGTGGCCAGCTCTTTGATCACCTACCCCTTGCTGGTGCAGCCTTGCCAGACCCCAGAGGAAGACAATGCAGACAGTCCTGATGATAGGCTAAGGTCAGATAGAAGGGGAGGAGGTCCTTCCCTATCAGTAGACCAGGGGAAGGGCATATGGGGAGAAGAAGAAAGGAGTGTGGGACTGAGAAGAGAGGAGGTAGGGCTACAGCTGGGACACAAAATGAATAAATTATAATAAATAAAATAAAAGGAAAAGAAATGTTTTGCTAGGCTGAGGAGATGGCTCAGCATTTAAGAACCTGGTTGCTTTTGCAGACAAACCCAGTTCAGTTCCCAGCACCCATGTGATTGCTCATAATCACCCATAACTCCAGTTTTGAGTGAACCAACATCCTCTTCTGGCTACTGGGGGCACTGTATACTTTGGGTGTACCAACTACGTGCAGCAAAACACTCATATACATGATATAAAATACATATTAAGAAAATGTTTTCCAAAGTTATATAAACATAATGTAATAAAATTTAAAATGGATTGACATTGTGAGCTTGAAGTTGAAAAAGCGATAATTAAAACTAAACAAGATATTCATATCATCTCTAAGGCTCAAGTAACATTATGGAAGAGACAGAAAAATGTAAATATAAAAGGAAAGTGGGGAAGGTCTGTCACAGATGCTGTGTTATTGACATTGAGCATGTACCGGACTGGTCCTGACAATAGTCAAACATGGATGGATGAGGAGCTCCTAGAGCCTCACTTTTTACTGCTGAATGATGGACAGTTATGGAAAATTTTAAGAATAGGAATAATCATTATCTCTACGCTCCAAAGGACAGGTCTAACCCCAAAGTCACATAGATGTCCCCGGTTAAACTTAATGGGTCACAAAATAAAACAAAAATATAGGAATATAGGAAAAGAAGTTTGTGGGGAAGAAGCCTGAGGGGGGGGGGGCTTACAGAGGTAGTAGTGAGTTCAAAGAGGACATAACAGAGCACAACCATACTACCTTACGTGTGTATGTGCAATTATCAAAGAACAAATCTATTTTCAAGTCCACAAAATAAGAATTTGACCATTAAGATAGATTATCAAATTCTTGGTGGGCAAACCTGGTGATTGTGATTACTGGGACTGAAATAAAAATGGAAGAGTAAAAGTGATTCAAAAAATTTACCCTCTGAACTCCAAAATGCAGCATGGCACAAGCATCCTCTCATTTCACACAGACCCAAATAAGAATAAAAATTAAAACCATAAGCACCATGTCTTCCTGTCATTTTATATACATGAAATATCAAAGGAAGTTGCTAATTAAGAATCTTTCATGTTATGGAATGGGTTTTTTAACTGCAAATGAAATATATATTTATTTAAATATTTTTAAGATTTTCCCAGCATTATTCATTTATTTTTATTCATCACAATTTATTCACTTTGTATCCCAGCTGTAGTCCCCTCCCTCATCCCTTCCAATCCTGTCCTTCCTTCCTCATCTACTAATATTTTAATTAAGCAAAATGAAGTCATATTTTATTTTGTTTATTTTTACATGCAATTCATACAATACTCTTATGTGTTTCACTTAATAAGAACGGAATCTATAGTACAATACCATCTCTATCGTAAAGGATGTTGTCTAGACTTACATATAATCCAAAATAAATGGACAAATTCAATTGTAGCAGTTTTTGAGAAACTCTGCTAGCAAAAGATATATTTGTCCAAATGCTGACTATGAATCAAACTCTTCTGGCAGCATTTTTCATCTAAATCTTACACACAAAGAATTAATTTTATGTCTGACCTTTGAATTTAGAGTTTACCTGAACTTCTTCATGCTCACTCACTTAATTAACATAAATAAGCTCAGTGCAATTTTAGAGGAACAAGCCCTTTCTATCTGCTTCCAGAATCCCTTAGTGATATTGGAGATAATGGTTTTTACTTGGAATTTAGAGAGGAAGCAGAAAGATTACTTGGAAATAATGAACACGTAGTAAGAACAGACACCTAAGCAGGTATTGTCCGCGTATTTATACTACTAGTGAACCATGTGTGAGTCTGCAACACTTGCACAGGATTGAGTTTAGTTTATGATCTTTATCTCTGTGTGTGTATCTTTGTGTGGGGAGGTGCATGTGCATGGATATGCTTGTGAATGAGTGCATATGAACACGTATGTGGTGGAGGGAAGAGTTTGATGTAAGTATCTACCCTGGTCATTCTCCATCATATCTATATATGGAGAGAGAAAGAGAGAGATGGCCACTTGCTGAGCATGGACAGACCAATTCAATTAGCCTGGGTGGCCAGTAAGCAATATGTGTACTCTTTTTTCACATCCTCAGTGCTGCCAAAACAGGTGTGCCACCATGTCCCATTCCAGCCCATTTTTCATATAATAGTGCTGAGTATTAACCTCTGATCCTCATGTTTATGCAGCAAGGAACTTAATAATTGAGTTATCTCCTCAGCTCCTTACATCTTTATGCTTACCAAATATCAGTGACTTGTAACATGAATAGGGAGCAAAGAAGAAACTAGATCAACAACCAATCAAACTAAGAAAAACTATGTATTAATAAAGGTAGAGGACTGAAGAACTATGTGGTAATAAAGAAGACTGACAAGGAGTTAGATCTTATGAAAGTGAACCAAGTTGGAATGCATTCATGAAGCCTTACTCCAGATTGGAGGTTATAACCTGCAACTACAGCCATGAGAAAAGGCAATAAAAACTATAAAAAACAAAAAAAAGCAACAAAGACAAACAAAAAACAAACAAACAAAACATGGCTTTCACTTAACCCAAAACATCTCCCCTTCAAGCTGTCAAAGCATTGTAGTAAGAGAGATGTATTTGCCTAACAAGAAATAGAAATCTACATACTGCCTGACAAATAATTCAAAATAATTCTTTAATTTTAGTGAGTGACAAGATAACAGATCAATAACCAGTTGAAGTTAGAAAAACATATGTATTGATAAAAAGGGCAGATGGAAAATGAGATGGAGGCCACTTAAATGAATGAAGTAAAAATTTGAGAGCTCAGTGATTGAACTGAACATTGGACTGGAGATGCTCATAGAATACATGACCAAACAAAGTGGCACAAATCAGCACAGTTGATGATGGGTCATTGAAAAAAATTATTCATAGAAGGAAAAAGAGCTGGGGAGGTGCCTAAGAGGTCCAGAAATTATCTAGCATACACCAAGCTTTGAATACAGGCTCTAATGGCACATAAAGAAACCAAAAAAAAGGGGGGGGGATGGAATATATAATCAAATGGCAGAAAAAGCATATGAAACTTAAAATGTGTCATTGACTAAGCCAACACATACTTCATGAGAGCTTCAGAGGGAGGGCAAACAACTCATGAACAGCCTAACTTCAGAGTGAAAAGTGAATACTCAGAGCCACAAATCCCACGTGATTCCTAGTAAGACTATCCTAAAAATATTTACATGTAATCATAATTTAACCAAATGAGTAAAGTCAAAGACAAAGAATCTTGGATGAAACAGAAGAAAAAGACATATGTAAGAATGTATGTAAGGGCATATATAAGGATGTATATAAGGGATCTTATTTATGGCTGTAATTGAACTTGTAACTAACAACCTTGAGGAGAAGAGAGACTGGGAGTTAATATTTGATTGGCTAAAATAATTAACCTGAACCATAAATACTATGAAAGAAAAAAGAAATCTTTCTTTTAAAAAGGAAAATGTAATGATAATCACAGAAAAAAACAGAAATGGAAGCATTTTCTCACGATTACATCTATTTATCCAGAGCTGCTCAAAGGAACTGTATAAGTCGAAGCAATTAGAGTCTAAGTATAAAAGAAAACATACATGAAGATATAAATTTTATTTGGTAAAACTAAATGTGTGGATAATTTCAGACTATTTCAAAACTGCAACCCTGCGTTCATCTTGATCATATTATGAAAGTCAAAATATACTGGCTAGCTTTAATAGTTCTGGAAGGCATTATACATGCTAATAGAGTATAAAAAGAAATCATCAGTCTTACCTGTCTGTGACTGTTGTAGGTTACAATAATTATCAGCCTGGCAAGACATGTCAACTGGTACAATAATGTCACAGAGTTCATGGTAGTAACCAGAAAATTTCTCATTGAATTTACAGCCCACTCCACAAGATATAACCAATATCATGGCCAAGAACCTATGACTAGAAAGTCCAGGTCTATAGGAGAAAGTGTACTTCCCCAATTCTGATTCTCTGATTCAGCCACAGTTGCAACACAACTGATTATTTATTGTTATACCCGTGTGCTAATGCTTCTCTCAGCCCTCCTCCAAGTGCTTCTTCCAGAAGTTGATGCAGATTAACAAAGAAGTCCTTGACTGGTTCAGAGAATAAGAGGCTGTAGAGTGCACAGTCCTAAATATGGCATCTACATCACACTCCTTCTTCTCAAGGTTTTGGCATTAATATAAGAGAGGGCAAATGGATTGTAAATGCCAGAAGCCATTGGTGGCTACAAGTAAATTGGGTTTTATGAACACAACAGTGGAATTGTACAGAAGAATTCCCAGCAGTTGTGACAGCACACTCAAGACATGTACAAGCTCAGACCAGACAAAATCCCATCATGAAAAGGGAAGTGGGCTTGAAGTCCCACTTGAAGCTGTTGAACAACAGGAAATTAGTAGCTGCAGGGAGACAGTCAGTTTTCTTTAATGGTGCCACCTCTGGTAGGTCACTCACACTCCTGGAGAAAGCTTCATACCTAAGACTTTGTGGGTAGCAAAAATTGAACCTAGTGGGTTGGGAAAAAAGAGGAGAAGAATTTGAAATGATGAATCAAAGAGGAATTGTAGAAATGTGAGTGGGATATGATAAAGACTCACTGAATTAAATTAATCAAGTAATTAGTACAGAGTATTTAATAATAAATGTATTAAGAACAATGATATGAAAAATATAATGGATATACATTTTTTAAAGGAAATAAATTATGATATCACAACAAAGAATGTCAGGAAACCAACGATATGCAGATTTTTCTTACTTTGATGATAAGCTAGCTATCAATGCAAAATATTCTATTATGACTATGAAAATTTTTTTCAACCTCATGGAAACTGCAAAGTATGTCATAATCGATAAGTAAAATTTACTACATATCACATATAGTAAACAAATAAAAAGAAGAAATTAAATATCTATAGAAACCAAGGAACATAATAACAATTATAGGTACTCACTTAACAAGAACCCCTGCAAATGTGAACAGAATAATTCTGAATATCTCTGAAGTTCTAGATATTAAAATAATAATAATCAACATTCTGCTTCCTGCTAGAGACTCATTTGAGTTTTACAAGCACACATATGGCTTATTAGACATTGTAGTTCATTAGCCTAGAATATGTTGAATGTTTTCAGAATACTTAGGTTATTTACATGAAATTATTTAACATGAAGTCTAGATTATAATTAATCTATGGTGAATATTTCATGTAATTGACATATGCAGTACGGGTCTTAGTTACTTTACTATTGCTGTGATGAAACACCATGACAAAGGCAGATCATAAAAGAAAGCATTTACTTTGGCTTATGGCTTTAGAGGATCAGAGTCCATGATAGTGTCATGCTGAAATAGCTGAGATTTTTGTATCATAATCTATAACTGAGTGAGAGAGAGAGAGACCCCCTAGAAATGGTATGAATTTTTTTAAACTTTAAAGCACCAGTGACACCCTCTCCCCGCAAGTCCATGTCTCCTCACCCTTCCAAAAGAGTTCTACCTACCGGGAAACAAATGTTCAATTTCATAATCAGGACTGATGGTACTTTTAAAAACTCTCACTGAAGAAGACAGAAAAAGAAAAAAGAAAATTTAAACTTGAGATGATTATCTTAAATGAAATAAACCAAATCCAACACTGTCAGACCACACTTATCTCAATAATGTAGAATATAGGATATCATAAAAATGGGAAACAATGATGAATTCCAGGAAATAAAAGAAAGTAAATGGGGGTTAATTATGTCTGAAGGGAACAAAGTGTTTGGTAGAGAATGGACAATTCTCTGAGATCCACTGTATGCCACCCAGAAAGCCTAGTTTCAGTGACCATGTTCTACCATATGGTTAAATACTTACTAAGAGTTTAAGTCTGCATGCTATCATGCAGAAAATAATAAAGAAAAATTAACTTTTAAAGGTCACTGATATGATTATGTCATTAATATTAAGACCATAGTGATAGTTTTATATGTGTATATGTATACATATATATGTATACTTATCTGTTTTTTATTCAGCTGCATGTGATAAATGTATAGAGGTTTTTGTTTGACAATTACACCTGAATATCATACTTTGGGAATGATTATATATGTACAGTTTAGTCCTCAATCCTGCCCAGAACCTTAGGATTCTTCACTAAGTGAATGACTCTGTAAATGCTGATCTAAAATCGTCACGGGTAGAAGTCACTGTTGTGCAGTGAACAGTCCTGTAGCTAGCACAGGTGTTGCCCCTGTCTCCTCTATATAGACACGGCTTCATATATAACATTTGCAGTTCCTTTACCTGCTCCGTCTATTACTAATTTTGTGTTTTTACTTAGGATGACCTCTGTATGAGGTGTGTGATTGTTAGCTAAACCTCTGATTACCAAACATTATAGGTAGTAGCACATCACATGATGGCATTGCAGCTCTCAGAGTTTCTGAAGGTTGTCTGGGATTGTTCCTAGGAATCTGTATTTCTGAGAAAGAAATTCCATATTCTTCCTTGCTGTGATAGATAGTCTGAGTAGCAAGACAATATGCACATTCCACATAGTTCTCTGCTGGTTCTTGCAAAGACCAACCGTTTCTGGCTACCTATAGTGAGTGGAAAGATAATGGGTGTGTGCCATGTATACATAATACAAATAAGAATAAACACACACACACACACACCTGTAGTATGTTGGAGTATTGGAGTTTTACTCTCAGCCATGGCAATCCAACATATATTTGCATGTATTCATTTTTTATACAATAACTTATATTTCTAGAACTGCAAAATAAAGTGCACTAGCTAACACTGATGGCATGGCATTCAAAATTCTCATACCTAAATGATAGTGATAAACACAGTAAAAAAAATGGTAGTACTGAGATGAATACTATTGTTTTGTAATGGAATATTCTAGAATATTCCAGGAGTTGGACATTAGGAATGGCATAGCATAGAGAGCTAGTATCACTTAGTAAAGTGAAGACTATTGAACTTCATGATGTTGTCAAGGAACTGAAGGTAGTTGTAAAAAGATGAAAAGAATGAGAGTCTTTCCATTGGAATGTGTTACCTCAATTCTTCACTTTCAGCTCAAAGCAACTGCTTAGTGAATGAAGAAGTTCCTTTATGCCCGAAGTCAAAGTCCTTCATAGTTTCCTCTAGGTTGCTTTGGAATTTGAAGACTCCCAAGACCAGAAGGTAACTCCACATTGTCATCAATAATTTAAACGGGAAGCAGTTTCTAATGTCTTTAAGTTGAAATGGGATTTAGGAGTTGATGAGTTTTAGTGGTTAGATAAATCATAGGTCTGACAATTCATTGAAGACAACTCTCTTTTTCTCTCACACACACAGTATTTGCATTTCAGTTTATAAATTTACATCTTGTATTGGCATAGAAAATTTGGAGACAGCACATTTCTCGTTAGTATTTATGTGAATGAGGACAGGTATAGCGTGATCTCAGCTGATAAATGAAAAGGCGGGATATGTAAGTCCCTGTCAGTTTTCCTCCTTGACTCTCCTAGAATTCCAGAAGGGAGCTGGCTCTTTTTATCTTATTTACCATCTTATTTTTGTCTGTATGGTTCTAGGCATTGAACTCATGACTACAAGCTTGCTACACAAACAGAATACCCCTGAGCTGCACCACCACCCTCCAAGTTGACTCTTTAGATCACAACCAATTCACTTATTTGTGTACTAGCTGTGGTACCACTCAATTTTGTCATGCTAAAGTGTAACTAGCAAAGTAATTGCATTTGAAATATAAAGGAAACTGAAAAAGGAGATGGCCACAGGTAAAGGTTGAAACAAAACACAAGAATCCAGGCTAGTAAGGAGCTGAAGGCATCAGCAATCATCACATGATACAAAGACTCATTATAGCTGTGGTTATTATTTACATTGTTGATATGCTATTTACAGAGAAGACTAGTGGGAGCTGAGATCTCCTTTTGTTTCATTTCTTTGTTTCCATAGTATTATCATCAACCTAAAGATTAAACAAAAACTTACTGAACTGTACCGTGAAATACTTATCAGCAAATTGCTAAGTGATCATATATATTTAATATGTTTATGTATTTATACACAGCAGACCTAAATCTGCAACCAGAGCCACTGGTAACTTCCTATAACTCTTGCACCATTAATTTCTTCCGAGTGACATTCTGATGTGAGCTGAACAGATGGAATTGCAGGATTGTTCTAGCAAATTTATCATAAAAAATGCATCCGACACCTGTGTAATTTGCCTAATCATTTTCCTAATAAGCCCCACCATTAATTATGCACGATTTCCACAATGCAATCAAGATAAAAGTAAATCTGATGACTTAATACCCTTCAAAATAATTGGTTCACCCAACACAAGGCCGCCTCTGCTTTCCGTAGCCATTTTAGTTAATTAGGAAAAGGGTGCAGCCTGTTGGAGTCAGCAGAAAGGAGACTGAGCGCTTGGTGGGAGGTAGACCTGCTGGGTTTTTGGGCAGGAGTCAAGGATATTAAACGTGGAAGAATAGAAGGGAATGTTGCCCCGTCCTCTGATTTTCTTCCCTTCAATGCCCCTTCTAAGTTCGCTGCCTCCCCCCGCCCCACCCAGCAGCAAACAGATGCGATTAGTGTTCCTCAGCCATCAGAAAACTGACTGCGGGACTCTGCGGGTCTAATGAGAATCAACTTTTGCGAGGCTGCTGTCTTGCGGTGCGGTCCACCTGTCACATCATTAGGTGCGGCGTGTGCCTTGAATTCACTTTGCTAAATGAGATTTAGAGGCCCCACTGAAACCCATCCCGAAGCATTGCTGCTTCAATTAGCCAAAGATTAATTGTCTGCGAAAGGGAATGAAAGTTTTACTTCAACTGACCTGGAAAAAAAAAGTGGGCAGTGAGGAAAAAGGTATGGCTCCAGTGTTCCACACAGGCCTTAGGCTCCGTGGAAAAACGTGATAATTTAAAGGTGCTTCAAATTTCCTGCGCCTCGCCTGGATGAATGAAACTAACTAGCACTAAAAGCTGTCAAATTAAAGGTTGACTTCCAGATATTAGCACCTTAAATGTCACCGATATTCTCTTTCTTCTTCTTCTTTTTTTTCCTTCTTCTGTCCTCCCTCCCCCCCCTTTTTGGCAAACATTCCTGTCAGCGCACCTGCAAGTCCACGCAAACATTTTCTTACTGCTGTTCCTGCTAACTGCTTGTTCGTGCCCAGCCGGGAGTTCCTAGCTATAAATCCTTGATGTAACCATGGCTACAATACAACTGGCAATTACAAAATTTCTTCCATGTTAATGCTCCACTAATTATGTTTGAATGTGTTTTAATGGAAGAGAAGAGTTGGAGGTGAGAACGGCTGCAGAAATGAGGATGGGTGTGTGGGCCTGCGGCTTCCACCTGCCACGTTCCTGGGCTCGGCAGTCAGAGTCGTGGCGTGGAGCTTGCGCGTCGGTACCTAGGATTTCTTAGTTTCTGAATATGTATGCAGCTTTGGGAACACAGATGCTTTAACCTTACAGTAAATGGACAGAGGGGAATGTTAGATATTTGCTGAGATTTGGAGAGGAGAGACGAAATTTTATTAGCAGTTATTCTTAATTTTTTACATAATTAACTAAAGAAAACATTTAGCATCCTCAGCATCTAGACACTTCATTCGGGTACTTCAGACACAGTGGAGATAAGAGCCCAAGAGTGGGCACAGTCCAGAGCAGACATGAACCACGCCCCCAGGGAACTCTTCTTCAGCTCAGTCCCTGAACACTGCAATGAACAAGTCATGTGTGCTTGTTTAAATGTGTGGGCAATACCTTTTACTTTATTTAGTATTTTGACTATATTTATACTGTGTCTCTGTGTGCATCTGTGCATGTCTGTGTGTACCTGTGTGTTTGTGTGCATGTACTTTTGTTTATGTGAGTATATGAGTGTGTGTTTATATAATTGTACATGTGTTTGTGTGTGTAGCTCATTAGACAAGTTGAGGAATCTTTGCTAGCCTCCTGTTTAACACGCGGGTTCCAGGGATCCAGCTAAGAGTGCCAGGGCATAGCAGCAATTCCCTTACTTGTTGTTACCCTCACTGACCTAGTACCACTATTAAAATCATAACTTTACAAAATAAAATCCGGCCCAAAGAATGCCTTTTGTGAAGATTGCCTGATTTCAGCAATGTTAAACATGCAGGAGGAGACGCAATAAGAAGAGCTGGCAGGCCTCTGCGTTCAGGATTATGTTCCTATCACCCACAAAATCAAAAGGAAAGATCAGTACCCTATGCAAGCTGTTTTTTTTTAATAAACTATTTTAGAAAGTGTGTAGCCCATTGGAAACCTACATTTGAACCCACCATTACTTACAGTGGATATCACTGTGAACACATTTTCCTAATACTTGTTATCAACCTGCACTATGAAGAAGGAATACAAAGTTATATAAAATACTGCTTTGTTTGTTTTAAAGTTTCGTTGGTGTTCGTTTTATGGATATGATACAAAATATGTAACATAGAAAATGTGTTTATATTAAAGATATGTTCCACTCATTACTTGTCAGGTAAAGTCTTCATTGTATAGCTCAGACAGGCATCAAATTCTTCAGCTTTCTGCCTCAACCTCCCGAGTCCTGGGGTTATAGGAGGAGACTACAACACCGGATTAACTGAATTTTAATTTGTAATCTATACACACAGAAGCTTCAGAGAGTTCTGTTCTGAA
Source organism: Pachyuromys duprasi (assembly GCA_028658305.1). Lineage (NCBI taxonomy): Eukaryota > Metazoa > Chordata > Mammalia > Rodentia > Muridae > Pachyuromys > Pachyuromys duprasi. The sequence continues at coordinate 9,345,241 of CM053761.1, read as the reverse complement.
ATTTCACTTCTTATCCACACAGGGGCTACAAAAACTCTGCATATGTTGAATTGCAATCCTATTAGGAACACACCTTCCTACCTATAAAGCCTTGATAGTCAATGGTCCCTTGAACTTTAACAGTACCTAAGGAAACAGGAAGTGACTGAACCTTCTGCATGTTCCCTTCCCATACTGACAGAAAAGATTTGCTGAATTCTTAAAGTCACTTTTTCAAAAGATTCTTGAAAAACACATTTTAAAACAGCCACATCTGCACAATGACCTGCTGAACCTAAATTTTTGATTTAATAAAAATTGTCATATTTTAATGTCTTTTCTTGTTCTGAATTCTTTTTGTTTATATAGTGATATTTACCCTGTAACAAAAAAAGAAACCAAAACCAATCCAACAAACAAAAACAATGTACTCAATGGGCTTTTAAAATTAATACTATTTAATTCTTATCATGATCATATAAATGAAGTTCTCTTTTTTGCCTATATTGCCAGAAATTATTATTTATTTTTACTCTTTTATCATTAGTGCTTGGGCACAGTAGGGAGGCACACTTGTCACTGTGAATTTCTGGAGCTCAGAGGACAGCTCTATGAACCCAACTCTCTACTTTTCACTTTTGCATGAGTCCCAGGGATCAACATTACTTCATTAGGTTTATATGGAAAGCACCTTTAGGCTCCAAAGCATCTCTCTAGCCACAAGAATTATCATTTTATGTTCATATGTTTCTCATTTTCAAGGGATTTGAAACATGGAGAAGATAAAATATATTCTGCTTTATGCATTTGTGTAAATCACTGAATGTTGAAGGAGAAGATTGGGACGCCTGTATGCTTACAGAAAGGTTTCCACATAGATGACCCATGTTGTAGCTGAATCCTGAGTGGTGTGACTATCATGGCCATGGTAAAATAATACCCATAGTAATGAGAATGGTGAGATTTGAATGAGAAATATCACCCATGGGTTTGTGTATTTGAGACACTGTTCTCAGTTAGGTAGCTTGGGAAGTTCCTGGAACCTAGAGGAGACGGAACCTTCCTGGAAGAAGTTTATCATTAGGGAGAAGTTTTGAAGGTTTATTGCCTACTCTCGCCTCTCCTTGCTGTGTGGGGTCTACTCCATGTTTCTTTTACCCTGTGCTCATAATGGACTTTCTCTCTATCTGGAACTATAATCTAATTCCATTTATTCCTTAAGTTCTTAATGGTGTTTGTTTCAGCAAACTATTATGAACGCAAAAATCTTCAACAAGTAGTGGCAAACGAGATCTAAAATCATTTTAAAGATTTTCCACTGTAATTAAGATGATTTTTATTCCTGAAATTCAAAGGTGGCTTTATCTGTACAGTGAGTAATGATGATATATCAGCAAGGAATGTGCCACTAAGCTTGCATGATATAGAAATAGATGCAGAAAAATACTTTTAATAAATGCAAACTCTATATTTTGGGAAGTTTCAATCAGTTACACATAAGGAACAGACCAGCAATAACAATGATGTGTATGAAGCACTGAAAGATAACTTTATTACTGAATATGAAATGTTGAAGTGTTGTCTTAACAGTCTGGGAAAGACAAACATGCTCACTTTGATCAAAACAGTGCTCTGAACTGTAGAAAAGCAGTTAGGCAAGAGGAAGGAGATACAAGATCAAACTGGAAGAAACAAAGTCAAGCTGCATGTTCGGGCAAGTGACATGACTTTACACAGAGAAACGTCTGAAGAGTTTTCTGGAAACATATTACAAGTGCTAAAAAAGGTATGATTTAGGATTCAAGATAAATGTATAAAATTAGTAGCATCTCTGCACACTATGCAGAGTGTGTAGAAAAACAGAAATGACAGCAGAAAAGAAACAGAAAGGACAATGACATTTTGAAACAACTTCTAAAGAAGGTGACCTAACTATGATGAAAGGAAATCAAAGTAAAGCTTGCAATATTCAGAGGGAATTTCAGTATGTTAAATGGACAAAGCAAAATAAGTGAAAATAACTTAGCAGGATGCTTAATAATTTCTGATGCCAGATATTATACTACAATGATAAAGTAATCACAGCATATTGATAACATACAAAAGTACAAACAAGCACGTGGAAAATCAATAGAAAACATAGAGATACATGCACATACTTTGAGATGATTCTTGTTGGTCACACAAATTCATGATAGAGAAAGTACAGTCATCAATGCATGGTGCTGGAAAACAGATTCTCCAAGAGCAGAAGAATGATGACAGATCCATTCTGCTTAATGTATACCAACATCTGGCCAGGATTCTCCAGAGACTTACACATTAGGTTATAAACTATGCCACCATGAGGGGGAAAGACAGGGAATAATATGGACATGGGCTATATGATTTTTTCCTTCAAAAATATTTTAGGACTGAAATAATGTGAAAAAATGACATAGGAGCAGATACAAAGACTAAATCTACAGCCATCAGCAATATAACAGACAAAACTAAAGCAAAGTAAGTCAAGTACTAAGTGATTACAATCTTTATGTTGGAGAAAAATGGTTATAAACCCTATTTGGCAAAGAGAACAAATGTTGCTGTGAATGGAAAACTGTAGGAAAAGCATATAAACAGGTAATTGACAAAAGCTAAACTAGGAACTGAAATGAAAGATGTTTAGTCATAAAATTTAAAACTGTCAGATGTTGTTTTAATTTTAAAAACTAGAATGTGAAGAAAATGTAAAGGGAATGAAGCTATTGCGAACATTTCAACTAGGTATAAAATCAAGGTTCTTGAGAAAACATTTATACATTTGAAGAACTTGTGCCAACAAAGATCAAGAATTTAAAAATATTCTTATCTGCCAAACTGGACTGATTTGCTCCAGTAACTCACCCTCATCTACTAGTGAGCACCTGGCTGCAAGAAAAAAACAATAGCAAACACTAAGAATCAAGGAAAGAAAGAAAAAGAGAATCATTAAACTCTACTCATCAATTTTAAGATAAATTTTTAATAATACGTACTACAATGCAAGAATATTAATACTCAGGTTTACAGAAACAGTGCACGAAGCTTCAAAATCACTTGCATGGATTGTACTTCATTTACATAAACTGAAAGCATTGTAACCATGTAACGTAGAGCTCCAGGCTAATTGTATGCAATATAGGCTGTATTATCTACTTTTACTCCTTTAAATATGTGGCTGTCAAGTTCTCTTATTATGTTTGAATTTTAGAGAATTCATTTGAAAATGATAGTCACAACCTCTACTCACTATTTTATGGATGCAACGTTGGTTAAATACAGTGTGGCCTTGGCACAGGCACCAAAAGGAAATAACACTAAATGTTACTATTACTATCCCCAGATGGAGGAGTGAGGTTATGAATATTCCCTCACTTCCAAGCTTATTAGAATTTAATGGAATTTTGATAAGCTTACAATTTGAAGCTCCTATTTGAAGAAAATATGTGTCTGTTATCAAAAGTCAAGGTAGCCATGTACTGCAGAAGTGTCATTCACAGCTTAAAAAAATCTGTTATCAATTTATTTTGCTATCAACTGTAGTTTTATTATATATTGTCATCTTGTCTTTGTCATTTGTTCTACAACAACTATTTAAGTATCAAAGTCTAAGTGTGGGAGCTCATCACTGAAAAAACTTGTTCCTTTTATTATTTTGTTTAGAAATTTTATTAGTAGAAAATTAGAAAAAAGTAATGCACATTTTAAAACAATGGGTACTGAAGAGAGAGCAGAAATGAGAAATAAATTATTTTCCATGGAAATATCAAGAAAAATACATTCAAAGAGATTTTATTCAAAACTGAGCTCTGACTAAACAGCATATCAACACATCAAACTAATCAAATCAAGAATCTATATAATATCCTCTTGTCGATTATTACATTAGAATCAGGAAATCAAAATGTATAAGTATTTGTAATAGTATAACCAAAATATAATGTGATTAAAAGGCAGCATTATATACTAAATTTTGAATAAACAGTAACAGCATTTTAATTCCTTTCTATGTGTTTTTATTTCAGTTCTGAAGGGCAAAGTGAGATGGAGGATGAGGCTCTGTAATGATTTCTTCCATGCAACACCCTATATTATCTCCCTCACACATGTATATTCCAAGATTAGAAGTGAGGTCACAATACCTGACAATAGCAAAATCATAAAAGACTAATTGGACTTAGAAGCAAGGTAAATTTTACATTACTTATGATGTCCTTCCTGTAACATGACGTACAGAAACCTCCCAGTAGAAACAGAGGAAAGCGAGAATAAGACTTCGCATTGGCCCATGATGACAGAACAAACAATAAGATCAAGCACTAGACTAGGTAGTAATGAATCAGAACAATACATGAAGCTTGCCCCTCTCGGCCGACCCACCACTGTACCAAACAAACACTTCTGGATATTGCCAGTCAGACTTGAGTTCTAGCTAACGTGGCAGACAGCCAATTACAGAGGCCCTGGGTTATGGATAAACTACACAGCCAGACAGTCCCCAGAAGCCATATGCTTCAAGTGACTCACAATGCTGCTACAGTTTAGGCACTCACAGGATTTCAGTCTGAGATTGTGTGGCTCAAGGCTCAAAGCCTTCCAGCGCCAGCTTCAGTGACTACAGCTTCCTGGAGACTGGGGAAACCAGCAGTGCCAGGGCAGCTGGAGAGGCTCACAGCAGGGACATTCAGAAAAGCTTCCCAGAAGCTCCCTCTCACACTGCAAAACCAGGTAGCAAAGACTGAGCTAGGTGAATTGTTCAGTAAACTAATCCAGAGGTACAACCTCTGGAATCAACATTGACAATAATGATAATGAGATGGAGATAAACAATTGAGTGACAATGGATTAAAACAGAGTTTCTGAGGATGCTTAGTAAACGGTGAGACCATATAGAATATATACATACAGCTTAATGCACACATAAGAATGGCCAGAGAAATAATTTCAGAGAAATTACCCAGAGAGGTTCAAATGATAAAATTATTTTTATAAACAACTGGAGCTGAACATTTCAAAAACTAAATAAAAACTGCAAGAGAAACAACCCTAGTTGAGCTAATCTTGCAGAATACTGTGTCTATTAACTACATTGTAGCATGAAAATATACAATTACAGGAGAAGAAAGTACGAAGGAAACTTATGAGAGTAATACAGTGGCATTAACTGAACAAGAGTGAGGCACTGTCATGTAAGAAACATACTCATAACATATTCAGAACAATAAAGGAGTTGAAAACACACTTAAAGTAATAAAAGCAGAAAACTTTCTAAACCTGGAGTAAAGCAGAAATGTCCAGGTCCAGGAAAGTGAACTCAGATTGAGTGCAGATAAAAACAAATAACACATTATATTCAAACTGCCAAATATCCAGGACAGAGAAGATTGTGAAACCATTGAGAGAAAGCACACAAATAACAAAATGGTGTTCTGAAATGCTGAACAGCAGAACTATAGATACTTTGAAGGATGGTATTTTTAAACTGTTGGAAAAATTATCAATAAAGAATAATGTTTTATTTTTTATTCCTATACTGTTTCCAAGGCATGTATCCAAAATATGATCAAGTATACAACAAAGAGATTTGCTCAACCATGTCCATAGTAGCTTTTTTCATAAATGCCAGAATAGAGAAATAATCCAGATGTCCCGCAACAGAAGAATGGATACAGATATTCTGGTACATTTACACAATGGAATATCACTCAGCATTTAAAAACAAACAAATCCTGAAGTTTGCAGGCAAGTGGTAGGAACTAGAAAAGATCATACTGAGGAAGGTATCCCAGAAGCAGAAAGACACACATGACATATACTCATTTATCAGTGGATATTAGACATATAATATAGGTTAAACATACTAAAATATGTATACCTAAGGAAGCTAAGTAAGAAGATGGACCCTGGGTAAGGTACTCAATCCTCATTCAGAGAGACAAATGGGGTAGATGTCCGAAGAGGGAGAAATTAGTGAACAGGACAGGAGCCTACCACACAGGGCCTCTGAAAGACTCTACTCAGCAGGATATTAAAGAAGATTCTGAGACTCCTAGCCAAACTTTGGACAGACTGCAAGGAATCTTATGAAAGAAGGGCATAATAGAGAGACCTGGAGGGGGCAGGAGCCCCACAAGGGGTGCAACATAACCAAAAAATCTGAGCCCAATTTTTTTCTGAGACTTATAATCCAACCAGTAACCATTCAAAGAGATAACCCAGAACCCCTTAACAGATGTAGGCTATGGCATCTCAGTGTCTAAGTGGGTACCCTAGCAAGGGGAATAGGGACTGTCTCTGACATGACCTCAGGCACTTTGGTCACCTCCCCATGAGAAGGAGAGGTCAGCCTTACCAGGCCACAGAGGACAATACAGCCAGTCCTGATGAGACCTGATAAGCTAGGCTCAGAGGGAAGGGAAGGAGGACCTCCCCTATCAGTGGACTGGGGAAGGGGCATGGGAGGAAAAGAGAGGAGGAGGGCGGGATTAGGAGGGGACCAGGCAGGGGGTACAGCTGGCATACAAAGTGAATAAACTGTATTAAATTGAAAGAAAGAAAGAAAGAAAGAAAGAAAGAAAGAAAGAAAGAAAGAAAGAAAGAAAGAAAGAAAGAAAGAAATCTTGGAAAGCTAAAAACCAGTGGTAATGTTAAATTCACAGTTGAATTTAGAATAGTCTCTAATTATTTAATGTGACATCTAAATCACCTATCTTTAGTATGAAGTTCACTTATAAAACGAAATGCTGTTTCCAAGTATAATAGTTTGATAAGAAAACTGCAGTTGAGGAAGATAAAAATGATTTTGAACAAACTATCACAAAAAGTTAATTATCCAGAAATAAGATACTAAGAGAACAAAGGATCTACATGGAAAATATAAAATGATTGAAAAAGAGCAACTTCAAAACTCAGTGAGCAGCAGATGGCATCAGATTCTGTATAGCTGAAACTAAGGTGATTGCCTGACGTGGATGCTAGGGACTGAACTCTGCTCTCTGGAAAAGCAGGAACCACTTTTAACCACTGAGCTATCTCTGCAGTGCCCACAATAAACAACTGCTACATCATGGCGGAAACTAGAGAAGCAAGGGCATATTAAACATAAAACAGGTGCAAGGAAGGAAATAAGAAACGCCAGAAGTAAAGAGAGCCCAGGCAATGGGAGCCAAGCATTCAGACTGACCGCTTAACAAGACAAAATCTAAGTCAGATTTACAGGGAAAAGTTAATGTTGTACTATTATATGCAAGAAGCATATGAGATGGAGGATGCACAATCATTCAATAAACTATCAAGTACACCGAGACAGACACAAACTAAGGACAAAGGAACACAAAGAGATAAAAAGCCCTTACTTATTAATGATGATTAAATAAACTGAATTGGAAGGGATTGGGGGAGAAAAAGAAGTCTCACACCCATCCACACCCTGGTACATCTTGGCTTCCTTATGGATCATATCAAACTTGTAAATATCTGAAGACAACTTTTACCAAGGTATCTCAAATAAGTTGAACAGGAAGGGATATTTGCCAGTTTATTCTGAGCTCAACATTTCCTTCATTCCAAAAGAAAACATGGACACAACGAAAAAAGAGAATGGTATGGCCAATATATATTTCTCAAAATCTATACTAACAAACTATCTACAATGGCACATTAAGATTATTCACCCTAATTGAATAATTTATTTCAAGTATGCACGAATAGTTCCACATAGAACAATGAATCAGTGTGGTGTATCTCATTGACAGAAGACGAAGACAATGATCATTTCAGTTGCTATAATCATAGCTTTTGACAAAACACAATATAATTTAATGAAAACGAAAACTCTACAAACTAATTATAGAAATTATCTCAGCACAATAAAGACTGTATGTTACAAATCCATGGCAAAACTGTAGTAAATGAAGAAGCATATATACCCATTTTGGCAACTTTTCTTCATCTTAGTGTTAAAGATCCTAACCATAATAAGAAACTCAAGAAGATGTACCTTTATGATTTAGCAACCTAGCCAAGGTATAGTATGTATTCAAATAAAGTTTGCAAGTTTTAGAGATACTTACATTCTTCTATAGATGGTAGCTCTGACAATGGTACAGAATAAGTGTTTGTTAATGGACAACTGAGGAAAAGTCTACACTATATAGACTATAGGAAATGCTTTTTATCCATTAGTTTCTATTCTGTCATTTTCACCACAATGAAAGAACAAATAGTATTCTATCCTAATGTTATGCTAAGTAACAGGAGTCAGGCACAGAAAGAAAATACTACATGAAGCCACTCTGTCATAGAATTAAATAATAAATAAAGTCATCATTAGTAATTACTGCACTGAATATGGGGAGAGGGATGAAAGGATATTACTATTAGAAGGAATAAGGTCAAGTGGTTTATCATATACTAGGGCAGCTATAATTAGTAATAAAATATTTACTCTTGAAAATGAAGAAAGAGTGGATATGAATCAACTTAATAAAAACCAAGAACTATGCAATTAATCTTTTTAAAATGCTGTTAATTAAATGATGGGAAAAGATTATCCTGAGTGAGGTAACCCAGAAGCAGAAAGACACACATTGCATATACTCACTTATAAGTGGATAATACATATATAATATGGGATAATCATACTAAAATCCGTACACCTAAAGACGCTAACCAAGAAGGAAGATCCTGGGTAAGATGCTCAATCCTCATTTAGAAAGGCAAACAGGGAACAGGACAGGAGCCTACCACAGAGGACCTCTGAAAGACTCCACCCAGGAGGTTATTAAAGCAGATGTTGAGGATCAAAGCCAAATTTTGGGGAGTGTGCAGGTAATCTTATGAAAGAAGGAGGACATAGAAAGACCTGGAGGGAACAGGAGCTCCACAAGGAGAGCAGCAGAAATGAAACATCTGGGCCCAAGAGTCTTTTTGAGACTGACACTCCAACCAAGGACCTTTCATAGAGATAACTTAGAACCCCTGCACAAATATATCCATGGCTGCTCAGTGTTCAGGTGGGTGTCCAAGAACTGTCAGATCAGGAACTGTCTCTGACATGATGGCAGGCTCTTTGATCACCTCTCCCTGAGGGGGGTTGGGGGATGGGAGCAGCCTTACCAGGACACAAAGGAAGACAATGCAACCAGTTCTGATCAGATGTGATAGGCTGGATCAGATGAAAGGGGAGGAGGCCCTTCCTTACTAGTAGACTGGGGAAGGGGCATGGGAGGAGAAGAAGGGAGGGCAGGATTGGGAGGATGGGGGAGGGGTCAGGGGAGGGGTCTACAGCTGGGATACAAAGTGAATAAATGGGGCAGATAAAAAGACCTGGAGTGGACAGCAGCTCCACAGGGAGAGCAACAGAACCAAAAGAATTTGGGCCCAGGAGTCTTTTGTGAGACTGACAGTCCAACCAAGGACCCTTCATAGAGATAACTTAGAATCCCTCCACAGATGTAGCCCATGGCAGCTCAGTGTCTAAGAGGGTTCCCCAGTAATAGGAACAGGGGCTGTCTCTTACATGAACTCATGGGCTGGCTCTTTGATAACCTCCACCTGAGGAGGAAGCAGCCTTACCAGTCCACAGAGGAAGACATTGAAGCCAGTCCTGATGAGACCTGATAGACTAGGGTCAGATGGAAGGGGAGGAAGACCTCCCCTTTCATTGAACTGGGGGAGGAGCATAGGAGCAGAAGAGGGAGGGATGATGGGATTGGGCTACAGCTGGGATACAATGTGAATAAACTATAATTAATAAAAATAAAATAAAAATTTAAAGAAGCGAAGAGAAAAATATATTTTAAATGCTGTTAATTTTTATCATGTTGTGTGTATACTTCAAAACATCATCGATACACAACACATACAATTTAATATGTAAATATGAGGACATAAAGTGTGATTTTAAATGCACCTTATATCACACTTCCAGATATAATTTTCTCATTTTCTTGTAACCTGGTATATTGATATATTACAAATATAATAATAGTAACACAAACCAATAATAAACACTGAAAATTCATTAGGAGCTTATCTGTTTAGCAGATCCTTTGGGAATTTAGAGAGGATTTCATCAATATTATTCCTATTTTATAAATGTAGTGACAAACAGCCTGAACTATTTTCAATGCTAGTAGTTTGAAAATAACAGAATTGTGATTCAAGCCACGTGTCTCATCTATCAGAATTACTATATTAATCCACAGGCACTATTTGCTGTGACTTTGGGCATTGAATTCATATGAGAGGTTTTACTTTAACTAAATGATTTTTTAATTATTTTTAATTAATAAATTCAAACATTAAATTGGTCATGTGAAAAGAAATCTTAGTAGATTTGGCTGCAATACAATAATTAACTGGTTCACTGATTTTAAATATGCAAAAGGACTTGAAATAACTGAAGTGTTAGCTCCTTCACTTTAATGCCAAACTTAACAGAAGAGTTCCTTGATATTCTTGGTCTTAAAGTTTGGAAAAGTTTAGAAATTACATGTTATACCAGTAAGTAATACTGACATATATGTATTGGTATATTTGCTAGGGCACAGGCATTTTACATAGGTTGAATACATCTAATGGAATATATATATATATATATATCTATATATATATACACGTTAGTATTTATTATATGAGTAAATATTGTGACATTGTAAATATTGTCATAAAAGCAATAAGTAAACATTATTTAGGCAATGGAGAAGGGGTTCCTGGTTACGAGCATTTGCTGCTCTTGCTCAGGACCAACACACAGGTTTAGTTCCCAGAATCACAAGGTGACTCTACTTTCAAGAGATCCAACATTTCCTTCTAGTCTCCATGGGATTGTATGCAAATGATACACATTATGAAAAATACCCAATCAGGCCCTTGTAAATATGACTATTATGATATGTGTACCAGCATACGTTTAATTTTAGTACACTGGAGGTTAAGGGAAGGGGATTTCAAATTCAACTCCAGCTTGACAAGGTAAGTGAGAGTAGAGGTAGCCTGGACCGTGTGACAAGTCCCCTCCGTAATGAAAATAGCTTTTACAAACATGGTCTCTCTATACGCCATTGCTTTTTTTCTCAGCTGACCTGCAGTTTTCAGCCAGTAGTCACATCCCCACTGTGTGTGCAATACAACCTGAAGCCGTGGGAGCTCAGCTCCCAGCTCTAAATACAGACAAGTTTTTCACACACATATTGTCCTTGTGATAATACTACTTCTAGAATGACAGCCATATCTAGGGAGGCAACATCACGGTGCAAATAATTTATCTGTCCCATCTACGTCTTTAATGTAGAGGGTTCCATCAACAGTGTCAGAGGCAGCAATGCTATTTGAGAAGGAGAGAAAACTAACCTTCAGTATGCTAAGAACTTTATAAATCCCTCCAAGAAAAGAGTTTAGAAAACTGGAAAAGGTCTCAGCAAATCTTTTTAGGGTGTGCTTTTTCTAGATTTTTACTGAAGGAAAAAAATGTAGAAAGGGACCAATTTAATCATGTTTTCATGGTAAATGTTATATGACTACCAAATATGTGTGAGAAAAACCACTTGTCATGCATGGTATATAGTACTTTCCTTTTCTATTATAAATTTATGAATGTAAGGGAAACTGCCGCTTGATACTCTATGAGAATATGTAATATGTATTATGTTTGTTTCTCTATATTTGGAATTTTGAAAAGGGAAAAATAGTAAGACATATTTGATCCCTCTCACATTGATATGTGTACATTTATTTGCTTGCTACCCACCCTATTCCAAATTCTATCTCTTCAACAGACAAACATGTATCTTGTAAATAGATAAGTGAATCATTCCTCATTGATATTAGATTGTATGAATAGGTTTTGTTTCCAAAAACTGCCATTAATCTGTTCCCTCTTGAGTTTGACTTTCTTGTCAGCTACTTTCACTAAATAACTAAATCATCAGATGGAAATGGACTAAAAGTCCATTACCACAGAGTCACCGAAATACAAAGTAACAATACAAGATGCGCTCTTCTTAACGCTTGGGCTTAAATTCGGTGCTTTGTATTTCTAGCTGACACTTCTGCCTAGTACCAAAGGCACTCAACATAAACAAAAATAAATATCTATTTCCCATGTAGCTATGGGACAAAAAATAATATATTACAAGAGTATTATTGCTCCATTCCAGTGCACTTTGAGATGCACTAGGAGAAATTTACAATGAATAAAACAAAGGACTGAGGAACCCTGTACTGTAATTTCACCTACAGTATACAGAAGTGAAGTTGAGAAGGAATGGAATAGAAAAATAGTTGAGATGTTGCACATTTATATAAAAATGAATGAGGCAAGCTTCTATTTCCCTCCCTTTACTTTTTTATTAGTTAAATTTAAAATCCACCTTCTCCCTCTCCCCCCCCCCAACTCCCCTTCCACATATACACTGGTAACTCCAGGACGTGACTACATCTACAAGTTTTCTCACAGCAGTGAACTCTGCAACCCAGCTGTGTCTTCAATTAGCCAACTTGATGATGCTAACATGGCCCTGGATCCCTTCCCCTTTTATTTCATTCCATTCAGGGTCTTAGAGCTTAAAACATTTGACACACTTAGGCAGTTTTCTCTTTAATTTCACTCCAGATCACTGTACACTGAGTTTAATGTGTAGGCACAGCCTTACGGCAAGTAGTTTCTTCTGTGTTCCTTTTTTCTAGCCATCTGAATGCTGGATGTTTTCCAGGTTGGGACAAGACTGTTAGGGTAAAAATTTAACTACATCACAATGATGTAGATCAAAATGGCTGACATCAATAGCTTTGTAGAGGTAAGTTGATTTTGAACATAGGAGCTTCCGTTTCAACAGCACAAGAATTAACCTGGAAAATCAACAAAGTTTCATGCTTGTTTGTTTGTTTTTAATTAAATTTAATTACAATTTCAGATCATTTAACAAAGCCTCCTGCTTCTTACCTTAACTTTCCGTGATTTAGAAGCTCTCTAGAGCCAGCGTCAGTTAAATCTACAACTGAAAAAGTGTCTAGGATAAATGATGATGAACTCCTCATTTCTGACAGTGCAGCTGTGTGATGCCTTCACGGTTTGGAAAACACTTGGGAGAGGGGTTGGGAAGAATGAAACAGCAAGAGAATAGACAGCTTTATAGCAAAAATGGTGCATTCTGGATGTACCATTGGCCTTGCCCTTGTGAACTTACTGAAACTGGGTATTTGCCTAAGACCTGCACTAGATTGGGATCCCCAACATTTTGTCGTGATGGAGGAGGGACACACAAGTCTCCACCCACCTATGAGAATCTATTGATGTTTAATACTTTCGTTGGTCACGTTAATGTCACTGCTGAAAACTGTCTAATCTTGGTCCAACAAACAATCTTTCACCCATGCTTGGGAGAAAAAAAATGTATTAGATCCAGTGGCCATGGTAGAAGGAGAAAAAAGAGTGATTATAAAAAGGCTCTAATGGAATAGGGCGGGAATGAGAAAGAGGTGTGTGTGAAATGACTGAAAATCCATTGTGTAAGTATAAAACTATCAAATAATTTTTAAAACTTTAAACGAGAAAAATAAATGAATATACAAATGAATAGATTATTTTTTATTATTATTGTATAATTTCAGTTAAGAAAAGAAAGATTTAACTTTTCCTAACAACAACCTTGATCCAAAATTACAACGTGGTGGGTCATCTTCCTTTCCCTTCTATCTTTGAAACATATTGAAACTCTTTGCTTCTTAGAGAAAATGTGCAAAGTGCATTGTGCAAGTCAGATACTCACTTTAACACTCACATAAACTTTTAAATATATAGATTCTAGAGTCCCATGTATACTTACTTTATTCTGTAAATATTACATCGATTTTACCCTGATTAATTTATTGTGAATTTCAATTTTTTTATTGATTTGCTTTATACACACACATACACAAACAAACTCCTATCCATACTGAAACTACTTAATCTATCAACTTGTCCTTTGCAAACTCTGTTAACTTCCTTTTACTTTTCCATACCAAATAACCACACTTAAATGATTTTAAAATTATTTTTGAAATAGAACAATAAACTTAAAGAGAAAACATTATGGAAAGGTAAGAGGATTAGAGGAGGGACATAAGAGAAGGTAATAGGTAAATTTGACCAAAAAGTACGGTGGACGTATATGAAAATGTCATAGTAAATCCCATGGCTTTGTTCAATTAGCACACTCTAAAATACAAAGGTCCTCCTGATCAGCAATCCTTTAGATTTACAGAAACCAGAACATCTGGTGACCTTTAGAGAACATCAGAATGTGTGTCAGAAAACGGACCAGTGCAGGATTAATGATCACTCCGGCACCTGCTCTCCTGTGGCCATAAGTATGCTTCCTTAGGTTCATACACAGGCTCTTGGCCTGTGTGTGTGTTTAACTAGGATGATACACTGAAGCTAGGGGTCCAGCCTTTTGCTGATAACTAGATGAAGGTAATGAGGTTCTGTCTCTACATCTCACTTGCCTTTGGACTAATTAGCTACTTTGGTGTAGTATCAGTCTGGGCTACTGCATAGTTAGATTACAGCTTTACTGGTCCTCATGACTGTTCCGTTGAGCTACATGCTGAAGATGTCTGTGCTTTCTAAAAATGGCCTGGCATGCTTCTACTGTCTTCAGCTTCTTAGATCCTCCTATTTGTCTTTGCCCACAGCCACACTAAACATTTCCCATCACAGGCTCTTTGCACAAGCTCTGACCCTGTGGCAAAATTTGACCTAACCTCTTACCTTTTCCTTTACACTTTTTTTTTTCCTGGAAACCCCAGGATTAAATACTGTTTGAATTTTGAACACCCATTGAACCAAAACATGTTCACAGTGTGAAGTTCTGCAATTTGCATGAATCACCAGCTTGAACAACCATTGGGGATACTGGGAGAACTTCACTGGAATGTACAAATATCAAAGTGTCCATTAGCTCATGGAGAGCTAGTTGGAGTCTTCGAAAAACATGTGCACTCCATAAGTCCTTCTTGGCATTCTTACCCCTCTCTTTAGCTTTGCCTCCTTCAGCCCACACTTATATCAGACTCTCAGAGGTCACTCAAGCCATAATCACTCGTAGCACCCTGACAGGTGCATTTTACACGTTTTTTTTAATATTTTTTATTAATTTATTTATTTTTATATCAATCACAGGTTAGGTACTTTGCATCCCAGGCATAGCCTCCTCCCTCATT
>CM053761.1:9313182-9329531 GCA_028658305.1 Pachyuromys duprasi | reverse complement strand
CATATCCACCTGGGTCCTCCTTCCTGTATACCCTCTCTGGGAGTATAGATTTCAGCATGACCTTCCTATCCTATAGGTCTATATAAGTGAGTATATACCATATGTTTCTTTCTGTTTTTGAGAAACCTCACTTAGGATGATCGTTTCCAGGTCCCACCATTTTCCTGTGAATGTCATGATTTCCTCCTTTTTAATTGCTGAGTAGTATTCCTTATTTTTGTTGGGTGAGTTCTTTCGCCGATTTCTGGGCATTTGTTTATATATAATCAGGGAGCTGTTTGTGCTTTAAGGTTGTACTTCAGTCTGAAACTGTCAGTTTCTTGTGTCAGGAGTATTCTTCAAGAAGATCAGGGATTTCAGGTGATTTGTTATTGTTTGTTGTTGTCTCAGTTGAACTCTATTGTGGGCTCTGTGTGCCCGTCTTCGTGCTCTGTGCTAGAAGCTGTGAGCACTGCAGGCTGGTCCCCCCGTCTGGTCTGGAGGTCTAGCTCCTCAGTCTTTTCAAATGTCAGCTGGGACTTTGCGCTCAGCCCTGGGCTTGTTGCTAAGGGCTCTCCCCTGGAATGGAGATTTGGCTCCCCCTTTTGGGCCAAGGGCTGTGCACCAAGTTCTGAGATGATATTTGGGGCACACACAATGGGTTTGGGTTGGTGTGCCTCTGCTGAATGCAGGCCTGTCTGAAATGGTGCCCGAGGCCTTCTCTGTCTGTCCTGTGGACACACACAGGGACTGAGGTTTTTGCTGGTGGGTGCGTGCAGTGTTGGCCCTCAGTGTGTGGTCTGGTCAAGATGGTTCCTGGACTTTCTCAGTCTGGGGTGGCTCCGGTGATCTGTGTATGCCCACTGCGCATGGGTTGAAGCAGAACTCAGGCCCTCCCAGACTTGCCCGAGGACTGGCACATGGACTGAGGTTTTGCTGGCGGAAGCATGCGACTCGTGCCGGCAGAGTGTAGACTGGTCAAAACTGTCCCCAGCCCTTCTCAGACTGGGGTGGTTCTGGCGATAGGTGCGTGCCTGCTGCACACCCATGGGTTGAAGCAGAACCCGGGTGCAGTGTGTGCTTGCAGGGTGCAGTTTGGTGAAAACGGTACCTGGTTCCTCCTCAGACTGCCCACGAGACTGTGTGATTCACTCTATTATGGCGGGTGCGGGCGCCCAGCGTGGCTGCTCGTTCAGATCAGAGCTGTGTGCCGCTGGTCACCTGGAGATTTTTCCGGGGAATAACTGGGTGTCCCTAGGGTTTTCCCACTAGATTTTCTCACCGTGGGAGTTCTGCTCACCTGGCAATCACGAATGCTGGCATTTTATGTCCCAGAGTTCAGTCTCCTGGTCGCTGCGTTGTTTCTGCTGTCCTACTCCTCAGACACAGTGTCCTCTAGTGGCAGCCATCTTGGATCTCGATCACATATTTGTTAAGTGTTATGATATATAACAGAAAAAATGATTTCTCTTAAGTCTCCAATAGGTTTGAAATTAGACTTTTAAGTGACACTGAGGCATTTGAGGCTCCCCTTCTCAGACAGAATTCCATCCCTTCACTGCTTGAAACTACTATATGGAAAAGGAGTATTAGTAGGGAGGGTGTTGGAGGAACATCAGTTTGGAAAATGAGAGAAAATTATGATCCCCGACCAATATTGCAGCACACCATGAGGAATTCAGACACCGAACAAAGCTTTCACAGGGAGCAAAAATATGTATAACAGGGAGGGCTGCAATTTGCCTTGACCTCCTGTGGCTAATTCATGTGTTTTTCTTATGCAAACAAATTTCTTTTCTAAAGTTTAAACTGTAGAACCATCACAAGCAACTTAAATTATTTGTGTTAATTGATGGGCAGGGTTAAAAATTTTAAAAAAAGTATAATATTCTGATGTTATCTAAAGCCATGGAATGTTTTGGTTTCCATAACTGGGGTGAAATATTATATGGTAGTCAACATTTTCCTTCTTTTTAGGGTTATTGTGAACTGAGTGAAAGAGGGTAATGCCATCAAAGACAGTTAATAAAG
The DNA here is from genome assembly GCA_028658305.1 of Pachyuromys duprasi. Classification (NCBI taxonomy): domain Eukaryota; kingdom Metazoa; phylum Chordata; class Mammalia; order Rodentia; family Muridae; genus Pachyuromys; species Pachyuromys duprasi. The sequence continues at coordinate 9,327,521 of CM053761.1, read as the reverse complement.
AAATTGTCATTGATACAGGGCTATTGGCAGTAGATTAACAGCATCACTTATTATGAGACACTTACGAAGCTTGGGACATGGCACAAGTGCAATGTGATGGGCTAAAAATGTTTTGAACATAGTCCAAATATTTATATGCTGTAGCTTGATTCCCTATGTCATAGGAGGAGATAAGTGGGAACCTTCTAGAAGTGGGCCTTAGTGCAAGTCTTTAGGTCACATAGATGGTATCCCATGAGGGGTTATGAAGCCTGGATCTTGTCTTCCTGGGGACAACATGCTTTCTTCCTTATCATGATGCTCTCACAGTGATGCCATGTAGCCAACGGACCCTAAACAAGACTAAATCTGTGCCAAGGAGCATGTAGCTGAGCCTCTCAAACTGTTGATAAAGAATATGCTTTTCTTCATAAAATTACGCTACATAAATGTTGCATAATCAAAATGCAAAGCACAGTAATGGAAAGATAATTCATTTCATAATAAATACATCACATGGCATATGTATACATGCCATATGTGTGTGTGTGTGTGTGTGTGTGTGTGTGCGCGCACCATATGTGTTTCAAACAGTTTGTTTGTAAACTCTGGAAGCAAACATATTATTGTAAGCCTATTATAATATCCCATAATTAAATGCAACCATCCTGCAGGTGAGAACATTTGTGTTTGTTGAGACACTTTATTTGGAGAACCAGGACTCTGGCTCAGGAGATGGAGTACTTGCTACACAAGCACAAGGATTTCAGTTTGGATGCCCTGCACCCACAAATATCCTTGTATGGTGGGGTCCAGCTATTACCCTAGAACTGGGGAGTGGGAACAGCAGATCCTTTTGCTGGTTAGCCATTCTATCAAACATGGTTTCTAAGAATCAGAAGTAGATGCTTGTAGCCTCTTTGAGGAGCACCAATATAGCAGTGGTAGTCACCTGTACATCATTTGCATCCTCTGATTAACCGCTTAAGGACTGTCATCTTCAGACCCTCAGCTGTCGATGTTCAGTAGGAGGCAACATTCAGGCAATTGAAGTGATGTTTTGGAATGAAGGAACATGTGATAAGTAAATTATTCCCTGTCACAGTACAATTGAAGTAAACTTCGAAACCATTGTAGCAATGAAGAATTCCCCAAATAAACACACTGATTCTGACTGCACCATTTCTGCACAAATGGGACTTGGAGACTGAAGAAAGCACTGTTACAATGTTCCATAAGGTAACAGACAAATAAGTGTCAGGAAAGTTGATTCCTAAGTGGGACTTGCTTAGCTCAGTGTTGCTTGGGCAATGACTTTCCTTTCCCCTTGATGGTGGAAGAATCAGAGAGTTTCTGGATTCCAGAAGAAGATTCCATTGAAGAAACACATTTACCAAATTCTGCTAGCCAAAACACACCGCCATGAAACCACAATAAAAATTTATTTTTACCATTTGTAAACTATTTGGTCATAACGTTTCACTTAATACTGTATTTATTGATTCTGGATAGTCATACAGAGTGTGAGGCCTTCATTAGAGGCAGCTGGTTGTGTTAACAAATACGTAGCAGCAGACTCTGGCTCAAAATGCTTCTAAGTCAATGTTTAAAAAAGATTATTGAGAATTTTTATTTGTCAATCATTTATTTATCTTTATGCTTTTATTTGTGCAATTTCTGTTGTGATATACATACATATACTGCTAATTCGTTTGAAGTTACATACATGCATATAATGCCTTCTAGTTCCTCTTTCTACCTTCTTGTATCTCCTTCCCATCTGTATCATACTGACCCTCTTTCTTACAGTCCCTTTTCCAAGTCATGGCTTGTGTCACAAGCAATGTATTTTAACAAGGTAATCTCTGTAATTACTGCATTGCAGCCCAGAGGGGACATATGCACATATGTTTGCTTGTTATGTGTGTGTGTTTGTGTATGTGCATATGTGTGTTTGTGTGTGATTGTGTATATTTGATATTTGATTGTCCCTGTGTGTACATATGCATATGAGATTATGTATTTGATTGTGCATATGTGTGTGATTATTTGTGTATTTGAGTGTATGCATGTGATTTTGTATATATGTGATTGTGTATGTGTGACAAGGATAATCAGCTTAGTCATGGCTCAGTATCAGAAGGTGGCTTTCTGAGCTTTCATGATCCAGTCAATTCCCAAATGTTTGTCAGCTGGGGACCAGTCTAACACATGAGCCTTAGGATTTGCACTATAACATAAGGTATTCCGGACAACAAACCACAGAGAAGCCCCTTTTTAAGACTGTGTTACCAATGAGACTCAGAGGTGAGGAGTGAGACAATGTAGATATAGAGATTTAATTTTTTTAAATAAGTTTTCTTCTCGGAAGCTTTGTTCACATTGCTAGACTGGGAAACCATAAGCAGGACCGCGTGCTGGAGAGGTGACAAAGAACACCAAGAGTCTACGGTTTCCATGAGACACTGTAAGCAGAGTCCTGCAAACAGTAGCTCTTTCAGCTGTTGCGCTGAAGGCTGCCTCGTTGACAAGAAAGGCAGTGATGTCCTACGATGAAAACCTGTGCACTTTACATTTTGTCTTGCTCGTAGACACTTTATTGAGTTCAAGCACTAAACTAGACCTTAGAGATTTAGCCTATTTTTTACCTTACACAATAAATACTCCCCAACTCTTATTTGGAGCTAAAAGACGTTAGCTTGACACCTCTACTATATTTTGCTTCTAGTGAAAAAAAAACAGATGCATACTCGTCAAGAGATGATGAAAATTCTGTTTTTCCTCAGTGATTTTTCAGCGTTTGCAATAACTACATTAATTTTTGAGGCTGCTAAAATAACCTTAGATATATAGCAGGACGTTCTGTATAGCAGAAACAGCCACATAATTTTTAAAGATAAACTTTGAGGTTCAGTTCTTTTTTTCTTTTACATTTCTCATGTTCCTATGATATAATTTGGTAATGTTCAAACTGGTGATCCAGTATGTGTAAAAGTACTTTTTCCTTTTTTTCCCCCCAAACACAGCTTCATCCAGTGAAGGTAAATTCTGTCTCCCTGGGGATATTGGGAAAAAAAGAGGGGAAAGGAGAAGCTGAAATGCAAAGAGTAAGTTCATACTGTCAAGCTGTATGATATGTCAGACTTTCACCCAGGGGACCACCCACTTCTACTGTCAGAGTCAGAAAGATCATGAGGAGTGAGAAGGACAATTCAAGGGATTGGAAATCCCCAACCAAGGAATGGAAATGACTAATGATATTTTACAGGTTCTGAAGAAGTTTTATTCTGAAGTGATCTCTCTCTCTCTCTCTCTCTCTCTCTCTCTCTCTCTCTCTCTCTCTCTCTCTCTCTCTCTCTCTCTCTCTCTCTTCTGCAACAGTTTCTTAGCTACTCACCATTTCTGGCCAGCATCAGTTACCCAGCAATTGAAATAAAATAGGAAAGGGATGAGATTTTTAGGTGAAGTTTAACCTGTGTTTTAATTTTTAAAAAGAAATATTTGGGTGCAAGTTATATACATGCTTTAGACTAACCTAACTCACATCTTAAACACATGTGCACCAATACTTTCACATACATTTACAAACACAAGCTCACTCACATACACATTCACACACAAGCTCTCTCTCTCTCTCTCTATCACACATACACACAAGCTCACATGCAATCACAATATACATAGACACAAGCTCACAACACACACACACAAGGTCACACATACACACAAGCTCACACATACACAGGGTCACACACACACACACACACACACACATATATATATATATATAGGCTCACACACACTTCCCATACTTACTTTTTTGGAGTTAATTTTCATAAATACATCAGTGTTGGAAGAAATGACCTTTAAGAATTACTTTAACATGACTTTCATTCTGATACCCTAAAGTGGCTGTACCTACCTGCTTGGCATTAAATATTGAACTGAGAACAGTCAACGTTTTATGAATTCACACTTGCAAAATTACTAAGGTGACCATTATTTCTTATGTAAAAGTAAAACTTTGAGTGTTAGAATTAGGAATAAAATCATCTAATTTCAAAATTCAAATCAGGAGTTCATTGAACCAAACTAGTTTTGTTGTAACAGATATGAATGTCATAATTATAGAGTCATTTATAACATCATTAAAGACATTTCCTGCAATAGTTCTTAGATACATAACAGTGAATGTTACACAGGAAGGTTTGTAGGTTAAAGATTTTATATCATTAAGACAATATATATGCTGTCTCATATGGCATAATCTAATGAAATTGATAAACACTAAAAAATGGGGCTCAGGGGAACTCTTTAAAGTTTTGTTGTGTATATGTGTATATATAAAGTGGTCTGTATGTGTTCATTCACTTGCATTGTAAATTTTCCTTGATGTTTTTCTTATATTTTTTCTCATTTATTTATTTTATGCACTTTACATCCTTTTAGACCCTTCCCTCCTTCCTTCCCAATCCAACCATTTCTCTCTCTGCCTCCCCCTTGTTTCCTCCTGTTTTCCTCAGAAAAAGGGAGTGCCCTTTCGCATCCACCCCATCTCATCAAGTTGCTTCAGGACTGAATGTGTCCTCTTCCCCTGTGGCCAGTCAAGGCAGTCTTGACAGGGGAAAATGATCAAAAAAAAGCTAGCAAGTTAGTCCCACTTCCCTTACTAGAGGACCCACTTGAAGCCTAAGCTGCCCATCTGCCACATCTTTGTAGGGGGCCTAGGTCCAGTTCCTCCATGGTTCTTGGTTGGTGCTTCAGTCTCAGCAAGATCCTCTGGACCTAAGGGAAGGATGCATAAATCTCACTTGGAAGAGGAGATAGAATAGAGAGAGGTACTGGCTAAGAGTTGGAACAAAGTAGGAAAGGGGGCACAGAGAGTTAAGAGGGTGGAAATCAGGCCTGAAGACAGAAAGCTCAGGGAAAAGAGCAACTGAGGGTAGAGACAGCTTGACAAACTGGAGATCTATGTCAGGGCAGGCTCCTGGGTGGATGTGAGGAGACTCAAGCAGAGACTCCTAGCAGCAGAGGCCTTAGATACTGAAGAGGACACCCTCTAACTAGACTAGTGTCCTAGTAAAGGGCAGGGAACACCAACCACCCACAAAAACTTCTCCCCAAAATTTATCTTATGTTTTAATATATTATATAACATAAATTATTTTTTGTGAGTGTTAAAATAGCTATTTTTCACAAGACCAGTGTGCCTGAAGCGCGCTCTGATGAAAGGTTATGCTTTCCTTACTGAATTTGTATTTCACTGTTTGAAATACAAACTGTATCTGTCTGGCTGTGACTGAAGTTACTGTTTCATTCCATTGATCTCTAAACATGCTGTCCAAACCACATTATTTTATTTATGGTAACTTTATATTGGTTTTTGAAACCAAAGTAACTTCTTCACATACAACTTTCAATGTATTAAGCTTAATTTGAATAGATTAGGATGGCTGCACCACCATATGGAATTTGAGAATTAGTTTGTCAGTTTATATATAAAAATTTGATGAGGATGTGTGATATCATTTTATAGACTGAAATGGGAAATTTTTGATGCCTTAATTTTTAATCTTTCATTTTTTAAATTACACACACATATATGCAGGTGTGTGTGTCTTTGTGTGTGCTTAGAAGTAAATATATTTTCCACTTCGTAGTAATTGAACTTAGTAGGTTCTCTTACTAATTACTTGGATTTGAAAATTGTAGATTTTTCATATATAAAATTATACTAGTCTCTTCACCATCATAAAGAAAATACATTTAAGATGAAGAAGGAGAAGTTTATGTTGGCTCCTAGATTCAGTACAGGCTGGGCTATCTTGAATGCTTTTGATTCCGTTGCAGAGTAAAACTTCCTGTTCAAGAGGATGTGACTTAATAGAATACAGCTGTTAATCGGAGGGAGAGAAAGAGAGAGGAGAGAAGAGAGAAAGAGGGAGAGACAAAGTGATTATTTCTTCTTTGACACACAGGTTTTTTGAAGCATTTTCTTATATATTTGAGGATTTTCTAGACCATTTTCTAGATATCTCTTTATTATTCTCTTCCTTTTCGTTAATTAATTTATTTAATCACCCAGACTGAGTTCCTCGTCCAAGTTTTCTCACTAAATTTCCCTATGAAATATTGAGGGGCAAATATATAATTCAAGCCAACTGCAGATTTGTTTATTTTGATTATTTTATATTGTTTTAGTTCTACCTAGTTTTGTTTCATGTATAATGGTCATAACTATACTAAGTATTATTATATTCTGTTAAAGAATTGCTACCTCAGTGGTCACAAGATGACACTGAGAACCTGTGGGAACATATGTAGTAGCTTGGCTTTGTGTTGGCTCACTAGCACTCCTGGGTATGGCTTCCTCCAAGCATCTCTGTGTTCTGTGTGATTAGACTCAGATGCCAAGGCTTTCAGAGTTCAGAAATTCTCTCATTTCTGTGTTCTATGGAAGCTGTGCTTCCTTAGCAGTCACTCTTTGGCCATTAGTACTCATCTTATGGATATGGAACTTAGTATTTAGCCAAATATTCAAGGTGACCCTTATGCAGTTGTCTGGAACTTTGTCATTGTGGCTTTCTGTCACTCAGTCATCTACATTCACACTGCCAGCTCTCTAAACATCTCTAATCTCCAGTTCCTTTCTATACAGGTCAGAGGAGTTGTGAATGTCTTGTTGATGCAAGTTCTTCATTCTTCAAGTCAAGGTTCATCTTGACTTGGAATTTATCCTCTAGAAAGAACAAATAGCTCCATGAAGTATTCCTCATTTCCAGCTGATTAACACTTGATGAGAAGGGCCATGTCTACTCATCATAGTTTAATGTGAAAGGCTCATTCAGTGAAATCCTTTAAGATGTCTAAGAAAACTTTCCTAGGAAAAGATTTTCAAGCGAAGAATCGTACAGAAGGAATCACTATCTCTCATTACAATAGTTCCATAAGGAGAAGAACCAATTCATAGTAAAATTTATTCTTTGAAAACCAAATGACATCTTAAAATAAAGCATTATAGCCTCCACATTCTTAAAAATATTCTCAAAGTGGACAATTATAGCAAGTTTGATTGGTTTAATTGGTGATTTTACTTTGGGACATTTGTAGAAATTTGAATATGTAAGTCCCTTCAGTCAATTCTTTCTTTAGTTACAAAGGTCCATAGTCTTATCACTGACAATGTTCCTTTAAAAATGTTTACATTTTGAAGATAACTTCTTTTTTTCCAAAAATCCCCATTAGTTTACATGGTGCTCTAAATAATAATGACATTAAGAATTATGCTATTCATTTGATATTAAACACTTGACATGTACAGTGAAAGTAATCATTCTTAAACTATCTTCTAGGTTTCTCCCTATGGTAAATTAAGAAATACCACGTGGGGATATCTTTTCTATAATAACCTTATAAAAATTATGTTTAGTGATTGGAGATTTATGAACACAGTGATTTATAGCTACCACACTTAGCAATACGGTTGGGGCGAAGCCATCTTGTGAGGCTTGTCCTTTGAAATCTTGCTGTAGTGGAGCTGTAGGGATGGTTCATCAATTAGAATGCTCTTACAGAAGACTGGAGTTCAGGCACTACCACCCACATGGCAGCTCAGAACTGCTCCCAATTCCATCTCCAATGGATCTGCCGCCTGCAGTCTGAAGTGCTTACAACATGCTTTGGTGCTTTCACATGTATATAGACCAGTACTTCTCAACCCGCGGGGCTCAACAATTTTGGCAGCACTCTATAACCAAATATATTTAGATTACAATCATAATAGTAGCAAAATAATGATTATAAAGTAGCAACAAAAATAATTTACGGTTGAGCATTACCATAACACAAGGAACATGTTTAAGGATCTCAGCATTAAGAAGGTTGAGAACCACCAACATAGACATATATAAGAAAAATACTTAGTTTTTAAAATAAAAGTTCTTTTCAAATTTATCCTCTCATTTCTTAATTTTAACTTGACAGTCTGAATTCCAAAGAAGAAGCAGTACCCAAGTGATTAAGATATTGACTTTTAGACTTGGCTCTTCCAGGATGAAAGAACAAGTGAAGAGTGGGTCACAGACTGTCTAACAGGAAACTCTCTTTAGATTTTTGAGAACTCAGTACATCAGTTAACTTTCAGATAACCAATTTCAGGGTACCGATAAAATAAACGGCCTATTTCATCTTCTTGAATATCCCAGTTCCCACCCGTCTGTAGCGACAGCTCCACTTCTGTGCATCTTCTAATTTTCGTCAGTAGTTGCATTACTGTGTACTTCAGAATGATAGTTTGAGTTCATTCACTTTCCTCTTAGCTAGTTCCTCAAAATACAATTCTTTCTCTATCAGAAGTTTTGCATTTTCATTATTGGGCTCTGTCATGAAGCAAGGAAATTCCTTTATAGTTAGTTATCTTGAATAGTCATCGATATTTCAATATTATGGAGCTCATCATCTCTAAGGTCTATATAATTTCAAAAATCATGTCATAATTGTGTTACTTATAAAGAGTAACCTGTAGGTATGTGTTTATTCATATACACAAACACATTACACACGTAAATCTGCATATGAACGTGATATCCACACCCTAAGCACCAAAATAATAATTGAAAATATGTAGATATTTTCAATACTCAACACTCAAATATGTGTTGAGTTTATTGACTAATTGAATAAAAAGAATCATTAAAATTGCAATCCCAGAAAAATACTATAAGTGTAGATATGCTACACTCTAGAAAAAATAAATCTACAGTTATATCTTCATATTTTTATATTGCAAGTGAACTTTGAGCATCCCAAATAAAATTTTACTTTCTCTCAAAGATGCATTTTCTTTACTGATGCATTCAATGTTCTTTTAACAGCTTAAGAGTTAAGAGACAATGGATGGCATTTGAAAGATGGCCTTCAATGGGATCATTTTGGACATAACATGGTGCTGATAATGTACTTTAGGGATTTAACTGAATCAGCAGGCCATTATTTACAAACTACAAATCAAAAAGTAACTGAGAAAACAATGAGAGAAATAACACCTTTTAAAGTAGCCTAAATATTTTGGGGCGACTCTGACCAAACAAACAAAATAATTGTATGATTAAAAAAAAGTTAAAAGACACTGAAAAAATGGATTGAGGAAGATATCAAAGATGGAAAGATCTTCTGTGCTCATGGATAGGTAGGATAAATATAGTAAAAATGGCTAGCCTTCCAAAAGCAATCTACAGATTTAATGTAATCCCCATAAAACTTCCAACACAATTCTTCAGAGATCATGAAAAGATAATTCTCAATTTATATATAATCACACACAGAGAAAGAGAAAAAGCAAATAAAAAACAAGCAACAACAACAAAACAAGGGAGCCAACACAATCCTGAATACTAAAAAATAAAAATAAAAAAATAGATACATACTTATCACCCTGCAGAAACTGAACTCCAAGTGGATCAAATACTTCAGTATAAAGCCAGATACACTGAACCTGATAGAAGAGTAAATAAGGAATAGTTTTGAACTCATAGTTACAGGAAGTGTCTTTGTAAAAGAACAGAACTGGCACAGACACTAAAACCAACCACTAATAAATGGGACCACATAAAAAGGAGAGGCTTCTGCATGGCAAGTGGCACCCTCATTCAATAAAATACCAGCCTTCAGAATTGGAAACAGATTTTACGAAATGTACATTTAATAGTGGGCTAACATCTAAAATATATGAGGAACTCAAAAGACTGGACACCAAGAAAACAATTTTTAAACCCAATTTTTAAAATGTGTTACAGATCTAAATAGAAAATTCTCAAAAGAAGAAACTCTAATGGATAAGAAACACTTAAATGTTAAACATCGAAAGCCATCTGGGAAATGAAAATCAAAACTATGAGATTTTATCTTATACCCATCAGAATGGCTAATTCAATAAAACAAGCGATAGCTCATGATGCTCTTTATAGCAAGGCCATGGATTAAGAGGAATACTTATCCATTGTTGCTGGGAATGCAAACCTTTATAGCCTCTATGGAAAAAGTGTTATGATTCTTCAGGAAGCTGGGAATTGATCTACCTCAAGATCCCGATAAGCTATGTTGGACATACACCCAAAGTATGCTTCATCCTACTACAGAGACACTTCTTCATACATACTCATTGCTTTTCTATTCTTAAAAGGCAGGAATTTGAAACAGCCTAGAACTTCCTCAATAGAAAAAAAAAAGATAGAAAATATATGGGACACTTATACTATGAAGTATTACTCAGCTGTTAAAAAATGAAATCATGAAATTTTCAGGTAAAAGAATGCAAGTAAGAAAAAATCATTCTTTTTGAGTTATCATAGATATAAAAAGAAAAACCTGGTCTGTATTCACTTATATGTGGATATTAGTTCTTAAGTCAGTCAATAATAACTAAACTACAATCCCTAAAATCACTGAGGTTGGGTATAAAGTAGAGTCCATGCGATGGGCTATAGATAGATACTGTCAAGAAAGAAAGAATAGGTAGTTATGGATAGATGGGGGAGAGCTTGAAGGGGAGGATCAAGTGGATAATGGGAGATAACAGTGTGGCAAGGGAGGGAATATATAGTCAGTTAAAACTAAGGGGCAACGGAGGGATATTATAGAAACCTAATATAATAAGAGCTTCTTTATATATATTTATACATACACATATAAGAAGGTAGTCTAAATGAAATTGCCAAATAATGGGGAAGACAGAGCTCCAATTGACATCTCTTGTCATCAGTGAAAGCTTCCAGTAAAGAGATTGGGTTATATATAATTAGATTGTTAGTCAACAGGGTGTAATGGGAACCCAAAACACCCCAGGCTGTTGCAAGGAAAATAAGTTGCTCTCCACAAATTGGCTGCAAGGCTCCATTGCTGTAGACAACTTAGTGAAGACACAGAAGTCAAGCTGGTGCCTAAATAGAGCTTTAACCCCTACATGATAGCATCTTTGTTTTAGGAAGTTATGCTGCACAGAGAAACATAAACGTCAACGCAACAACAAAACCTTTGGTCCAAAATCATGTCCTGCCTGCAGGATATGATAGTGTAATGGTGGCACTAAGCTTTGAGAATAACCAACCAATGCATTGTTTGACGTAAGGCCCACTCCATTAAATGGAAACTATATCCAGCACTACTAGGGTGACCAAAAAACTCAGACTACATACTCCAGGGACTTAACATTACATCAAATGTTTTAAAATATTCTAAAAACAACAACAAAAAGTACATAGCAATAAAGTGACTCCAAGTGACATTCTCTGATACACACAGAACAGTGCTTTGCTCAGCCATCATCAGAGAGGCTCTGCATCAGATGGGATCAAATACAGAGACCAATAGACAGACGATGTGCAGGGAATGAGAACTGTGCAACAGATATCCTGAAATGGCCTATCTTCTTCAAATCTTCCTCACAGGGCTCAGTGAACCTCATGGAAGGGAGGAAGAATGAGTATAAGAGTGAGAGGAGATGGAGGACACACACACAACAAAACAAAAAACAACAAAAGGTAAAAACATAACAAAAAGGAAAATTGCAAAAACAATACCTTCTAAATCCATAGGATCAATGCATCTGTGAACTCACAGAGCCTGAAACAACATGCTTGGTGCCTGAACAGATCCTCACCAGGCAGTGTCCTAGAGAAGAAGGAAGTGGGTTTATGCTCCCATCTCTAACCCAGAAGTAATCTCCAATTGATAAATACTTGCAAATGAAAGTTTAGTTTCCTCCAAGGGAGTCTCAATGGGGAAACAAACTGTTCTTAAATGTAGGCTACAGGCCCAGCAGTAGAAAGCCAATAGAAAATGATTTGTATGGTATCTTTAAAGGTTTCTTTTCTGATAATGTTATGTCTTGTGAGTATGGGAACCAGTGGGTCTCTGATTCTATGCATTCTTTTGGGTATTTTTACTTCTGTTTGATTGTTTTGCCCAATTCAGACTGTTAATTTTTGTTTTATCTTATTACATTTATTTTATTAATTAATTTATTATTATTTTATTTATGTTATTCTAATTCTTAGAATCTTGTTTGTTTTATAATGAAAGTCAGAAAGAGAGTGGATTTTGGTATACTTAAAAAAAACTTTTATTTAAATTTCTTATGTCTCTTTCTCTCTTTTCTACCCTAATCCCTTCCAACACCCCAACACTAGGTAGGAAAAATAAAGGGATAGTGGGAGAGGGGCACATTTCTCTTAGCCGATTCCTGCTGGTCAGGTTTGTTGGGTTCCTTGGATTCAGTCTGATCCTTTCAGGAGTTCTCCAACTTCTTGTCACATCAACAGCAACCAGGAGCCGCACAGGTGACCCAGCAGCAGCCTTGTTCTTCCTGGGAACTCTTCGACACTCTCTGGGCTCTGGGATCAGATTTAAACTATCTGCAGCAGGTAAAAAGCTCCTGTCAGAGCCCAGACAAGGCAAATAGTTTACTGCTGTGGACTATCTGAATCAGTCCCACATCCCATACCTAGGATTAAAGCAACACCATGTCTATATCAACAACAGGTGGACCCAGATAACAGGGAAGGTGGGGAGGAACTAGGAAGAATAGTGGGAGGAAACCCAGAATTCGAAATATATTATGTGAGAAGGAAATATTTTCAATAAAAAGAAAAAAGAAATCAGTCTTTATGCGTAAAAACAGTATCATAGAGAATAATGTTAATGTAATTGGTTTACTGAGATTGTTGCATGTATTAATCTGACTTGAACTTTATGATTTTATGACTTATTGTAATTTGGTTACTATGGAAACATGTATCATGGTAAACATTCAGTAGGATCTCGCTTAGTAAGACCTATAAACAGAGGAACCTTCTCTGTAATTCAGGTTTGGCTAAGGTGGGAATACTAAGGAGAGAAATGGTAAAGAAGTAACCAGGGCATGGTGGTGCTACATTAAAACAGTTCACTAGTTTTTCCTTCCATCTTCTACCACTTCAGATCCTCATTTTATTCCCCTGAAGAATATACAGCATGACACATCACCTGGAGGTAGAGGATGTTCCATACCAGAAAACCAAGCCAGATGGCACCTTGATCTGCATTTCCCAGATTTTAAACTGTGAGAAGGAAATTTCTATTCTTTTTTTAAATTAATTAATTTATTTTTGTATCAATCACAGGTTAGGTACTTTGCACCCCAAGCTTAGCCACCTCCCTCATTCCCTCCCACCCTCCCACTCCCTCCCTCATCTCCCTCCTCCCCGCCCCCTCCAAGTCCACCAACAGGGGAGGACCTCCTCCCCTTCCATCCAACCCCAGCTCATCCTGTCTCCTCAGGGCTGGCTGCAATGTCCTCCCCTGGGATCTAGCCAGTCTGTCACTCCCCAGCATGTATGGGGGAGGGTCAAAGAGTCAGCCATCAAGTTCATGACTGAAAAAGTCCCTGTCTCTCTCACTGGCATCTTCAGTCTGACACTAAGCTATCATGGGCCCCATCTGAGCAGGGGTGCCAGGGCACATCCACATGTGGTCCTTGGTTGTAGAAACCATCTCATACAAGAACCCTGTGCCCTGCTCAGTTTGGTCTTCCTGGAGCTCTTGTTCTCCACAAGTCTCAACAACCTCCTCCATTTCTATCATGACTTCTTGCCCTCTGCCAAAGGCTTCATCGTGAGTCTCAATATCTGCTCTGATACATCACTACGTTGACCCCTCCCCCAGAGGTCCTCCTTGGCATGCTCCTGTCCTGTTGCTTGTTTTCTCCTCCACTCAATGTCCATCCCATTTGTTCATCGAAAGAAACATTGACCATACCCACCTGGGTCCTCCTTTCTGTATATCCTTCCTAGGTGTGTAGATTTCAGCATGACCTTCCTATCCTATAGGTCTATATAAGTGAGTATATACCATATGTTTCTTTCTGCTTTTGGGATACCTCACTTAGGATGATCATTTCCAGGTCCCACCATTTGCCTGCGAATTTCATGATTTCCTCCTTTTTAATTGCTGAGTAGTATTCCATTCTGTAAAAGTACCACAATTTCTGTATCCATTCCTCAACTGAGGGACATCTGGGTTGTTTCCAGGTTCTGGCTATTACAAATGAAGCAGCCACGAACATAGTTGAACAAATGTCCTTGTTGTGTACTTGAGCATTTTTTGGATATATGCCTAAGAGAGGGATAGCTGGGCCTTGAGGAATCACTATTCCTAATTGTCTAAGAAAGCACCAAATTGATTTCCAGAGTGGTTGTACAAGTTTGCTTTCCCACCAGCAATGGAGGAGGGTTCCTCTTTCTCCACAACCTCTCCAGCATGCATTGTCAATAGAGTTTTTGATCTTAGCCATTCTGGTGGGTGTAAGGTGAAATCTCAGAGTCATT
>CM053761.1:9280622-9312682 GCA_028658305.1 Pachyuromys duprasi | reverse complement strand
CTTTAATATTTTTTCTTTGTTTTGTAGGTTTAGTGTTTTGACTATGATGTGATGAGTGGTATTTCTTTTCTGCTCTAGTCTATTTGGTGTTCTGTAGGCTTCTTGTATGTTTATGGACATTTCTTTTTTTTAAGTTGGGAAAATTTTCTTCTATGATTTTCTTAAAAATATTTTCCGGTCCTTGGAGCCTGGAGTCTTCTTTTTCATCTATTCCAATTATTCTTATGTTTTGTCTTTTGATGGCATCCTTGATTTCTTGGATGTTTTGTGTTTGGGACTTTTCCGATTTTCTTTTTTCCTTGAGTGAGGAATCCATTTCAGCCAGCGTCTCCTCAGCTCCCGAGATACTCTCTTCCATCTCTTGTATTCTATTGGTGATGCTTACCTTTGTGGTTCCTGATCTTTTCTCTATGTTCTCCAGTTCCAGCTTCTTTTCCCTTCGTGTCTTCTTTATAGATACTAATTCCTTTTTCATGCTTGGTATCGTTTCCTTCAACTGATTGACTGTGTCTCCTATTTTGGTTGTTTCCTCTCTGTTTATCTTTGATTGTTTCTCTATGTGGGCAGTTAAATTCTTCTCCATTTCTTTGAGGGTCTTGTTCATTTCCCCTTTTTGTCTCTCTTTTTGTTCCTCCAATATCTGCATAATCAAAGCTTCAACATAATTTTCCTGTGTCTCTGCTGAATTAAAATCTCCCCTACTTTTTGGTGTTTCTGGTGGGGCCATGGTGTCCTGATTTTTGTTGGGTGAGTTCTTTTGCCAATTTCTGGGCATTTGTTTATATATAATCAAGGAGCTGTTTGTGCTTTAAGGCTGAGCTTTTGTCTGGAACTGTTAATCTCTTGTGTCAGGAGTATACTTCAAGAAGATCAGGGATTTCCAGTGGTTTGTTAGCATGTGTTGTTGTCACAGTTGAACTGTGTTGTAGGCTCTGTGTGCCCGGCTTCGTGCTCTGTGCTAGAAGCTGTGAGCACTGCAGGCTGGTCACGCCTCTGGTCTGGAGGTTTAGCTCCACAGTCTTTTGAGATGTCAGCTGTGGATTTTGTGCTCCGGCCTGGACTTGCTGCTAAGGGCTCTTCCCTGGACTGGAGAATTGGCACCCCCTCCTTGGCCAGGACTGTGAACCAAGGTCTGAGATGATATTTGGGGCACACACAGTGGGTCTGGTTTGGTTGCAGGCGTTACAGAGAGGTGTGTACCCGCTATATGTAGGCCTGTTTGAAGTGGTGCCCGAGGCCTTCTCTGGCCTGTGGGCACACACATGGACCAAGGTGGTTGCTGGCGCCCGAGCAGTTTTCAACCTCAGTGTGCAGTGTGGTCAAAACGGTTCCCCAGTCCCTCTCAGTCTGAGGTGGTTTCAGTGGTGATTGGAGTGCACCTGCAGTACACCCGCTGGTTGAAGCAGGACCTGCGTCCTTTCCAGACTGGCCCGAGGGCTCACACAGGGACTGAGGTTTTTGCTGGTGCCCTGAGCAGAGTGCGCCTGTAGTGTGCAGTCTGGTCAAAATGGTCCCTCTCCCTCTCAGTCTGAGGTGGTTCCAGAGGCGATTAGAGTGCGCCTGGTGCACACCAGCTGGGTGAAGCAGATCCCCGAACCTTCCCAGACTGGCCCGCAGACTCACACACTGACTGAGGTTTTTGCTGGCGGATTTGAGCAGCATGTGCCCGCAGTGTGCAGGTAAGACAAAACTGTGCCCGGGTTGTCCTCAGTCTGTCCCAGAGACTATGTGGTCCAGTTTAGTATGGCGGTTGCTGGCGCCCTGCGCAGCTACTCGCTCCAATCAGAGCTGTGCACCGCTGGTCACCCGGAGATTTTTCCAGGGAATAACTGGGTGTCCCTAGGGTTTTCCCACTTGATTTTCTCACCGTAGGAGTTCAGCTCACCTGGCAATCACAAATGCTGGCGTTTTAGGTCCCAGAGTTCAGTCTCCTAGTCGCTGCGTTGTTTCTGCTGACCTAGTCCACAGACACAGTGTCCTCTCGTGGCAGCCATCTTGGATCCCCCTCCGAAATTTCTATTCTTTATAAGTTGACCAGTGCGCAATATTATGTTTCAGCAGCATGAATGGACTAGGAGTGTGACTGTCCTAATAGAGTCTCTGGCCAACAGCTCACCTGTGAGTCTACCTCTTGCCCTAACCACTCAAGCAGATAATCATTGGTTAATCTAAGAACTGAACTGGCAAGCAATGTGGCAACACTGGGTAAAGAGTTCAAAGTCTGTCTTTAAGTATCAAACCCACCATTGGTCTTAGATAAGAAAAGAACAAAGTCAAGGATGTTGAAGCAGCTAGCAGCCTTCAATTGGCCATGATTCCACTAATGCTTATCCTGGGTGCACAGTCTTCTAGTGACCAAGAAAGTTGTAGTGCTTTGATTATCATATCTGGATTCTAAGACATGCCTAGACAATAATAACTCAGTGATTTCACTGAGAAATCAAATGGAATCAGTCAGGTAAAGATTGTATTCTCTTTCTGTTGATGATGAGGAGAAGAAATGAAGAAATGTTGCTTTAACAATAAGTTAAATTAGCTTTGAAACCAGGTCAGTGGACAAACTGGATGAATTTGGAGGGTCAGACTGCACTCATTTTTCTATGAATAGGGCATTAAGCACAATTCTGGGAGGACTCAGAGAAACTTAGGAAAGTTCTCATTCTTTGTGTTAACTATGTAGGCAACTGTGAGCCATCAGTAGAAGTACGGAGAGGGATTACTATTCTGCTAAGGCTTGAATCAGACTAAAGTGTAGGAAACTGGGAAAAGGAAATCCAGATTAAAAACTAGCAAAGAACTTGACTGAGCTCTTTCCAAGTTTTAAAATGTTAAGTCAGAACCTGAGTCGTGAACTTAATGAAAGCGTCAGAGGATAAAGGTACTCCGGTGTTTCAAGACTTATATTATCTGCTTGTGGTTAAATCAGACAACAAAGATATAAGATAACGCTAGAATTCCCAGTTCAGTTGGGAAGCAGATCCTTATCCGTGGTGTGATGCTTAATGGGTTGAGCCATGTTCACATTAGAGATGGAGTTTGAGTTCAGGGCCAGCCTGGGACTATAGTGTAAATTCCAGGCCAGCCAGTGCTTTACAGTGATATCCTTTCTCAAAGCCTCACTTCCTCTATGTGATAATGGGAAAGTGATCTGTCCCTCCCTCTCCTTTTGAGGACAGAGATGTCTGTGCTCATCTCTCCCACCACTGCTCACGCCAAGCACATGACTTGCTGAGCTTCCTAAGTTCACAGTCACAGGAGACTTTTCCCCAGGAAGAACTCTGTGGTGAGCGGTACTGGGAAGACTCCTCTATGCAGATTTCTTTTTCAGTTTTAAAGTTGATGATAAAGTGATTTTAACTGCAGACAACTACCATGATGGAAAGACTGTGGTTATTTACTTAATTGTTTATGAGGTGGATGTGAAATTTTAGGCTAGGGATAAAATGTGTCTCCTTCAAAATCCAGGTGTTGATATTTAAGATTGTTCTGAGCCAAAAGATGGCTCAGCAGACAAAGCACCTACTATGTGGCCTTGTGCTTAATGTTTGAAGCTGTGCAGTGCTGGGTTGAGTAGCCCTCATCTGTAATTCCAGAGCTTGGGTGCAAGATATAGCAGAGTCACAAGGATCCCTTGAAGCTCCATCTTGTGGATAGCAAGCCTGGAATTCACAGCAGTGAACAAGAGTGCTTTCTCAAAGAAAACTGGAGAGTAAGGACTCACACAACTTATCCTCTGAGTTTACACATTCACTGTGGCATATATACCTATACTCACACACACACACACACTCCTACTCACACATAGGAACATGTACACAAATGCACATGCATATACTCACACTGACACACATGCACACCACACCATACACATATACAAACACACACCACACACTTGCACATACATTAAGAGAGAAGCAGAGCTTTTAACAAGTGACTGTATCATAATCATGGCCAAAGGCCTTACAAAAGGGGTTGAGCTGGGGTGGATGGGAAAGGGAGTTCCACTCTTTGGAGGAATAGGTGATGGGCAGGAGAGAGGGAGAGAGGGTGGTACTGGGAGGGGAGAAGGGATGGGGCTACAACCAGCAAGTAAAGTGAATAAAAAATAAATTAATTTTAAAAAGGATCATTTCAGTTTGTGCTTCTGCCCTACACCATGTAAGAATTACACTCTTCCCTCAGGACAACGCAGTAGTAAAACACTGTGTCAGAAGAGAATGGTGGTCCTCTCCAGACAACTACATTGCCGGAACTTTACTTTGAATTTCTCAGAATCAAGAACTGTGGGAAATGACTTTATGTTCTTTATAATTACCCAACCTGTGACTTTATGGTATAGCAGCACAGAGGAAACTATTATGTGGAGGTTTTATTATAATGTTCAACCATTAAATCCAATATCCTTTTAGTTCTTAAGGGTCTCACGAGTGTTTACTGATATTGATGTAGCTTCTGTTTTTGTGGTGATGAGGAAGTTCTGACATGCTTTCTGAGGTTTGATTAATTGTCCATTACAGGCATGGGAGTGAACACACTCGATGCCAGATTGAGGATTTCAAGGCAGAAGGATTGCGTATTTTACTGGAAGACTGGGCAGAACAGTGAGAAAGAATAAATAGTACACATAATAAGAAATTGTGTTTTTTCTAATGTTCCCTTTAAATGTTTTGCATTGAGAGTAGCTGAAATAATGGGAATTTTAACAATTTGGATTTTCTTAGGAGTGAAGATACTCCCAAGTAAAGAAGAAAAAGCAGAATTTAATGTTCAGCTACCCCGTAAATAAAACCAACAGGTAACTGCAAACCAGTGTTCAATGTGGCATTTATTTGGCTGTTGTTTTTCTAATTGCCCTATTAGTTTATATTGAAGTGTGATAGATTGTTTTCATTATGCATTAAAATTATACAATGAATTCGGACCAAGATACTCTACAAATGCACTCAGCAATACTAATACCATACTTTAGGGTTCTGAAAAGTCTGTCTTATCTGTTGATATCATGGGTCACCTAAATGAGGAGAACGATATGAGTGCCTTTTTGAGTACTGAGAAGTTTCATATGCTGTAAATCTAAAATGTACTTTATTTTCTCAGTGTAAATCCATTATATAGCCTTATACCTTGTTTCTGGTCAATGCAGAAGGAAAACATTCTCAGCTCACTTCTGAGTAAGCCTGCTGTATTGATCCAAATGATTTGTTTTCTGTCCTTCAGTATTGTGATCCCTTTGAACAGTAGCAGAAAATTTCAAATTCTTACTTAAGTATATGTAGAAAGTAGTCTCACAGTAATATAGTTAAAATAGTTCGTACCTCAGGACCAGAAGTATCATGACAAGATTTTAGAGAGAAGAAAGAGACCAAATGCAGAGATCCCATAGACTGAGGGGAAACAATCAAGTCTGAGGATGTTTTTCCCAATTCAAAGGTTCACCTCCAGCTTGGTAAGCTGAGGCAGGCTGACTGCAAGAGCCGGGCCCAGGATCATAGGGAGTTCAGGCTAGTTTGACCAGAGAGATAAAGAAACCCCCCCTTTCTCTTACTCTCTACTCTCTTCTATGCCAGTCTTTCTCTGAATCACTATTTCTTTCACAAACAAACACACCTCCAAAATGAATACTTTATTTCTTCACAGTCCTTCTGAAACTATAACTGATTTGAGTTTGAGTATATCATCAAGGAATGAATCTTCTAGGTTTGCTGAAGTGGTGACAGATGCTGCAGTCACTGTCAGGTACAACAGTCAGCCCTGTTCCTAGGAGCTGAGGGCAAGAAGCAGGTGGGAGAAGAGTGACGTGGAGACTGATGTGTCTTCTGCTGTGTGGAGGCTCATCCTGCAGCATCTCTTAGCCAGTTGCTCCTCTGCATCCCCTTAAACCTCCTGCTTGCACAGGACAGCAGCCCTGCCTTAAGGGATGGATTCTGGGAACATCATGGTGTGTGACGGTATTTAGAAACTGTCTGCCTAGTGGGCTTTTGCTGTGGAGATCATTTGTTAACAAAAGAATCCAAAGGAAAATGTGGATAGGATATGAGTGAAGTGAAAGAGCTGGGATGGAAGAACATTTTGTGGCAAATGAATTACATTCAAAGTCAATTTTCATCTAATTCTTCCTGTGGTTATTAAAAGAGCTCCTATTACAGTGAGTCACAATCCAGTCCTCAGATAATGAGTGCTACGGAAAGAACTACTCCTGGGCAAAAAGCAACACTTTTAAGAAAAATCATTCCTGGAGTTCATATATTAAGTTTGTGCTCACTACTCTCTGTCAGATTCAAAAAATATCACAGAAAGAAAGAAAAACTGTTGAATTTATCCATCTTAGAGATACCATAAATTGATCTCCTGTGGATAACACAATTCTTAATTGAGGGCAAGAAGATCCACAAAGGAACCCTTCACAGCCAACAGCAGAGAGCGCTTCTATTAATTTCCAATCCCTCTGAAGGAGCCTGCCATGTATTTTAGTTTCATAATACATTTATTAAGGTAAAGTTAAGAAAGTTTAGCAAATAATTGATTATAAAGCTTAATTCATATGGGTCAAAACATTTTAATATAACCCTGTTTGCTCCCTTATTTGTAAGAACTCCATCCCATGCCCTTCTTTCTCCCTGGCTTTCTCTCTCCTTTCTTCTTCCACTGTGCAAGGCCCCATTTCAACCACAGAAACATGTTGGAGAAAACATTTTTTCCCCTTAAATGAAATCCTTACTGTCAGTTCTTTAGTAGTCTTTACGTGTAAAGTGTGATTTTACAGTCTTGGTTTTGGCAGACAAACAGGCGATTGTTTCAGATAAGACCCTTCGTTTCCTTGTCACTTCACTCCTGAATCCAGTGTGCAGTAAGAACTTTTTTGAAGTGACCTGATCCTGATAGATATGTATGTCTCCCCATTAGCAGTCCACTGGAGACTTTAAAAATCTGGCTTGAGAACTGGCAACATTTTACTCAGTGTCTTGGGAAACACAATTATCATGGCCTCTTAAATTCATTGTCTTTGTAGACAAGTTGATGTGGGAAAAGGGGCTTCACAGTTAACTCAGCAATTTTGGTAAATGAATATATCTTGAGAGTGTTGCTGCAACCCCAAGAGAGGACATTAGTCTAGCTCTCCATTATCGGGGTGAGAAAAAGCTGTCCTGTGCATTCCTGCGTAGACAGCCTTTATTCTGGTTGGAGTTTCTCTGGAATTCAATCCTCTGAAATTCTTAATGTTCCCAAAGTTAGACCTGTCTTTAAGAAAAATGAGATAAGAAGGGTCTGAAAATGTCAAGAGCCGAGTTTAAATTTTCAGGGATATGGTGTGTTTACAAATTGAGAGGGAAAATAAAACAGTTCCTTTAAGCAGTATTAAAGGACAGTTGTGAAAGTCCAAAGTTTTGAAATTTGCCAATGTGTACTAAACAATAACACCAGAAATTTGGCTTATTTACCAGTTTAAAGTTATTTGCATATATATAATATATATATATATATGATAGATGATGCATAGACAGATGATAGATAGATGGATGATAGATAACATACATAGTTGATAGATATATATAGGTGATAAATAGGTAGATAGAAATGGATATATGAGGATATGATAGATAGCTAAACAGATGATAGATAGATAGATAGATAGATAGATAGATAGATAGATAGATAGATAGATAGATAGATTTGAGAGTGTGTATATCCACATGCCTATTTTGTTCCAAAGAAACAAATTTCACACCATGTTTTTAAAAACATAGGTAACAACCCCTTTCTTTGTTCCATATACAGCAGCGTTTGTTTACAGTCAACTGATGTTTAAAAATTCTGCTTTAGTCCAATGTGTGGGGGAAAATGCAAGATAGATTGAAACCATGTGGATAGAGTTAAAGCAAGTATTTGGAATCAGGGAGAAAGCACCTAGAGATTGCTGATAATATTTAGTCCTGACACAGGAAGTATATAATCTGAGGGCAGAAACTTTTCAGTACTTGTTAATGTAAATATTTTTTTTAAAACACAAACTGATTCAATAATCTACAAATAAATTCCAAAGATATCATTATTGAACCGTTGAAAATGCTTTCCTTTTCCAGCATGACAAAAGTATGCTGATACAAATGGGACATATATGTAGCTCCACTTTATTGTTACAAAATTTTAAGCTTCTTCGATTATAGAATTTTGAAAATATGCAACACATGGAACACGTTCTCTGTGCACTGGTTTTGACCACTTTAGACTAAGCACATCCCACACAATTTATTTTAGACAGGGATTTCTGTATATGTAATGAACATTTTTGTGAGTCCAGAACTGAAATTAGTTATATTATGTGATTTTTTTCCCGAGACATAGAGAGGGACAGAGGGAGAGAGAGGATTTATCAAATGACAATAAGTTTTTTCTCAAAAAGTATTACTTGACTCTGTTGGTCTCCTTGTGGGGTTCCTGTCCCCTCCAGGTTTTTCTATCTCCCTCTTTTTATACAAGGTTTCTTGTGCTCTACCCAAAGTTTGACTATGAGTCTCAGTATCTCTTTGCATACCCTGATGGGTAGCATCTTTCAGAAACCCCGTGTGGAAGGCTCCTGTCCTGTTCCTTATCTTCTGTTTTTGATGTCTATCCTCTTTAACCTTCTGAATGAGGTTTTGCCTTCTTCCTTAGGGTCCTCCTTGTTGTTTAGATTCTTTAGGACTATAGATTTTAGATTTTAGTATGTTTTTCCTATACTATATGGCTAATATTCACTTGTAAGTGAGTATATACCATATGTGTTTTGGCCCAGGGAGGCCTGCAGAGACCGACACTTCAACCAAGGACCATGTATGGAGACGACCTAAACCTTCTTCTCAGTTTCCAAATGGATTCTCTAGTAATGGGAACAGGGACTGTCTCTGACATGAACTCAGTGGACAGCTCCTTGATCACCTCTCCCTGGGGGATCCAGCCTTGCCAGACCACAGAGGAAGAGCCTTGATATGCTAGGGTCAGATAGAAGGGGAGGATGTCCTTCCCTATCCGTGGACTAGGGAAGAGGCATAGGAATAGAAGAGGGAGGGTGCGTGGGACTAGAAGGAGATGGAGGGAACTATAGATGGATACCAAGTGAATGAATTTTAATAAATACATAGATAAGAATATTTACATAGGATCATAAAATAAAAATACGTAAAGTAGGTCTTCCTTGACAAAGATTGTGCAGTAGTGACCTTGCTGGCAGGTTGGAGTATTCAGATTCCTGATGAACTGATGCTGTGCTTTATGTGTACAGAAACTACTGGAAATGGATAGCGCAGGCTGGTGAAGCTTTAAAGAGCTTTTGCAGACATATCTATTCAGTCTCTACTCTGCTGTTTTATTTTTTTCTCTCATTTTTATTGAAATGGATCATGATGTAATTATCAGAAGATTCTAAAACTCCTCCTCTATGTTTTATTGAAGAGGTCTCTTTGTTCATGGAATATCATGTTTGTTCAACTCCATAACACCCTAAAATTATAATTTCTACTTATCGTTGTAGTTGGCTTCCAACAAAATGATGATTCAATGGCCTTTTGTATTATAGCACTTAAAAATTCTGTCATAAGTTAATTTTACCTTTTAATTTTTGATAAAACATTCTTCAGGGGTCTGAGTAATTTCAGGACAAAAATTGTATATATTACCAATAGCTTGAAAATACCTGAGCAGAGCTGGTGCCTGATACATTTTGAGGTTTTACTGTATTGGACTATAGTGTAGATTGTCTTTATCTAAGAGCTCATAATTTGGTTTTTATTGATCCATACTTTCTGTTCTTCACTTCAAATTCTATTTAAGTAAAATTGAGTATCTGGGGACCACTTTTAGAAGACTGTTGTGGGTTATTATTTCCTTGGTTAACGTATAAGAACTTAGATGATATTTATGCTTTGGCAGGGAGCCAAATTGTTCCTCAGGGACAGGAGAATATATGTCCTGTGCAATTTTCCAAGCCACCTTGGTAAACATTTTCCTATTTCCAACCACTAGAGTCAGCATAGCTGTCTTATTCATTTCTACCATCTTTGTTATCATTCATGTTACTGAAAACAATGCTGAACAGTAGTATTTAGATAGTCTTCTCAAATATTGGTCATAGACTTGGTTGTCAAGACAACCAAGGAAGCCATGTTGCTGCCTTTCACACTTCCTGGTTGCCATTGGGCCTATATGTGATTTCTTTTAGGCTTTCCAGATATGAATCAATTTTGTTTTCATGTTTTCATTTATTGCCCAAATTGTGGAAAATGATTCAAAAAATCATCTTTAGAGTAAGTTTAAGCTGAGGGAGCATAAGTGGTGAAACTTTCAGCTAGACAGGGCTTGAACCAGCCTAAAAGGAGTATCTTCCAGGCTCCCTGGGGTGCTTTCCCTCACTGAGAGTAAATTCCCAGCATGGAATTCCAACAAGGCATGGAATGGCAAGCAATACTGTTTTAAGGTTCTAGCTTTGATTTCATGCCTTGACTTTCCTCAGTAATGGACTCTGTGACCTGGAAGTGTAAAAGGAAATAAGTTCTTTCATTTCCCAAAACAAAACAAAAAAGGAACAAACTTTTTTCCCCAACTTCACAAAGTTCAAATACAAACAGGCAACAGACAGTTTACATGCTGATGTAATAGTAACAAGAAGCTATGAAAGGTGTCCCTTTCCCTACATTCTAGCTGGAATGATAGATTCCTCTCAAACTTCTCATTAAGGATTTCAGGGCCAATTCTTTGTACAAGCAATGTCTTTTGCAAAGCTAATACTTCAACTACACAAAGGCAAACACTTTTTTATCTTTATGATAAATTGGTCCCCAAAGTAACTTTTTGCTGATTTTATTCATTCTTAGACTCTTAGAGATTGACTCACTGCAAAAACAAAACAAAACAAAACAAAAAAACATTTACTTGTATAACCTTTTTTGAGAACTTCCATATAGAAAGAGTAAATTGTGCGTGTGTGTGTTGAGGGAAATGAAAAGGAAGAGAAGTCTTTTTCACTGATACTAAAGAATGAAAATTCTACCCTGAGAGCCCAAATACCTTAGTGAGAACAAAAAAATGAGTATAAAATTAAGCATTTTCTTAAATACATGTAAAATGATTATAGGTACCTGTGAACACGACTGTAAGAAGCACAATTTTATTCAATAAAAACATTAACTTCTGTGTATTTGGTTTTGTTTTTACAAGAAGACAGAACTTCATCTCAGGTAGAGATATGCATCTCACTCTTTTCCATCTATGTTTTCCCACATGTTCTGGAATGATCCAGCCACAGGCTACTGCTGGGGAATGGGATTGGGGAGGTTCCTTAGTAGTTCTCATGCATTCCTTCCTAAGGACACGTTAACATATTCTCATAGAAATCACTGTAGCCAACAGGATCAGATGCCATTTGGAAAACGTTCTCACTCTTAAGCAGTTGTTTTATCCTATAGCTGCATGTCTTCCTTCCTGTGAAGACATTGTGCCAACTGGTGTGGACAATAGCAGTTCACACTTAGTTTTTGTTGTTATTGTTTGTTTGATTTTGTTTTGTTTTGTTTTCAGCATGCTCCATATTATGTTTTTTTCATCTGTACATGGGGATTTTCAAAACAAAATTATCAATAACTATAGTAATTAAAAGAACAGATTTAAAAGTAGCAAAACTCAGCTCTCATTGTAGGCCCTGGCTACCAGAAGCTTTGTGATGCTCATCTATCTCACCTGTATGCCAGATGTTCTATCACCTCCACTGTAAAGTGTGGAAAGTATTAACAATGTCCTCAATAATTTTGGGATTTTATGGTTTAAAAAGATATCTACTTATCACTGTATGATTCTGAATCAATTCATTTGTGAGTAAGCTTTCAATCACTGTGAAAAATACCAAGATATGCATGTAATAAGGAGGAAAAAGTGCTGCTATAGCTTGAATCTGCAATGTCCCTTGAAGACTTCCTGATGCAGGCTTGTTCTCTATGACACACTATTCAGAGGTGAGGGATTCAGAATGATATTGGAGCATGAGGGCTCTAACCCTCATCATTGTGTTAATATATTGATGATCTGATAGTGAAACAAACTCATGTAACTACGACTGGTGACCCAGCTGGAGAAATTGGGGCACTGGAAGCATCCCTTTGAAGCACACTTGTTGTCCAGCCCCTTGTCCTCTCTCCTGCTTCTCAGTGGCCAGCAGTATCTGCTTAGCTCCACTCCATGCCAGCATGCTTTGTCATGGAGCTGGCAGAACGGAGACCACGACACCTGAAACCAGGAGCTACATTCACTCTTCCCCAAAGTTGCTCTTCATGGGTATTTTGTAACACCATAGAACCCTGAGTACTTCAATTTGCTTTGCTCAAGTTTTCAGATTTAAGTTCATGGTCACTTGGCCTGGTGGCTCTTTGGTAGGATGGCACTACATTTGTGGCCAGGCAAACACAAAGCAGGGAAAGACTATGGCCTAGATGCGGGGGGGGAGAGAGAGAGAGAGAGAGAGAGAGAGAGAGAGAGAGAGAGAGAGAGAGAGAGAGAGAGAGAGAGACTGTAGCCAAGTATCTGCTTCAAGGATACCAACAATGACCTAACTTCCTTTCCTTTAGTAGTCTTCGACTCCTAAAGGAGCCATAACTTCCAATAGTGTTAAACCAAGTTGTGGCCAAATGGACCTGTGAGAGATGATTATGACCCAAACTGTTAGAATCCAATTCTGTAACAAATATTCTGTGCTATGAAAATTGTTTATCATGCACAGGCTACCTTTGCCTTAATATTGTATACTGACCGCTATCACAGTGTGTGAAAGAAGTAAAAGTTCTGTCACTTCAACATGACAGAAAAAAAATGTTATCATTCTTCCAAAGAGCACACTTCTTTTTTCACTGTTCTTTTTTTTCATTATTTTTCTTAACCAAGAGCTTGAAAGAGAACTCAAGTGAAAAGAGTGTCAGTACATAAAGATTTTTTTGCTTCTAAAGATATATATATTTCTGTTATTAATTCAGAATAAATTTTCTAAAATGTTATGAATTATTTGTCATGAATACTTTATTGTGATAATGAGTGAGTAACATGTGGAAACACTATGATCTATGGAAGCTGTATTTAAAGAGATACTAGGTAAAATATAGTACAATGTGAGAGTGGATTCCTATAGTGACAGAACTAATGTCCACATAACTGAGGAGATGAATTGCGTTATAAAGAACTCAAATGGCTGAGGAAACCATCTGCAGACACACAGTCAAATTATGTCTCTGATAATATGTCAGAAATCAGAAATGGTGAGAGTCTGAATCTGCTATCAACCAGAGGAGAAATGAGGAGAGGAATCACTGGTTTCAGGAAGAATATCCATCATATCCCCTCAGCCATGTGCAGTTTCATCTCTGTACTTCCTTCTCTTAAAAGATACCCCTAAAATAAATTTATTTTTTTTAATTTATTTATTTTTATCTCCTAAAATAAATTTATAAAAAAATAAAAAAACTAAATAAACTCTAAAAAAAAGGATACCCCTAAACACATTGTCCCCACCATATATTGTCCATGTTTTCTTTTTAAAATAGTGCCACAGGCTCTATACTTAAAAATTGACAGATAAACACTATTGCACTTCAAATGACAGGGTTTACCTCTTATTTATGGATGAATAGCACTCTAGTTTAAAAATGAACTGTGTACTATTTATGGTGATGGTCCATTTGTGGATAGAGTCCTGAGTTGTGGCATGGCATCTAAGGGCAAGTGCCATTTGTATCTGGCTGACCTCCTTTGCCTCCTCTTATAAATCTCCTTAATCCAGTTGGGGTTGAGGGGGGTCCTCTGATTTAATCATTTTTATCTAATATAAATCATTTTCTCAAGGCCCCAAATCTGAACTTCAGAGACAAAATTTCTACACTCTCAAATACCCAATGGAGATGAGATGCCAGTACATTAAGATCGGAGATGGAGACAATAAATTTTCTGGAAATTCAGGGGCCTGCTAGCCTGGTCCATACAATAACAAACAAGAGACCCCCAAATGTGGAAGGTATGCATTGATTTCCAAGGCTGCCCTTTGACTTCTACATGTGTACTCTCATGCATGTGTACCTGCCTCCACACGTGAATGTGCACACATGTATACATGCACATAGTCATAAATCTCACTCACAAGATAGTAAATAGAAGTGAACATTGAAGATATACAATGATGGGAAGAAGGAAGAAACCAGTACAATAAGAATCACAGCATCTTGTCTGTAGAAACACTGCAATTTCAAACTTAGATACTGATGATAAATGATAACCCAAATAAACATGGGAAACATAGAGTGATGTACATATGAGAAGACTACTAGGATCTTCTCCTCAGGCCATGGTGTGTTTGAGGTGCTCTGTGAAAGAAATCTACACAGGATATGGGAAAAGCTAAAGACTGTCCTGGTTTGATTTCTACTACTGCGATAAAGACTATGACCAACAGCCCAGGTATTATTTTGTTTTACAGCTTATAGTCCATCACTGAGGGAAGCCTCAGCAGGATCTGAAATCAGGAACCTAGAGTCAGAGACTGGTGCATAGGCCATGGAGCAAGGTGGTTTCCTGACTTTTGGTGGCTTGAACAAGGTGATTTCACACAAAACCATTGTGCCTCATCAAGCCACTTGGGCCTTTCCATGTCAATCATCAATCAAGAAAATTACACACATGCTTGTGAACAGGCCAGTCTATTGGACACATTTACTCAACCAAGGTTCCCACTTCCCAGAATACTATGACTTTTATCATGTTGACAAAGAATTGCCCAACTTAGGATGGATGAACCATGTGACTAATGTAAAGACTGATAAGCTTCCTGCCACCACTAAGGGGTTTGTTGTATGCTTCACCTCCATCTTCTTAGTCTTTGTATCTGCTTTGTAGTTTTAAATGTGTACATTATGTATGCATACACACATATACTTTAAATATAACAGATTTAACAATTAATACAATTTTAAGAGAAAGATAAATGACAACTAGTTGTGCTAATATACTCAGAAAACAAGACTTACGTTCTGTGTTATGTTTAATTCATCCCTCAAATGACCAACCTTAAGGAAAACTGTAGAACAGAACTGAGCTTCAGAGTATGACGTGCATGGGAACCTGATCCATGCTCCATCATTTCCAAATGAGTATGACAGACCAGAATGTGAGTGTAATTTTAGCATTAGAAATGATCCTGATAGGATTCTAAAAGATATTTTTCATGGTAAAAATGGCAGAAGAAACAATTTATAAGAAGGCATACTATTAAATATTGACTAATTCCATATTCTAACTTTGTCACAAACACCCAGCGTTTAGTTTTCTTAATTCACCTCATCATCTAAACATTATGCTTATGATTTTGTGTGATTTTGTCCAAGCATCAGTGAAGAGGCCTCCAATCAAAGCAAGGGTGTCAGAATAAAGTGGGAATACTAACTCTCACTTATAAAATTCTAGTTTGCAGGATTTTCACAAACCCAGATTTAGTCTCAGCAATTCATATAGAAGGAAGAATACCATGCCTTTCTTCATCTGAACAAATTGCATAGGATAGTGAGCAAGAATTCATATTAACTATTGATATCACTATGTGATTATTTCCAGAGCTTGTTTACAACTGTCATTATAACACATATATTTCAGCAGAAAATATAAATAATCAATTAAACTGTTGGAAAACATTTTTAACATTAGACCAATGAGGTTATGTATCATAGCATTTATAGGTTAGACATTATTTAGAAGTATGGAAAATATACATAGGCACACAGCCTTTAGAGGACAACCATGAGCATTTCAGAGAAGGTTCTTTATGAAATAAGTACTTAGAGGCCAACATAACAAATAATTAAAGCCTGAGAATTAATCTTTGTCTTCACATTCAGTACCTGATGCTAACACAGTTGCAGAAACCTTGTATTTAAAGCTACATTTTATAAAACCTCGCTGGCAAAAATCAATAGAAAGCTTTAGTGGGGAATGTGTGTAATGGTAACGAGTAGAAAGGTTAGTGTAGGAGTTAATGGTTCTATCAGGAATAAAACAGAGTTAAAATGTGAAGGAAAGGTCTACCACAAGTGGTTCATTAACCTTTCCGAACCCTGGTGCATCCATGCTGTAAAGATTATAACAAATCTGACTGCAATTCAGCCATCACTGGCTAATACTCCACCTCAAGCACTGCTCACAGTTCTTAGGATAGAAATACTTTCATTACAATCCCATGCTACTGCTAAAACTTAAGCAGTGTGACTCTTGAAATTGCGGAGAGAACATTGGTATGAACATGCCTTCAAGTATGTTTTTCTTTTGTTTGTATCAAATGTGAGTGAGAGCCAATGTGTGCAGTAGGTGAACACATGAGTACCTATGTGCACACCTTCACAGAGGCACAGAGACCAGAAGATGACATGTATCTTGCTTTATCATTCTCACTTTCCTACGTGGGGACAGGGTCTCTCTCTCTGAACTTGGAGCTAGGCATAGTGGTTGCTGGTGGTCCAACTCTCATGACAACCCTTCAGGGGTAGTCTTACATGTACTAGAATGCAGTTGCTGTATGTCTACCTGGTGCTGGGACCAAATCTCAGGTCCTCCTGAGTTTGCCGTATGTACACTTATCCACTGAGCCATCTCTGCAGCCCTGGGGTTTTCTTTTTATATCTGACTAAGCTTTAGATGGACCAAAAAATGCATATGGAGCAAGGATCCATGAAGAATTGTCTTTATAGTCATAATTATTTGCAATCCTGTTAATTTCCATTCATTTATAGCATTGAATAGATATTTAGAAAGTTGGAAAATTTTCAGGCATTCTTTCATCATTCTAAAAAAATAAATTGATATGTGATTCTTTTTGAATGATATGATTTATATCATCCCTGAATCACCTGGCTTCAAGGAATGATTCAGAGACAAATAAATGTACAGTTAATGGTTACAGAAGCCATTCTTATGTAACTGGGTCCTAGCAATGAGCAGTGCCTTTGGAATGTCACAGTGCTCTCCTTCTGCTCCTTGTAATTTCCTTTGATTCTTTTCCTCCTAAGCCAAAAAGAACAAAAGAAGAAATATCCAAACCATACTTCCCCTCTGCAGTTACTTTCTATGTCTTTAACCTACCTTGGTGCCTCTCCCAAATCATCCTTTCATTTCTTCCAACGAATGTTAGGCCTGAAGTTTAAATGAGCAGCTGACACAGCAGACAGATGAATGTTCCAGCCAGCCAACCAACAGGAGGGCTCCTGCACAGGGTAGCTGGCTGGCCTTTGGAGACAGAGCCAATCTCTGTGACAAATTCAATGGCCATCAGCTAGGGACCTGAAGTCCCAGACCTCACATTCTTTCCAAATTTTCCATTTGGTAATCTATCCTGCTGGGTGATTTTTTTTTCAGATTTCCATAGATTCCTAAAAAGAAGTTATTTTTATTTATTTCTCCTATTTTTTCCCTGAAGAAGAGCAAATTCAATTCATAACTAGGGGAGGAGCAGTTTTTGGATTCTATCCCCTACGTGAAATCTGTTATAAATATATCCTGCCAAAAACGTGAACTCTACCATGCCAGTTTGTAATAGCTTTAGTTCTGTGTCTTTTTCTTTAATTCCAAATTCCCTGTCATTTAAAAATGTTTTGTCCTTGAAAACCCTTAGATTTTTCTCTCACAACTTTCATCTATCTATATCTATACCTATATCTATCTATCTATCTACCTATCTATATGTATGTATAGATATATAAAGATGATTTGTTTGTGTATTTTAAGCAATCCTGTCTACAGCAGCTGAAGACAAAAAAACATCAGCTTGAGTTCTGGCAGAAGTTAAACCTGCAACCTGTAATCTCATTTGTGGCTGTCCTAGAACAGTTCTTATTATCCAGAATATTCTTATCTCCTAGCCACAGCCGAGGGCAGCATTGTGTCTGTTGGAGTGTAATCAGTACACTGGCTAAAATGATGTCCAGATCTTTGTTAGAGCAGACACCATCTTTGGAATCGACTCCAATGCTGGGAATCGCTGAAGCCCTTAATCCGTAGGGTTTCTCTTGCCTGAACGATGATCAGAATAGCACAACTTCAGAGGATGACGATCCTGGCTCTTTGAAATGTTGATTTCCATCTGTGCCATTATGTGGTTGGTGTGCACACAAACCCTTGATAGAGTTGGTCAATGATAATAAGGTTTCCTACAAAGAATGCTATATTGACAGTTTAGTGAGTAAGCTTTGCCTGTAAGCACAGTACAGACTTCACAGATCCCTACATTTCATGGAGAACTGTGACTTGGCTGGAACAGTTTCAGTTTCATATATCTTTTAGTGTTTCCTCTACATAATTTTAAAAGCAAAACTTCACTGGACTGAGTCCTTGCCATCTCAATTTTGTTTTTTCAGGATTAAGAACTTGGTTTTCTCTTTGGTTTGGAAGCACACTTTTTCATGTTGTTATTATGTATGCTAAATAATTCAGAAAGCCTTTGTAACTAAGCAATGACTATTTATCTTCATACTGAGATCACAGGATTTAGCAAACCATAAAGCTGCTGAATTTGGTCTTTGTGGCATCAATAATTTCATGAATTGTTGAAACTTGGAAGTGCGTTATAACTCAGAAAGAGTCATGGTGTACAAACCAACCAGAAATAACATATTATCTATCTAATATTATCTATCTATCTATCTATCTATCTATCTATCTATCTGTCTGTCTGTCTGTCTGTCTGTCTGTCTGTCTGTCTATCTATCTATCTATCTATCTATCTGTCTGTCTGTCTGTCTATCTATATATCTACCTATTATCTGTCTTTTAATATCATTTTTAATCAACAGTTGTGTCATTATATCTATTTCTCATGTATGAGAATAGTTCTGTCTTATAGATGAGGTCTAATTATTGAACCATTATCAGAAAATATTATTTAAAAATCTAAATGTAAAATCTAGTTAATAGTTCTAATAGAGAAAGCCAAAAATATTGACATAACTTTTAAGACTTACAAATTGTGACAGAACACATACGATTTTAATGTATCTGAAGATAAAAACAGAGATGTGAAAAACAGAAAAACCATGACATAAGCATGCATCTTTCTTTGCATATTTTGTAACATGAAGCTGGTTCCTAGTTGCTTCCACTATTTTGTAAAACACCACACAGTTGTCTGGGATCCTTCTTCCCAGGGTAAAATAGAAAACAATTGTCATACATTGCTTACTTGATGACATCATTCAGAAATCGAAGTTATCTCAGGCTTTGGTTGCAGGAAGCTCTCCACTTGTAAGCAAATTTTCAAGGAAGAGAATGAAAACATAAGCATGTACAACCATATTGGAAATCAATCTGGTGTTTCTCAGAAAACTGGGAATAGTGCTACCTCAAGACCCAGCTATACCACTCCTGAGCACATATCTGAAAGATGCTCAACGATACAACAAGGACATTTGCATGACTATGTTAATAATAGCTTTGTTTATAATAGTCAGAATGTGGAAACAACCCAGATGTTCCTCAACCAAAGAATGGATATAGAAATGATGGTACATTTACACAATGGAATACTACTCAGCAATTAAAAACAAGGAAATCATGAAATTTGCAGGCAAATGGTGGAAACTAGAAAAGATCATCTGGAGTGAGGTATCCCAGAAGCAGAAAGAAACACATGGTAATATTCACTTGTAAGTGGATATTAGACATGTAGTATAACATAAATATATTAAAATCTATATAGGTAAAGAAGCTGAATAAGAAGGAAGACTCTAGGTAAGAAGATCAACCATCAATTAGAAAGCAAACAGGATGGACATCGGAAGAGGAAGTAAACAGGGAACAGGGAATGGGACAGGAGCCTACCACAGAGGGCCTTTGAAACACTCTACCCAGCAGGGTATCAAAGCAGATGCTGAGACTCATAGCAAAACTTTGGGCAGAGTGCAGGGAATCTTATGAGAGAAGGGGGAGATAGAAAAACCTTTTGGGGGATGGGGACAAGAGCTCCACAAGGAGAACAACAGAATCAAAAATTCTGGGTCCAAGTGTCCTTTCTGAGACTGATACTCCAACCAAGGACCATGCATGGAGATAACCTAGAACCTCTGCACATATGTAGCTCACAGCAACTCAGTCTTCAAGTGGAATTCCCTAGTAAGGGGAACAAGGACTGTCTCTGACATGAACTCAGTGGCTGGTCTTTGATCATCTGCCCCTGATGGGGGAGCAGCTTTACCAGGACACAGAGGAAGACAATGCAGCCAGTCCTGAGGAGACCTGACAGGCTAGGTTCAGAGGGAAGGGAAGGAGGACCTCCTCTATCAGTGGCCTTGGGAGGGGCATGGGAAGAAATGAAAGAGGAAGGGTAGGATTGGGAGGGAGAGTGGAATAAGGAGCAGATGAGGGAGGGTGCTACAGCTGGGATACAAAGTGAATAAACTGTAATATATTAAAGAATAAATTTAAAAAAGAAAAATGTTTCTTCTTTTCTTTGTATCTCTCTCATCTATCTATCTATCTATCTATCTATCTATCTATCTATCTATCTATCTATCATTTCTTTATCACTCTATCCTCATCTATTATCTGAACATTCATATTTTTATCTGGTATTTAATAGTATGGAAATATTTAGACATAAGTTCTCCATTACTTACATAAAATGAAAAAATGCAATACAAAGAAGGGCAAAGAGTGTAAAAATCAGAGTATGTTGGCAACTACAAGGAAGCAGTGTCTTCCAGACACAACAGGGTGCCTGCACACATAATGTTACAGTGGTCATGTCCATAGCAACAAGACCTGTGCCAGGTCAAGCCAGAACAAGTCACAGCAAGGACAGAGAGTTTGGCATGAAGTCCCACTCCTATTATGAAATTATTGGGAATCAGTAGCTTCCGGGGGAGAGAGAGATAGTTTCCTCTCAGAATATAGTGTATTTGAAGAGTTGAAGGTACAAAGGAAGAATTGGAGTGAGGAAAAATACAAAGTAAATTCATCATGTATATCTGAAATTCTCAAAACATAAATTAAATAATAAAAATACATGGAAGGAGAAGAGTCTAGAGGAGAATGCAAAAATAAATGTATGTGTGCAGTTCCTGGTAATTGGTCCATGATGTAGAAGAAGTGCACATATCCAAGAATATCTGAGAAGCGCTGCTTGTGCTTGACAGGTTACAAAGAAGAAAAAATATGTGAGTTTGAGTGAGTAAGGAAGAGAACATGGAACTTGGAAGATTTGGGAATGTATAAAAATTGTCAAAACACACATGAAATTCTTAAAGAATTAATAAATATGTATTAAATATGTATATTTAAAAAGAAATCTAAAATGTAAAAAAGATGAAAGTATACTTTGTAGTATATTTAATATGCACTTTACCATACATTGTCCAAATGAGGGATAGACATTAAGCATCTATTTTTTAATTCCTTTCTTCCATTTTTGTAAAATTCACATTGCATTTACCAATAGAGAAATAACATTAATGTTTGCATTTATTTATTCATGAAGCCAGAGGAAGTAGTTACAGCTCTTGATTGCTTAATCTTGGCATTTTGAAAATGATTTGTACTGTAATATATCAATATATTATACCCAAAATACAATTTTACAATGGTAAACTGACATAAAGGAGTAAAAATGTATACAGTTTTAATCTTATTTGTTACAAATCACATATTTTAGTGTGAAAATTTTCTCTTAAGTATTTTCAAACAAAAATTACATATGGGATTGAATTGAGAGTGTTTTAAGTTAGAGGATCAAACAATAGATTTAATTGATTTTCACAAAATACAAAAGGATTTAGCATACGCAACTATGTCTAATGTTGTTACTATTTGAATGTGTACACTAATAATTTTATAAAGTCTCTATCTGGTGGCAAACATGGATTCCTGTGTGGAGTGAAACCAGAACAATTGTACCTCACTTAGCCAATTATCTCGTTCATAATACAGGACATCATAATACCATAAACTTGTTTGGCATGAAAAATAGTTATCTATGGAGCAACCAAACAATAAATTAGATGAGTCTTCAGTTTTTTATTCAGAAACGGGAGGGTTGTCTATTGTGTTTTGTCAGCACTGAGAAATGCCTAAGAAAGAGAATTTTATGCTTAGAGTTCTTTAAATATGTTAAAATGCAACAATGTTTTCTTCAGTTTTATTTATTTTTATTAGATTTTAAAATTATTATTATTTATTACAGTTTATTCAATTTGCATCCTGGGTATGGCACCCTCTCTCATCTCTCCCAACCTCTCCCTCCCTCTTCTCTCCCATGCCCCTCTGCTACTCCACTGACAGGGGAGGTCCTCTTCCCCTTATATTTAACCCTAGCCAATCAGGTCTCATCAGGCCTGGCTGCATTGTCTTCGTCTGTAATATATTATTTTTAACAATTGGAAGGGGGTGCATGTGCACATGTGTAAAAGTGCCTATGGAGGTCCATAGAGCACTGGATTACCTGGGGTTTGAGCTTATAGGTGGTTGTGAGTCTCCCATCACGGACATTGGAACTGGAAACACAACTTAGATCCTCTGCACTGCTCTTAGCAGTTGAGACATATCTCATCCCTTAAATGTAATGATCAGGAAACTCAGACACCTGCAAACATCTGTTAATTATTTTTTTCTTAATTAACTCCTGGAGCTTACTGTGTCAGACAGTGTAAATATTAAATATGTCTGTATTTTTAATTGTAATTTATTTATTTTTATATTTATCACAGGTTAGGTACTTTGTATCCCAGTCGTAGCCCCCTCCCTCATTCCCTCCCACTCTCCCCATTCCTCCCTTATCTCCTCCCTGCCCCCCTCCAAGTCCACTGATGGGGGAGGACCTCCTCCCCTTCCATCTGACCCTAGCTTATCTTGTCTCTTCAGGGCTGGCTGCAGTATCCTCTTCTGGGATCTAGCCAGGCTGTATTTTTAAACTATGGACCGAGATCCCAGTTGTGCTGAAATACTTAGAAAAAAAAAAAAGAAAACGTATTTTTTATTCTTCCAGTAAAATATCATTAGATAGAAAATTTGACAATATATCTCAATTTAAAGTCTGGATAAAATTTCAAGCCATAAAAAATATGCCATTACGTCAGCGATCAGGGGGAAAATATCTGGAATCTTTGGAGAATTTCAAGTCTATATTTGTAATGTAGTCTCCATTTCTCTGGCTGAGGCAACTAAGATGAATAAGAATTCAACTCTCCAGGTTGAAACACTTTTCCTTTAGTCATCTTTTGTGGCCATTTATCTCCATATCACTACTTTGTAAGGCTCTTATAAAGACGAGTGGGAGAGTTTTCTCTAAAGTGTTTAAACTCTTAGAAGCAAAAGCATGCCATAAGAACAAATTATTATTATCCTTATTACTGTAAGAAACACAGGGAATAATTATTTTTGAGTCAGAGGGACAAAGTGGAGTGAGTCTGCATCTGAAATGACATGGTGGGTGGTAAATGGCTCTCACATCTGTAAGGAACAAAGCTATAATTTTCTCATCATTTTGCTTGTAACATTTATCTTCTGAAGGCCTTGCTTCCTGTACAATTTCAGAATCTCTACTTTTCTTTCCTATTTATCTTATTGTTTTCCTTTTAATAGCCCTGAAGTTTAGCAATTTTAAAAGAGATTAACTTACTGTAAAAAAGAAAATAAGCAACAGCAATAACAACAAAAACCCACTGATTTTAAAGAAACAAAGACATTATGCCTGAGGAATCACCTTGTTTTGTTTTCATTTGACATCCTGTCTTTGAATATAAATTTGAACTTTTTATGTACAATCTTCCTTTGCATTTTTCTAACACTTTATTTTCTTGTTAACTATGTGTATGTGTATAGGCATTTGTGTGTGCATGCAGAGCTTGCCAAGGGAGCATAGGAGGGCTCAGAACTAGAGGTGTTGGTCAGCCTCTTGATGAAGATGCTAGAAGCTAAATCCCTATTCTTGGTGAGAGCAAGGAGTGCAAGAGTGCGTTTATCTGAGGAGCCATCTTGTTGCCCTCTTTGCACTCTGATTATTTTTTAATTTATTCTAATACTCCACATATTAATGAGAATCCTGTTAACCTCATAGCGGAATGCCTTTTTGTGTTCATAGTATGTTTGTTAGCTTCATTTTCCACAATAATTATTTTCCTGACTAGCATTAATTTATCTACATTGTGTAGAACTCTGCTTGGGCTATAATCAGTAGCATTTGAGGTAAACAAACAAAACCCAGAGGAATAATTCCATTCCTCAGGCTTACTGTTCTTAGAAAAATGTAAATGGGTTCTGCAAATAACTATGGGCGAAAACAATGTGGAGCTTGCCAGTTCTTACACAGGCAGTCAAACTAGACATCTGTTTTTCTTTCGTTTACTTGCTCTTGTTCTGCTCCATCTTCTTGACATGTAGTTTTACCTTCTCATTTCTCTTCTAACACTTGTTAGATGATATTTTAGCTATCATTTCTGTCCAGCATTCATCTAATTACATACATTATTTCTGGTGGCTTTTCTTTAAATATCTTAAAAACTCATTTGTTAATTATTGAACTATTTCCAGGGAGCTTTGCTCTGCCCCTTCTCAGAGTGACAAGGCTCCATGCTCATTTGGATTAAAGATGAAAATGCTATCTGTGTGATAGGGAAAGTATCAAATACTGTCTCTGCTCTTTTCAATAATCACTCTGGGCCATGAGGCAAAGAGGAAGTAATAAGTCATTCTAAGACTCTCTTTTTCTTTTCCCCTTTTCTTCTCTTTTTCCATCCCCCTCATATTTTATAAACAAAACTAACTGAGTTACTTGTAATGTAGTCCTAGTTATTGGTTACCACAGAAAGGAGATCCATGGTGAAAGTGCATTTTGTCATTCTCTTCTAACATTGTGCAATTTTAGAGATTTTTTTTCTTTTAAAAAGATATGATTGCTTTGTGGAATACTCTAGGTTTTCAGATGATTTCTGGCATATTGGTTATGAAGTTTAGCCCCTATTTCATCATCACCATCATCAATAATAATAATAATAATAATAAGAAGAAGAAGAAGCACATAACTTAAAACCACAAGCAGTAGTTGCTAGGTCTAGTGGCCACAAGCATTTAATTCCAGCACTAAAACACAGAGGCAGGAGGGATCTCGGTAACGTCTAAGACAGCTTGGTCTACTAAGTGAGACTCAGTATTGATTTTTTTAAAAATTCTAAAACAAACACAGTCTAATTAAGTACTGAATGCTTTAGTGATAGTGTCACTGAGACCAGGAGTCCAAACGTTGTAAGAGCCAGAGGCAATGGTATTTCTATCACCTTTATATTAATTTCTGCATGTAATACTGAAGTGCTAAGTATGCCAATTGTCCATAGCAAGCATTTGTTGAAGGTTTGCCTGTGTGTGTGTGTGTGTGTGTATACATGCCCTTGTGCGTGCTCCATTTGTGTGTTTTCTATTTATGAAAGTAAATGGTATTGAAATAAATTATTTATTCTAAATAACAATTCAAATCAACAAGTCATTTATTCCCTGTGCTAAGCGGCAATATAGGAATTTAGCATACACCATCAAATACCACTTACCAATTTACTTAGTTTGGTGTACATTTCAGTATAGAGACATAGAGAATTCAGATGGTAAATTAGTTTTTAAGTGGGAGGTGAAAAGTTGAATGGAACAAAGGAAAAGCAGCCAGGCACCTGGCCTAGAGAATACTGAAGTTGAGTGGCAGGCAGAAATATTTGTTAGCAAAGTGAGTATGAGCCAAACTTGAAAGGAGATTCCATTTAGGAAATATCTCTGAGTAAAGCTATATATATACATATAGTGTATATATATATACACTAAAATGGAGAGAGCCTAAGAACTGCTGGCACTGACAGGGTTTATTAATATGGCTAAAACTGGGTGGAACACAATAAATACAAGAGTGAGGCACGGTGGTCCACTTGTCAAGCACGGTGGGAGCAACAACCTAATTAGATTTTACTGTAGAGAATGTTACAGCTGTTGTAACATCCCAAGCAGTTGAGTGACAGATTCTGACAAATCATGATGGATATTTTATCTGAGTCAAGAATAGAACGAAATGTGAATCTATCTCATGCAAGAATGATGTCATTGGATCTGTCTTTAGTCACTATTTTTGTCAACTTCACTGTGAGCAAAGTTTATCCGTGCCCCCCTCCACATCAAATCATTTAAAACTCACTAGAGTAAGTGTTCTTTAACAGCACTTGGAGGCAACATTTCACACAGCAGAGGCCTCTTGGCCCCTGTAAGCAATCTACTGTAAAAGCACTCAGACTGTGAGCACACTGGTTTTAATGTCATGAAAACATGGGTAGTTAGAGCTTGCATAATCAAAGATAACCTGGAATACTCCCAGAGAGACTCACGGAGAGTTCTGTGGAGCAAACTTTGTTGGTGGGTGTATTCAGCAAGTATCTAGGGGTCATTTGTAACTTCCACAGTGGAATGGACTTCTGGTCTTCAGAAGACATTCTAGAGGCAGGGTTGGGGGATTTCCACATTCACCCTCACTCCCACATTTTCTTGAAGATAATTGCATGTAACTAGGTTTCACTGTGTCATTGTATGGCCACATCCTGGATACTTAACAAGACAAAGATAATCTGGTATCATTTGGCACAGGGTCAAGGTACATTAGCAGAATAGAAAAGTACTTTTCCTTCTGGCCAAGGCTGGTGCAGAAAGAAAAGTCTTCATCCCCTTTATCTACCTCCCATATCTCCCTTTCCCTTGTGTGTGTCTGTGTGTGTGCGCGCGCTCATGTGCCCAGGCTTGAGAACTCTCATGACCTTGTGTGTGTGTTCTCATGAATGTAACAATACCCAGACAAATTACCCAAGTAATGATCGTTATTTTTTAGTAATACTATTCTCAGTGCAATGATGTCTATATTTTATATTGCTTGTGTTGGTAAGGTATAACTTCAAATTAATACGGGAACACAGGAGAGAGGAAGCCATATGGAGGAGTTTTAATAGAAGACATAGGAAATATCCATGGAAAACACATAGATAAGTGCAATAATGTAAGCAGATTCTGCATGAAGCTGGTGTTTTAAGTTGTGGTTAGCCAAGGATAAGCTATTTAAATCAGCCTCAGTGTTACTTTCATATGTTGTTCGAGATGGCTATTACTAATTATTTTTTAATATTTGAAAAAATTTCAATTTTTTTTACAATTTATTCACCTTATATCATGATTGTAGTGACCTCCCTCATCTCCTCCCAGTCCTTCCCTTACTCCCTCTTCCCTCTCTATACTCCTCTCCTAGTCCACTGAAAGGGGAGACCTCCTTCCTTGCCATCTGACCCTAGCCTATCAAGTCTCAGTAAGACCACCTGAATCTTCTTCCTCTGGTGTCAGGCAAGGCCACTGTGTCAGGGGGAGGTGATCAAAGAGAAGGCAACCCAGTTCATGTCAGAGACAGCCCCTGATCCCCTTACTCGGAAACCCACATAGAGACTGAGCTACATGGCTACATCAGAGTAAAAGGTGTAGGTTCTCTCCATGCATGGTCCTTGGTTGATTGGTCAGTCTCTGAAGGCCCCCTGGGCCCAGAATGTGTGTGTGTGTGTGTGTGTGTCTTGTATGCAGCAGAATGTTTGGACCTGTTTCTCCATCCAATCTGTTAGTCTGTGTCATTTTTTGTTTTGTTTTGTTTTTGTTTTTGGAGAGTTAAGTCTTGATGCTAAGAAATATTAATGACCAGTGACTGTTATTTCCTCTTATTTTAATGTTGGTGAGTAGTGTGTTTGTGTGTTTGTCTACTTTTTGTTTTGCTGTATTGAAGTTATTTTTATTTCATGTGTTTTTCTGGGTGTAGTTAGCCTTCTTGGGTTGTATTTTTTTCTAGTCTCTTCTATAGGGGTGGATTTGTGGATAGGTACTGTTTAAATTTGTTTTTGTAATGGAAGATTTTGTTTTCTCCATCTATGGTGATTGAGAGTTTTGTTGGGTATAGTAGCCTGGGCTAACCTCTGTGTTCTCTTAGGGTCTGTGTGACATCTTTCCAGGCCTTCTTGGTTTCATAGTCCCTGTTGAGAAGTCAGGTTCTGATTCTGATGGGTTTGCCATTATGTTACTTATTATGTTACTTAGCCTTTTTCCCTTACAGATTTTAATATTTTTTCTTGTTCTGTACTTTTAGTGTTTGATTATTATGTGGCAGGAGGATTTCCTTTTCTAGTCTAATCTTTTATATGTTCTGCAGACCTCTTGTATGCTTATAGGAATCTCTTTCTTTAAATTGGGGATTTTTTCTTCTATTATTTTGTGAAAATATTTTCTGGGCCTTGGAGACAAGAATCTTCTTTTTCCTCAATTCCTATTATTGTTAGGTTTTGTCTTTTCATGGTGGCTTTCATTTCTTGGATGTTTTTTAATCAGGAATTTCTTTGATGGATGCATATATTTATTCCATTGCATCTTCTATACCTGAAGTATCTGCACACTTCTCTTGCATTCTGTTGAAGATGCTTACCCCTATAGTTCATGTTTTCTTTCCCAAGTTCTCCCTCTCCAGGATTTTTTCAGTTTGTGTTTTCTTTAATGTTTCCATTTCCATTTTCAGATCTTGAACCATTTTATTGATTTCCTTCTGTGGCTGCCCACAGTCACACTTAGATATCATCTGGGAGAACGCTGAGAGAGAGAGAGAACAATGCGACAGGAAGAAGGACACCAAGTCATCGATCAAGGTGCCAATTTATTGAAGGGAGATCCAGCTGGATAAAAGCAGGAGAGAATAAGGAGCATCCTTCACTGTAACATCCATCTGCGTCACTGGCAACTTGTCTGAGGATTCACTCAAGGTTACATGGAACCCGCTCTCTGGCTCTCAGGGTAGCGCAGAGCTTGTCTATCTTGTTCCCAGGGAAAAAGCTCCCTAATGCAAAGCTTGTCAAAGTCAGTCTTTCAGAAGCTGACTGACTGCCAAAGTCAGAAGGCAAAACTTTCTTTACCAGAGACCACTACTCAAGCTCAGCACCAGATATGAACTCCATTTTGGCTAATCAAATCCACTCTGACTGCCACATCCTTCACCTGTTTGTATTTTACTGCCTTTCTTTCAATTCCTTCACCCGTTTGTTTGAACTTTCCTCTATTTCTTTTGTTTTTTTTTCAGTGATTTAATTATTTCCTCTATAAAAGCCACAATCTGTGTGACTGTATCTTCTTGTATTTTTTTTTACAGATATTATTCATTTCTTCCATTATTGTCATCATAAGCAAAGATTTCAGGTCATTTATTTCTTGAGTTTCACTTTTGTTAGAGTATCCAGGTATGCTTGCCCTTGGATAACTGGGTTCTGGAAAAACACTGTGATATTGCTTTGGTTTTTATTGATTGTGTTTTTACATTGGCCTTTACCCATCTGGTTGTCTCAGGTGTTGGCTGGTAGTTTCTGTTGCCTGCTGGAGTTCTGAGGGCTGGGCATGGTTCAGGAAATCCCCCTTGATGTTCTAGCTGAAGCCCAAATCAAATAGGTGGGTATAGTCTCCGACTGGCTGGTGGTTCTCCGGAATTCTTGCAACTCACCTCAGTATAATCCTGTGGGATGACTGGCCTCCTCAAGAGCCTACGGGCTCTTTTCTTTCCAGGATCAGTCCTGGAGACAGCTGCCCTGCCACTGGCTTCCTTGCTCTGAAGTTAATGAGCTGCAGCTGTCCAGATACTGTGCGCAGACACAGTGATTGCTGGGCACAGCCATCTTGAAGAACCACTGAGACAAGAGGTTTGGTTGGTCTTGCTAGGGAGACAGGTGGAGCTTTGGAAGAGCATCTGTGGCTGTTTCCCTGGTTCCCAGGCATCTGAAGGCCTGAGGTTGGAGTTCCATGTCTCAGTACCAAGACAGCATTTACTTTGGTGAGTACAAAACACAGGCATGCAGCTAGATACTAGAGTCCCTAGACCTGCAGGAGCCAGGAACCTTTCAAAGGGTTAACTAGGTGACCTGTAGTCAGACCAGATTGTTTCTCTCAACTATGAGACACAGTCTCTGGTGTTATGGGGCCCACAGTTCGGTGTGTTGGTTGGTCTCTATGTAGTCATTGCTGCCTTGTTCAGACACAGTGTGTAATCAGTGCAGCCACCTTGGATCTCAGCCCTTACTCATCATTTAGGTATTTAAGTCTAGAATTTTCTTGGGTTTCCTGATGCACAGCATTTCTAGTATTACAATTTTGAATTTCATTTTTTCACAGGAAGG
Source organism: Pachyuromys duprasi (assembly GCA_028658305.1). Classification (NCBI taxonomy): domain Eukaryota; kingdom Metazoa; phylum Chordata; class Mammalia; order Rodentia; family Muridae; genus Pachyuromys; species Pachyuromys duprasi. Next base: position 9,282,452 of record CM053761.1, on the reverse strand, counting down.
TAGTTGGCATGAAAAAAACCTCTTTAAACTATTTAAATTAGTTTAACTAATTTTCACTTTTGGTGTTTCAACTATTGACATCTTCTTATTGCCTTTTATAGGCTATAAAAATTAATCTGAATTTTTGAACCTGAGAAATGAGTCAGCGTCCACTTACAGTAAACATTGCATCATACTGAGTGTTAACTATATGTTGCCTATAGACGATAGCTCAGCATACATTTGTATGTGTGCCTGCTCCCCCAAGGTGACAAGCTTCTCCTCTGTGAGAAGAAAAGTTTACCATTATTTTTATTAATATGAATTCTGTCAGCATATGTCCATGTTGAATTTTATAATCACTATCTCATGAGGTTTATTTATCAATTGAAACACATACACACACATGCTTTTTCTTAGTAACCTTGCACAATTATCTTCTCACATTTTTGTCATATCTAGTGACAGGTGGCCAGTCATTAAGTGGCCAGTTATTTAGATGACAGGTCTCTCATCTCCAAGCTGGAAATGCAGTAGGACTTAAAAAAAAAAACTTGAAGAGACTAAGCATCCTCTGAGATGGCCTACCAAGTAGATGCATCGATAGACTTGACAGTGTTCTGTCACTTTCTTTCATTAAGGATAACTGAACTGCCCACTGCACATTACACATGTAAACTGACAATGTACCTTTAAGGAATGGAATAAAAACAAGCTGGTTCTTTTAATGTCGGTTTCTTTTGGAAATTCAGGGACATCTCAAAAACACAAAACAGAAATCTATGTCCAGTCTATGAAACATCCTATTTATTTATAAGCAATATGTTCATTTTATCTCAACTTATTTTTAATACAATTTGTTTCTTTTTATATAGTTGTCATTTCTTTTTTTTAATTTATATCAATCAGAGGTTAGGTACTTTGCATCCCCGGCGTAGCCCCCTCCCTTTTCCCTTCCCACTCTCCCCATCCTTCCCTCATCTCTTTCCCGCCCACTCCAAGTCCACCTACAGGGAAGGATTTCCTCCCCTTCCATTCCACCCCAGTTCATCTTGTTTCTTCAGGGCTGGCTACAGTGTCCTCCCCTGGGATCTAGCCAGGCTATTACTCCCTGGCATGTATGGGGGAGAGTCAAAGAGCCAGCCATTGAGTTCATGACTGAAACAGTCCCTGTTCCCCTTACTAGGGTCTTCAGTTGGACACCTAGCTACCATGGGCCACATCTGAGTGGGGGTTCTAGGCCATATCCATACATGGCCCTTGGTTGGAGAAACTGTCTCATGAAAGACCCCTGTGCCCTGCTCAGTTTGGTCTTTGTGGAGCTCTTGTTCTCCACAAGTCTTAATAAATTACCCTATTTTTATTATTATTTCCCACCCACTGCTGAAGGCTTAGTTGTGAGTCTTAATATTTGCTTTGATACATTGCTATATTGATTCTTTCAGAGGCCCTCTTTGGTATGCTTCTGTCCTGTTGCTTGTTTTATCCTCCATTCAATGTCCATCCCATTTGTTCATCTAAACAATCATTGATCCTACCAACCTGGGTCCTCCTTCATGTTTATCTTCCCTAGGTGTATAGATTTCAGCATGACCTTCTTATCCTATAGGACTATATAAGTGAGTATATACCATATGATTCTTTCTGCTTTGGGGATACCTCACTTAGGATGATCGTTTCCAGGTCCCACCATTTGCCTGCGAATTTCATGATTTCCTCCTTTTTAATTGCTGAGTAGTATTCCATTGTGTAAAAGTACCACAATTTCTGTATCCATTCCTCAACTGAGGGACATCTGGGTTGTTTCCAGGTTCTGGCTATTACAAATAAAGCAGCTACGAACATAGTTGA
>CM053761.1:9261680-9280122 GCA_028658305.1 Pachyuromys duprasi | reverse complement strand
ATGAATGGGTGTTGGATTTTGTCAAATGCTTTTTCGGCATCTAGGGAGATGATCATGTGGTTTTTCTCCTTCAGTTTGTTTATATGGTGGATCACATTGATGGATTTGCGTATATTGAACCACCCTTGCATGCCTGGGATGAAGCCTACTTGGTCATGGTGGATGATATCTTTTATGTGCTCTTGGATTCGGTTTGCAAATATTTTATTGAGTTTTTTTTCATCAATGTTCATAAGAGAGATAGGTCTGAAGTTCTCTTTTTTGTTGGATCTTTGTGTACTTTAGGTATCAAGGTGACTGTGGCTTCACAGAAAGAGTAATTTTTCTTCTATTTCTCTTTTGTGGAACACTTTATAGAGAATTGGTATTAGGACTTCTTTGAAGGTCTGGTAGAATTTTGCACCAAGACCATTTGGACCAGAGCTTTTTTTCATAGGGAGGCTGTTGATGACTTCTTCTATTTCCTTGGGGGTTATAGGTCTATTCAATCTTCCTATCTGATCATGGCTTAATTTAGGTAGGTGGAATCTCTCAAGAAAAACTGTCCATTTCATTTAGATTTTCAAATTTTGTAGCATATAGCCTTTGGTAGTAAGACCTAGTGATTGTTTGGTTTTCCTCAGTGTGTGTAGTTATGTCCCCCTTTTCATTTCGGATTTTGCAGATTTGGACCGTTTCTCTCTGCTTTTTTTGTTAGTTTGGCTAGGGGCTTGTCTATCTTGTTGATTTTCTCAAAGAACCAGCTCTTGGTTTCATTGATTCTTTGAATAATTTTATTCATTTCTTATTGATTGATTTCAGCCGAGTTTGATTATTAACCAGCTCTCTGCTCCTCTTGCGTGTATCTGCTTCTTTTTTATCTAGAGCCTTCAGTTGGGCCATTAAGTTGCTTGTATGAGATGTTTCAAATTTCTTCTTGAAGGCACTTAGTGCTATGAACATTCCTCTTAGAACTGCCTTCATTGTGTCCCATAAGTTTGGGTATGTTGTGCTTTCATTTTCATTGAATTCTTGGAAGTCTTTAATTTACTTCTTAATTTTTTTCCCTAACCAAGCTGTCCTTGAGTAGCAAGTTGTTCAGTTTCCATGTATGTGCTGGCCTTTTGCTATTTCTGTTGTTGAGGTCCAGCTTTAGTCCGTGGTGGTTCGATAGGATACAAGGGATCATTTCAATCTTCCTGTATCTGCTGAGGCTTGTTTTGTGACCAACTATATGGTCTATTTTGGAGAAGGTTCCATGAAGTGCTGAAAAGAAGGTATAAAGTTTTGATCTGGGGTGAAAAGTTCTGTAGACATCTATTAGGTCCATTTGATTTAGAATCTCTGTGAGTGCCCTTGTTTCTCTGTTTTGCTTCTGACTGGATGATTTGTCTCTTGGTGAGACTGGAGTGTTGAAGTCTTCCACTATTAGGGTGTTGGGATCAATGTGTGATATCAGTTTTAATTATATGTGATTTACATATATAGGTGGTCTTGTATTTGGGGCATAAATGTTCAAAATTGTGATGTCCTCCTGTTGGAATTTTCCTTTGATGAGAAGAAAGTGCCCCTCTTCATCTCCCTTGATTAACTTTGGTTGAAAGTCTATTTTATTGGATACTAGGATTGCTACCCCAGCTTGTTTTCTGGGTCCATTTCCTTGGAAAATGGTTTTCCAGCCCTTTACTCGGAGGTATTGTTTATCTTTTGTTGCATAGGTGTGTTTCTTGGATGCAGCAGAATGTTGGATCCTGTTTCTGCAGCCATTCTGTTAGTCTGTCTTTTTATTGGAGAGTTGAGTCCATTGATGTTGATAGATAATAGTGTCCAATGACTGTTTTTTCCTTTTATTGTGGAGTTGGTGGTCTTACTGTGATCATTGCTTTTTTGTTGTTTTTGTCCTTTGGAAATTATCTGTATCCTATATTTTCTTTGGTGTTATTGTTTTCATTGGACTGAAGTTTTCCTTCTAGTACCTTCTGTAGGGCTGGGTTGCTGTGTAGCTATTGCATGAATTTTGTTTTGTCATGGAAAATTTTGTTTTCTCCATCTATGTTGATTGAAAGCTTCGCTGGGTATAGTAGTCTTGGTTGGCATGTGTGTTTCCTTAAAGACTGCATGACTTCTCCCCAGGCCCTTCTGGCTTTCATAGTTTCGATGAGAAATCTGATGTGATTCTGATCGGTCACCTTCATATGTTACTTGACCCTTTTCCCTTGCTGCCTTTAATACTTTTTCTTTGTTTTGTAGGTTTAGTGTTTTGACTATGATGTGACGAGAGGTATTTCTTTTCTGGTCTAGTCTATTTGGTGTTCTGTAGGCTTCTTGTATGTTTATGGACATTTCTTTTTTTAAGTTGGGGAATTTTTCTTCTATGATTTTCTTAAAAATATTTTCTGGTCCTTGGAGCCTGGAGTCTTCTTTTTCATCTATTCCTATTATTCTTAGGTTTCATCTTTTGATGGCATCCTTGATTTCTTGGATGTTTTGTGTTTGGGACTTTTCCGATTTTCTTTTTTCCTTGAGTGAGGAATCCATTTCAGCCAACGTATCCTCAGCTCCCGAGATTCTTTCTTCCATCTCTTGTATTCTATTGTTGATGCTTACCTTTGTGGTTTCTGATCTTTTCTCTATGTTCTCCAGTTCTAGGTTCTTCTCCGTTTGTGTCTTCTTTATAGATACTAATTTCGTTTTCATGCTTGGTATTGTTTCCTTCATCTGATTTACTGTGTCTCTTATTTTGGTTGTTTCCTCTCTGTATATCTTTAATTGTTCCTCTATGTGGGCAGTTAAATTCTTCTTAATTTCTTTGAATGCCTTGACATTTCCTCCTTTTGTCTCTCTTTTTATTCCTCTAATATCTCCATAATCATAGCTTTAACATAATTTTCCTGTGTCTCCACTGAATTAAAATTTCCTCTGCTTTTGGGTGTTTCTGGTGGGGCCATGGTGTCCTGATTTTTGTTGGGTGAGTTCTTTTGCCGATTTCTGGGCATTTGTTTATATATAATCAAGGAGCTGTTCAGACTGGAACTGTCAATCTCTAGTGTCAGTAGTATTCTTCAAAAAGATCAGGGGGTTCCAGTAGTTTGATAGTGTGTGTTGTTGTGTCAGTTGAACTCTGATGTGGTCTGTGTGTGCCCAGTTTCTTTCTCTGTGCTAGAAGCTGTGAGTACTGCAGGCTGGTTACCCCTCTGTTCTGGAGCCTTGGCTCCTCACTCTGTGTTAGTGGCTCTCCCCTGGATTCGAGACTTGGTGCCCCCTTCTGGGCCAGGGACTGTGACCACAGTCTGAGATGATATTTGGGGCACACCCACTTGGTCTGGAGTGGATGCAGGTTTTGCCGAGCAGTGTGCACCCTCTGTATGCAGGCCGGTCTGCAATTGAGCCCGTGGCCTTCTCAGTTTGGCCCATGGACACACATGGACTGAGATGGTTGCTGGCAGACCTGAGCAGTGTGTGCCCACAGTGTGCAGGCCCGTCAAAATGGTCCCCTAGGCCCTCTCAGTCTGGCCTCTGTACACACACAGGGACTGAGGTGGTTACCTGAGGAGGGTATTGGTGTATGCCTGCCATATGCCTGGCAGTTGAAACAGAACCGGGGTCCTTGTCAGACTGGCCTGTGGACTCACACACGGACTGAGGTGTTTGCTGGCGGAGTCGAGCAGTGTGTGACTGCAGTATGCAGGTCAGTCAAAACAGTACCGGGGTCCTCCTCAGTCTGGCCCGGAGACTTTGTGACCCAGTCTGGTATGGTGGCTGTTGGCGCCCAGCTTGGCTGCTCGTTCAGATCAGAGCTGTGAGTTGCCTGGTCACCGGGAGTTTTTTTCCAGGGAATAACTGGGTGTCCCTAGGATTTTCCCACTTGATTTCCTCGCCATAGGAGTTCTGCTTACCTGGCAATCACAAATGCTGGTGTTTTAGGTCCCACAGTTCAGTGTCCTGGTCGCTGCGTTATTTCTGCCATCCTACTCCTCAGACACAGTGTCCTCTTGTGGCAGCCATCTTGGATTTGACCTCAATTTCTTTCTTTTAAGACTGACTCATTGACTTAATTTAATGTCATGTTTTCTTGTGCTGTCTATACTAAAATTTTGTTAAAAGAAACTCGCTTGAGTCACACAAACACATACACACACACACATGTTTCAGTATCCTGCTAAGTCCATGTGTTTCCTTGACATCTGCATCTAGGACAGCTCTGAAGCAGTTGCCCACAGGTGTTTTCCAGTCCAAACTTGTAGACTCCTTCAGCTAGGCCGGAACTTTCCTGTCCTCAGTTTTTCTGGACATCAGTGAAAGAACTAGCCCTCCCAGGTCTTGAATAGCATACCAATGATGTCATCATCCCAATGATGTCAGCAGGAAGCAGTGCAAAGAACACAACATCCTCATGCCCTCCTCACTACCCCTTCCTACTTATGTCTTACATCATCACCTGCCCCAGCCAGGTGTGCGTGCTGCTGCTGAATATATGGACCCCCCTCCACCCCCAGCTCTCTCTCCCTCTGCTCTGCTTCTCTTTCTCTGCTGTTTCTCTCTCCTATTCTTTCCCTCCTCTCTCAGCCTTCATGGCACACTCACTGTCTTTCCTGTTCTGCAGGCCCTCATTCCTACCTTCCCACAATAAACCTTCTTTATACCAGGTCTGTAGCATGGCCTGTAATTCCTCAAAGGTATTCCTTGGAGTGGGCCTGCCAGGGCACCTCTCTCACCACTAATACAACAATAACAATTTATGTGTATATATAGAATAGGAAAAGGTGATGCTTCGGCCATTTTCTGAGAAAATAGTTTATTCCATGATATAAGTTTCCCATGATTTGGCTTATACAATTAAATATGCACGATGAGCTATGGATAGATAAAAATAGTAATTGTCTTGAAGAAATTCATATTAAATTAGGGATAACAAACAAACAAACAAACAAAAAACACACCACAAACAATATTTTTAAGCCAGTTCTAAATGTCACTGAGGGCCTGAAACAATAGCAGGTGGAAAAATGTGGCGGTGATTTAGGAAGGACTACTGTAGTAAGAGTGACAATGGGCTCTGCCTGAGCTCATGTCCAGGGACCTGCACTGGGTGTTTGTGAGAGTTTTCTTGCTTTGCCTTGACATGAAGAACAACAGGACAGCCACCTGAACAAAATACCTCTGGACGACCTTTTCAAAACAGCTCGTATATATTTACAAGAAGAGGCACTTTCTGATCTAAACAGCTCCCCAGTCAGACCCATGCCTCAGTGTTGCTGTATTAAGAGTTAAGTAACCAGCATATAGAGTTTGAAAGGCAAGTTTTGCCATAGGGGAAGACTTGGTAGTGAATTGTGTTGTTGAGAGATATCTGATTTTCATTCATCCAGCATATCTAGTGTTCCAAACCTTCAATAGAAGGATTTTCAATTGCAATTGGCAACTGAAAATGAGTCTGCAATTCAAAGAAGATTTAGTATTTATCAGAACAGAGCAATGATTGATGTTTTTAAATCAAGCCAAGAAAGATTGATCTTGATTTGAATAAACTTGATAGAGTCTTCAAACTTGTTATTGGGAATTGATATGGTTTCAGTGAGTACCCAATGTGTACTTCTAAGCTTAAAAAACTCTAATGTATGATATATAGTTTTTTCAAAACGTACATATATTCTTTCAAATATAAAAACAATCATGCATATCCAAATACTTGCAACAATATATACATGATGTATACATACATATATGTTTATGTTAATTTTTTACATTTTATTTTATTTGCTTTATCAATATAGGCTTTCTCCATGTAGCCTTGGCTGTCCTGGAAATCGTTGTGTAGACCAGGCTGCCTTGATTTCACAGAGGTCCCTCTGCCTCTGCCTCTCAAGGGCTGAGAATAAAGTCATGGGCCACCACTGCCTGGCATGTGTATCATCCTTAATTCTTGATGGATGATTTTAAAATGTGATTTTCTTATGCAAAATTGTTTTGTGGTTTACAGTGGTTCATCTGACACTTGTTAATGGTTTTTCCCTTTATTGTTGTTGTTATTTTTACCCTATTTAATTTTCTGTTGATTTTGTTTGTTTGTTTGTTAAGTTTGTTTTTATATTGAGACACGTTCTCAGTGTTGTAGGCCTGGCTGAGCTCTAACTGGCTATTTAGATGAAGCTAGTCTTGAACTCATAGAGAGCCTTATGCCTCTGCCTGGTACTGAGATTAAACATATGTGCCTGGCTATTATCCTATTTTTAACACCTCAAATATGTTATGTATATATCATGACAGAACTCTGATTTTTAGATGCATAAGCATCTTCATTTGTTTCTCTAAAATGTAGTGAATTTTGGCAATAACACACATGTGTACAACACATTGTGATTATACTCACCTCACCCTCTGTTGTCTCCCTCCTTCCCCAATCAAGCTCCTCCTCCCTACAGGTCCCTTTCCCATGTGCCCATCCTTTTTAGTTTTGTGACACGTTCTGCTGACAAAGGCCATGTGATCATGGCTTTAGTTTCATCTCTTAAGGCGTTTCATTTTCCCTGCTGCATATTGACTCATAGTTTAGCAGCTACTTTAATTTCACAGATTACATTTAGAGTTTCACAATCTCTGAGATCTTGTTGTCTTCTTGAACATCAGCTGTTCAAGTCTCCACTGTCCCTGTTAAAATACTGAATATTCCCGTATGATTGTTCAAGAGGACTGTCAAGGAACAAAGTAGCTGTTCCAGAGGGAGACAGTCTTGAGAAAGAACATGCTCTGTCTTTGCTTTTGTTGTGGAACATTCAATGTTTACTTGGGAACCTGGCATGTTTAATATGACATACGTGGAGGGGAGTGTCTTCAGTGATTCCATTTCCTATTTTATTTGGGGGGGGTTGTTTGTTTCTGTTTGTTTATTTTTGGCATGTAAATTTGGCCATCAGCAGTGCCTTCTTGTATGTCTTTAGAGTCCTACACAGTTAACATCAAATTTTCCGTAGACAACCTAAAGAAATAACCCAAATATAGATTCATTTCTCAAAGCTTCTATGAGAATTACTTATCTAAATACCCAATCTGGATTCCTACTTCTCTTATCCTGGTCTTTTTCTCTTGCAGTGTTGACCTTCTGCTGCAGCAGGATCTAGACTATTAGGCTCATGTTTGGAAGACAATAACAGCCAATCCTTTCAGAGCAGAATGGCTACAACTATCACGGTACTTCTAGTTTATCTTCTTCCTGACATCTATAAGATGGGTCCTGAAATCAGAGTTGCCTCAGCTTGTCTCTGAATACACTTGTATTTGATTCTATAGATTTTTTTGTATCCCTGATTGAAAATATTGTCTGTAAGCTATACTATCTTTCAGAAATTCTACAATAACTTTTTAAAAACTATTTGAAAACAGATTATGACTGAAGAGTGAATATTATATTTTATAAATACTACCTTAAGCAGTTCCTGTCTCCTGGAGGTCTTTCTATCTCCCTCTTCTTCCATAATGTCTCCTGCACTCTTCACAAAGTTTGGTTAAGAGTTTCAGTATCTCCTTTCATACCCTCATGGGTAGAGCCTTTCAGAGGCCTGCTGTGGAAAGCTCCTGTCCTGTTCCTTGTCTTCTCCTACCTCTGATGTCTATCCTGTTTGCCCTTCTGAGTGAGTTTTCAGCCTCTTCTGTAGGGTCCTGCTTCTTGTTTAGCTTCTTTTAGAGTATAGATTTTAGCCTGTTTATCCTACATTATATGGCTAATATATACTTATAAGTGAGTATATACTATATAAGGGCACCAACAGAGCCAAAAGACCTGGGTCCAGGAGGTCCTGTAGAGACCGATACTTCAAACAAGGATCATGCATGGAAAAGATTTAGACCCTCTGCTCAGTTTCCAAGTGGGTTCCCTAGTAAGGGGGTCAGTGGCTGTCTCTAACATGAACTCAGTGGGTAGCTCTTGGTTCAGCTTCCCTTGGGGGCAGTGCAGCCTTACCTGGCCACAGAGGAAGATGATGCAGCCAGCCCTGGTGAGACCTGATAAGCAGGGTCAAATAGAAGGGGAGGAGGATCTCCCCTATCAGTAGATTATAGAAGGGGCATAGGGGGAGAAGAGCGAGGGTGGGTGGGACTGGGAGGTAATGGAGGAGGCTCCAGCTGGGATACAAAGTGAATAAATTGTAATAAATAAATAAATAAATAAATACATACATACATACATACATACATACCACCTTAAAAGATTATATTAATGTTTAAATAAGTAAAAAGGTTTACAACGTGATATGAAATAGTAACTTATTTACAGTATTGATCATTACTGGGATACTGTGAGTTTGATTTTACCTTCTTAGCCATTTTGTATTATTAGAGTTGAAGGCATATTAATGATGGCTGTTGGTTATTTAAAGACACAAAAAATTAACAGCTTAATGTCTTGACTATTGAGTTTAACCTTTTCTATAAAAGAGAATACTTGTAGAGAAATAGTAGTATATATTTTTTTCCACACAATGTTACCTAGGTTGTTAAGCATTTTGGAACACTCTTAACGAAAATGGGATGTTATGTTTTACATAACATGGACATCTTGCTTATTAGAAATAAAAAGGTGGGTCCAATTCTCTTGGCACTTAGCTTTCTGGAGGAATGATGTTTAACATTGTAAAATCAAGAAACATGACCATAAATGTAATTTTGTTAGTTATGTATGTAGGCAATTAACTGTGAGCTTTCTTTTCACTTGTGGAAAAATCCCTCTAATTATTATAGTATGAAAATACATAATTTACATCAACAAACTATCTTTAAATGGTAATTGCAGCAAGTGTAAAGCTAGTTATGTTGTTTTAAAGAATTAAGAAAAAGTAGAGCATACATATCTAGATGATGACCATGTCAGTTTTGGATAAAAACAGAATGGGCATCATTTAGGTATGAAAATTGGAGAATGGATTATTTAGGTATGAAAATTGGAAAATATTGAGCCACAAAGTCTCCAGCCAAGGAAACTTCTTTGCACAGGATCAGCCATAAAGTTTCACAAATGTTTCTGACATTTACAATCCTCTGGAAAACATAATGGACCCTCTTCCTAGTAGTTGCATTAAATGCAGATTTCAGACACTAAGATGCTCTGCTCAGTGAGTTAGTAATGTCCCCATCAATCTTATAGTGCAAATGAAAGTGACAAACAATGTTTCTGGAAATGATAAATAAGAAAACATGTTATGCTTTATTAATAAAAATTCATATATTACCATAGAATAATAGTGTGCATAATACGCACCTTAAAATTTCTTTGTACTTATAAAACACTACCTAAATTTTTATAAGAACAAAGGGTTATTTTAAATAGATCACGATATTAGATCTCAACCTAACTCAATTAAGATGCAATGAAACTCATTTTTTGTTGTTGTTGTTTAAAGTGATCTTTTTTTGACATATGTATAGATAAGATTTACCTCATTGATTTAGTCTGTCATCCATCCTGTAGCATTATTTCTCCCATTTAATAGAACACACAGCTTGAAAAGAAATAGAATAATTTGAATTTGATCAAGATAACTTTAAGCCTCTGAGTAAGACAAAACTGTGTTTTAATTGAAAAATGAGAAAGAAAAATAAAGGTGAAGATGCCACATAATACTTTCATACTATGAAAAAAATCCCAATAGCAGTCTTTAACCTTTGTACAATATTATGCTAACACCACCACTATAAAATAATCATAATGTAAGTTTTGTTAAAGCCTGTATATAAGTATACTACCTCAATTGCTCCTAGTTGCTTTATATCTATATGCTTGATTCCATGGTGACTGGTCCACAGTGGTGAATTAAAAGCTCATCTTTGTTTTACTACTTAAAATTTCATATGTGTATACCATAAAATATGGGAACTCTATCATTTTCTTCCTCCATCCTCCGATATTCTGCCTGTTTTGTCCATCTCACACCTTCATGTCATCTTTTCAATTTTTTAAAAAAACATCCAATTAAATCATTCTAGTGATGTCAATATGCTCATGGATGTGGGCCCATCCTTTAGGGGTAGTGATAAATACATCTCATTTAGGGCTGAGGACCAGTCCCTTACTTTTATCAGGTAGGAGTCTCTGTGATGACTGCTGCATGCTGCGGTTTCCTGACCATGGCTGAGATTAGCACTGCTCTATGGGTAAAATCATAACATTTAAAAGATAGTTTGACAATGGTTATTAGCAAAATTACAATAGTATGTTATATGTTATACCCTATATCTTATCATCTCCTGGGCCATGGACTTTCACAAGTTTAGAGTACCAAACATGAATTCTTTCCTGTGGAGAAGGTCTCAAATCCAGCCAGAAAATGGTTGGTTACCCTGTAACAGTCATTTCACTATTGAATTGTTGGGTGTGACCAGCCCGCTGGATCAGTATAATAACTTCAAGGGTGTAATACTGGATGAGCTAATCAATAGCTTTTCCCCTTGCTCCAGATCACTGCAAGGCACCTTCTGACACTATGGGATCTAGCCAGCAGGGAAGGTGCTTCTGGGCCATTTTGGGACTGATTTCTCTCTGTTGTGCAGCTAAAATCTGTAGTGTCAACAAGACACAGGTTTCTGCTCTTTCCAGTTCTATTCAATGTAATATTGGGTGTCTTACATACAGCAATGAGACGAAAGAAAGAGTTAAAGGCCTCACAAATGATACAATCAGGAAAAGAAGTCATATTTGCCCCTTCTGAAGATACACACACAATCACACACATGTAATAATAACTAAATAAAAAATAAAGTCATGAGTTTGAAAGCAAACAAGAATTATATGGTAGGGTTTAGGGAAAGTAAAGGGAAAGGACATATGATGTAATTATACTCTCAACAGTAAAAGAAAAATAGCAAAAACTAGCTATAAAAAGAATTTATTTGGGGATAAAGCTAGGCATGGGAATGATAAACCTATATAATGAAAACTTTTAGAATTTGAAGAATTTGGAGAAAACACTAGAAAAAAAAAGGTATCATATGCTCATGGGCAACATGATTGTCTTACCAATAGTGATCTACAGATCCAATGCAGCCCAAAACAAATTTCCAGGGTTATATTCTTCACAGACATATTTAAAATAATCCAAAAATGTAAATGGAGACACAGAGACAAACAGAAACCACAGCAAAACAAACACAAAACAAAACAAAAACTCACAAAAAACAAACAGCAAAAGCGTTATGTGATGGTTTATTAATAAAACCATTTATCAACCAACAGATAACTAAAATCACATGAGACTAAAATAGAATTCTTAATTTTCTTTCCCTGTTTTAAATACTTAAGTCAACAATTACTTAAAAAGAAAAACAACAACAACAACAACCATGCAAACCAACTGTATGAAATCATTGTTGGTTCCAACAGGGTATCCTGTCCATAAAAAAAAATCCTACAGATTGTTTTTCCAGAACACATAACAACAGTTTATCCAGATCTTGCTTGTACGTTTTTAAACTCATATGGCTCCATAGAATGACTTTTTGTAAGAATCTTGCTCTATTTTTTTCACTTTATTCTCTAGTACTCGATTTTTTGCCTTTTCCTCCACATTCTTATTACTTTTTACTTTATTTATTTAGTTAGTTACTCATCTGTCAGTTTATTGTGTTGTTGGTGAATGTACCTTAGACTACTATGTGACATCTCAATGCACAGAGACAGTTTTAAGAAAAAGCACAGGTCCTGTAACATAAAAGACGATGTCTTATGTTTGCCTGATTCTCCCTGTAGCTTTGGTTTAAAGCTCCGCCCTTTTTTAAATTTTTAAAAATGTTTTTTATTATTATCATTTATTACAATTTATTCAATTTGTGTCCTGGCTGTGGCCCCCTCCCTCATTTCCTCCCAATCCCACTGTCCTCCTCCTATGCCCCTCCCATAGCCCATTGATAGGGGAGGTCCTCCTCCCCTTTTATTTGACCCTAGACTATCAGGTCTCATCAGAACGGGCCTCATTGTCTTCCTCTGTGGCCTGGCAAGGCTGCACCGCTCCCCCTGCCCCCCCCCCACACACACGGGTGCGGTGATCTGGGAGCCCTTTTGGCCCTGAAGACAATGATACCCCAATCAAGGACAATGCATGGAGAGGACCTAAAACCCCAGGTTCAGATGTAGCCCATAGACTCAGTCTCCAAGTGGAGTCCTTAGGAAGAGGAGCAGGACTTCCTCTGGCATGAACTCCCCACTTTTGACACCTCCCTTCCTCTCTCTTCTGTTCAGTCTCATTCAGTGTTTTGCTTGGTGTCTGTCAGTTGTTCTAGTTTCAATTCTGGGATAAAATATCATGACAAAAACTTAGGGAAGTAAGGTTTGATTTGGCTTTCAGTTTCATTTTACAGCCCATCAGTTCAGGGAAGTCAAGGCCGAAACTCAAGCAGCACATGCACAGTGAAGAGCTGAGAGAAGCGCTTGCTCTTGTCTCTTGTTGAGTTAGCTTTCTTCACTGGCTAAGGACCTAGTCCAGGTAATGGTGCCACCCACATTGAGAGTTTGGTCTGCCGACCTCAGTTAAAGGTCCAGATTACGCCCCCCCTCCCCCTGCAGACAATTACACAAGCCATTCATTCTGTCTAGCTGATTCCTAATTGAAATCTCCTTCTCAGGTGATTCTCCACTTTGTCAACTGAGCACATCAATTGTTTCAAAACAAATGTACAAAAGACTTGCAAATGTTACTGTTTTCGTTGACAATATCCTGTTTTTCATATGTGCATATTCTGCTCCTGCAATTACATTGGTGCATGTTTATAGTATATCCACACCTGACATTGTATTTATTTTGTTTATATTTATTTCTCACGCTAATGTAAACCTTCCAGTACCAGGTGTCGTGCGTGGTGGTCGTATTCTCAGTATTCAGAATTATACCTAAGTAATAGTTTGCCGTATTTAGTGCGATATGGCAAATGAGTAAACGGCCCATTCAAATATGCCTGCGCTGTTTTTAAAGAAGCATGTACCAAGATAAAATAGAAGCCTAAGAAAATAATTTAGAGAAACTCCAAGAAAGAATAAAGAAGAGAGAAAATGTCAACAGCACTGCAAAAATTGAAGAGGAGAAAATTGTGTGAAGGATCACGGAATACTTACACTAGAGTCCCAGGAAAGTGTCTGTGGGGCCATTGAGAGCCCTTAAATGCCAACATGTCCATTTATGAGGACCTAGTGTCTCACAGCAGTGGTTTTGTGTCATGGGTTCACTCTGTCTAGTAATTGGTGGCAGCAACCTGGGGGAAGTCTGACCTATGAGAAAATGCAATACTAGATCTAGAATGCAAGCAGCTGGAGGCTTAGTTAATTATGTTCCCCATAGGCAGAGGTCTGGGCAGTACCTTTTGATGAACTCCACAGGGCCTAATTGTTATGTACTATCCCTACATATGACCAAATCAATGAGCACATTAATAATAATACCACCTGTATCAAGGCTGATGCCCACTTACCTATATAGGCAAAGTTTCCATTGATCAATTTTTAGATAAAATACAGGAATACTATTCCACAATAATTACTTTAATGGTTTCATAATAGATTTTTCTTATCTTCATAAAAAAATACTCATATACTTGATAATAATTTGTCATCAGAATGAATACTGACACCTATTTGATAGCTGAAAATATCAAATGTTTTTAAAACATCGGAAAGTTTCTCCTTTTATTGAAACCATGTATGAAGAACAATCTACCCACAACACTTACAAACAGAAAACATGGTAGATTACCCTCAAGGTTCTGAAGCATTTGAATCTTAAAACATGTAGACAAATGATCAAATAATAGCGATATAATAAGCATAATGTTGAATATAGATTTTTCACTAGGAGGAATTGTATATGACCTCTAAATAAATTTTAAAACCTAAAAGGTAGGAGTAAAATCATGTTATAAGTTTATTAATTAAAGTACTCCATCCCAAGTCCCATGATGAGCTGCTGCTTCTGGTGGATATATTAATTTCTGCATCTGCTGCTTTTTTTTCACAGTGGTTTGTCTCCTTTGAATGAAAAAAGATAAAATCTGACACAAACACAGTGGCATTACCACCTTCTATCTCTTTTTGAATCTTACTTTTCATTAAAATATAATGAAGACTGAGAGGAGAAAAATTTTCAACCAGTAATAGATTTGTAATTTGTTGAATGCTTAATCTCTATTTCTGATCTGTAATAAAGATAGCTCTGAGTAAGTAGACATCTCAGTCTTGTTCAGTGTTGTTCAATTGACCAAAATTACACTTCACCTGGAAAGGCTGACTGATGTGTATCAAATGTAAGTAAATGCTAAGTGCTATCCTTAGCAGATTCATCTTCACTGTGCTGTTCTCAATATAGAACTGTGTTGATAGTCAGAAACAGTGATATAAGTAATTCACACCATTCACAGAAATTGATATACAATATCCATACTACACAGAGAATCAGTGTTATAAGATAGCCATACCATGCACAGAAACAGTGATATAAGACAACCATATCATATGCAGAGACAGTCACATGTCATCTACACAGTATACAGAAACAGTAATATAAGATGTCCGTAATTTAATTCCTCAATGCCTGAACCAAGCAGGAGAAGCTGTTGTATTTCGTTCTTAGAATTTATCACTAGGTTAACAGTAATGGCAACCAAAGATTAAAGTTTTGCTTCTTCAGTTTTAATGTCTTGTAATATTCAACAGAGATGTGCACAAGAAAACACACACACACACGCACATACACTCTTACATAATTCCCTTCCAGTCAGACCTGAAACAAATCCAAATAGCTGGGAGATCTCTCTAAACTGCAACCTTCTAGTTCAAAAACTAGTTAGGAATTAAAATTTTGAGGGGTTGATTATAAACAAATATAATTTGGGGTGAGAGGCCATTTAATATAAGTACTCCATTTTATTTATGCTTTTATTCTTTGTAAATTTTGCCTTATTTACCTCAATCTCACTTTCTCCCCATCACTGCATATCTGCCCTGCTATTTTGCAACCTTCTGCACACACACACACACACACACACACACACACACACACACACAAAAGTACCCCAAGTAACTAACTAACTAACTAACTACTAACTATAAATTAATCAAGTTGAAACAAAACCATCTTGCTGCGGAAGTTGTAGTGTGCCGCAGTATGTCATTCTATGTATCCTCTTGACCAAATATCTTTACTTCAAATACTCTTTGCAATCAGCCATTGTTCTGGTTTGAGGCATCTGTCATCTGCTACACTCTGAAGCTGGCCCCCATGGTTTAAGCACAGGAGAACTGGTGGACTGACCTACGTTGCTTCCATCCAGACCCAGATCTAGGGCTTTGGGTTAGACCACACCAACAGCTACCCCATCTTTGAACTGCTGGAGCACATGAAGGAAGCGATCCTGCAGAGACTAGAGACTAGATTGCAGCATTTATGTGACATTGTATTTTTTTAATATTAGAAAAAATAAAGTATTTATGCTCATGGTAAGATTTTGAGCAGCTAGAATAAAAATCTAAAAACTAGAACATTAATGTTTCAAATATAAAAAAATCTATGTATGTAAACTGAAAAACAGTGCTGGAGAGACTGGCTCACATTAGGAATACTGGCTGCTCTGACTGAGGATATGGAGTAGTTTCCCAGCACTGATGTGCCAGCTCACAGCCCTCTCTAACTACAGTTCTAGGGCATCTGCTGCACTCTTCTGGTTTCCCCTGCTGCTGCATGCAAGTCGTTCATAGATATTTGCATACAAACCCATATTTACCCATTATTTAAAAATAATTTTTAAAATTAGTAAAAGTTAGCAAAAGAATTAGTAAAAGAAAAAAGAATTAGTAAAAGTTAGCAAAAGAACTTTTCCAGATTTTATATTAGTTGCTAATAACAGTGTTACATGGGCCATTATTTCTAAATACGTGTCAGGCCTCCTGCTTGGCACCATAAATTCCAGAGTAGGCTTTATCTTTTCACATCAATCATTAATCATGAAAATATCATGCAGGCTTATCTATTGATGGGCCTGATGGGGCCTTTTCTCAATTGATGTTTCCTTTTCTCAGATGACACCAGTTTGCTTCCTGTTGGCAAAAAGATAACGACTATTACAATCTTTGTAAGTAATAGTAGAAAAGTGCATTGGTTCACATAGTTGGGCTTTGACGAGCTTATTGCTTTGGTTTGTGAGGGTCACTTTTGTTGCTCTCTGGTCTGAATAGGTGTACCTGTGTATGTGTGAGTGTTTCTTATTTTCCTAGGAAAATTCTCTCACACCACAACATTCCATGAAGAGACCAATGCAATGCAACTGGAAGTAAATATGGAAAGTCATTTTAATAAATAATTCCATAATAATTGGCAACTCAAATAATAGAAAATGACTAAAATTTTATGCCAGTCATGTGAAAGTTAACTGAAAATAATCACAGCTAGAATACCGCAAACCAGAAAACTAATAAAGGAAAATACTTGTGATTTAGGAAAAACAGAGATGTTAGCACTTAAATTTAGAAACTATAATGTAATATATAAAATAAATACTAGTTTACCAAAATTATAGGTATTGTTCTGAAGGGGATCCAAGATGGCTGCCATGGGAGGACACTGTGTCTGAGGAGTAGAACAGCAGTAACAACGCAGCCACCAGGAGACTGAACTATGGGACCTAAAACACCAGCATTTGTGATTACAAGGTGAGCAGAAATCCTACAGTGAAGAAATCAAGTGGGAAAATCCTAGGGACACCCAGTTATTCCCCAGAAAAACTCCAGGTGACCAGCAGTGCATAGCCCTGATCAGAACTAGCAGCCTCCCTGGGCGCCAACAGCTGCCATTCCGGACTGGGTCACACAGTCTCCTGGCCAGACTGAGAAGGCCCTGGTACCATTTCAGACCAGCCTGTATACAGTGAGAATACACCGCTCAGCAACACCTGCAACCACTCAAGACCTTGTGTGTGCGTCCACGGGCCAGTATGAGAAGGCCCCAGAATCCATTCCCCAGACAGGGCTGCATCGGGCGAGCACACTCCCCAGGGAGGCACTAGCTGCCACCTCAGACCGGGACACAGTATCAGGTGCAGACTGAAGTGCCCCAAATACCATCTCAGACCTAGGTGCACAACCCCTGGCCCAAAAGAAGGCACCAGTCCAGAGGAGAGCCCTTCCCAGGAAGCCCAAGTAGGAGCCTGGAGCATCCAGACCAGAGCTGTACCCCCAACTGATATCTCAAACCAGGACATTCAGCCTCTGGCACAGAGTGAGGAGCCAGGCCTCCAGATCAGAGGGGTGACCAGCCTGCAGTACTCACAGCTCTAGCACAGAGCATGAAGCCTGGCACACAGATCCCACAACAGAGTTCAACTGAGGCACAACACACACTATCAAACCGCTGGAACTCCCTGATCTTCTTGAAGAATATTCCTGACACAATAGATTGACAGTTCCACTCTGAAGTTCAGCCTTAAAGCACAAACAGATCCTTGATTATATATAAACAAGGGCCCAGAAGTCGACATAAGAACTCACCCAACAAAAATCAGGACACCATGGCCCCACCAGAAACACCCAAAAGCAATAGAGATTTTAATTAAGTGGAGACATAAGAAAATAATGCTAAAGCTATGATTATGCACATATTAGAGGAACAAAAAGAGGGACAAAAAGAGGAAATGAACAAGGTCCTCAAAGAAATTCAGAAGAATTTAAGTGCCCACATACAGGAACAATTAAAGATATACAGAGAGGAAACAAACAAACAAAAAAATAGGAGCCACGGTAAATCAGATGAAGGAAACGATACCAAGCATGAAACCAGAATTAGAATCTATAAAGAAGACACAAACAGAGAAGAACCTGGAACTGGAGAACTTAGAGAAAAGATCAGGAACAACAAAGGTACGCATCAACAATAGAATACAAGAGATGGAAGAAAGAATCTCGAGAGCTGAGGATACACTGGCTGAAATAGATTCCTCACTTAAGGAAAAAATAAAATCAGAAAAGTTACAAACACAAAACATCCAAGAAATCAAGGATGCCATCAAAAGAAGAAACCTAAGAATAATTGAAATAGATGTAAAAGAAGACTCCAGGCTCCAAGGACCGGAAAATATTTTTAAGAAAATCATAGAAGAAAATTTTCCCAACTTAAAAAAAGAAATGACCATAAACATACAAGAAGCCTACAGAACACCAAATAGACTAGACCAGAAAAGAAATACCTCTCGTCACATCATAGTCAAAACACTAAACCTACAAAACAAAGAAAAAAATATTAAAGGCAGCAAGGGAAAAGGGTCAGGTAACATATGAAGGTAGACCAATCAGAATCACACCAGATTTCTCATCGAAACTATGAAAGCCAGAAGGGCCTGGGCAGAAGTCATGCAGTCTTTAAGGAAACACACATGCCAACCAAGACTACTATACCCAGCAAAGCTTTCAATCAACATACATGGAGAAAACAAAATTTTCCATGTC
>CM053761.1:9241444-9261580 GCA_028658305.1 Pachyuromys duprasi | reverse complement strand
TATTAAAACTGAAATCACACATTGATCCCAACACCCTGATAGTGGGAGACTTCAACACTCCATTCTCACCAAAGGACAGATCATCTGGTGAGAAGCAAAACAGGGAAACAAGGACACTCACAGAGACCCTAAATCAAATGGACCTAAAAGATGTCTACAGAATTTTTCACCCCAGATCAAAGGGTATACCATCTTTTCAGCACCTCATGGAACCTTCTCCAAAATAGATCATATAGTTGGTCACAAAACAAGCCTCAACAGATACAAGAAGATTGAAATAATCCCTTGTATACTATCTGACCATCATGGTCTAAAGCTGGACCTCAACAGCAACAGAAATGTATGTGCAAAAAGCCTGCACATACATGGAAACTGAACAACTTGCTACCCAAGGAAAGCTGGTGAAGGAAGAAATAAAAAAAATAAAGACTACCTAAAATTTAATGAATATGAAAGCACAACATACCCAAACTTATGGGACTCAATGAAGGCAGTGCTAAGAGGAAAGTTCATAGCACTAAGTGCCTATAAGAAGAAATTTGAAACATCTCATACAAGCAACTTAATGGCTCAACTGAAAGACCAAGAAAAAAAAAAGAAGCAGCTACACCCAAGAGGAGCACACAGCTGGAAATAATTAAACTCAGGGCAGAAATCAATCAATTAGAAACAAATAACACTATTCAAAGAATCAATGAAACCAAGAGCTGGTTCTTTGAGAAAATCAACAAGATAGACAAGCCCCTTGCCAAACTAACAAAAAGGCAGAGAGAAACAATCCAAATCAGCAAAATCAGAAATGAAAAGTGGGACATACTACAGACACTGAGGAAAACCAAACAATCATTAGGTCTTACTACAAAAGCCTATATGCCACAAAATTTGAAAATCTAAATAAAATGGACAATTTTCTTGAGAGATTCCACCTACCTAAATTAAGCCAAGATCAGATAGGAAGATTGAATAGACCTATATCCCCCAAGGAAATAGAAGACGTCATCAACAGCCTCCCTACGAAAAAAAGCCCTGGGCCAGATGTTTTTAGTGAATAATCATACCAGACCTTCAAAGAAGTTCTAACACCAATTCTCAATAAAGTGTTCCACAAAAGAGAAATAGAAGGAAAATTACCGAACTCTTTCTATGAAGCCACATTCAGATTTATACCTAAACCACAAAGTTCCAACAAAAAAAGAACTTCAGACCTATCTCTCTTATGAACATTGATGCAAAAATACTCAATAAAATACTTGCAAACCGAATCTAAGAACACATAAAAGATATCATCCACTATGACCAGGTAGGCTTCATCCCAGGCATGCAAGGGTGGTTCAATATACGCAAATCCATCAATGTGATCCACCATATAAACAAACTGAAGGAGAAAAACCACATGATCATCTCCCTAGATGCCAAGAAAGCATTTGACAATATCCAACACCCATTCATGTTTAATGTCTTGGAGAGATTAGGGATACAAAGCACATACCTAAACATAGTAAAGGCAATATACAGCAAGCCTATAGCTAACATCAAACTCAATGGAGAGAAAAATAATTCAATCCCACTGAAATCAGGGACAAGCAAGGCTGCCCATTGTCTCCATATCTCTTCAACATAGTACTTGAAGTTCTAGCTAGAGTAATAAGGCAACTAAAGGAGATCAAGGGGATACAAATTGGAAAGGAAGAAGTCAAAGTATCACTATTTGCAGATGATATGATAATATACATGAGTGACCCCTAAAATTCAACCAGAGAACTCTTTCAACTGATAAACACCTTCAGTAACTTGGCTGGATATAAAATCAACTCAAAAAAATCAGAAGTTCTCCTGAACACCAAAGACAAAAGGGCTGAGAAGGAAATTAGGGAAACAACACCCTTCACAATAGCCACTAATAACATAAAGTACTTTAGGGTGACTCTAACCAAGCAAGTGAAAAACCTACATGAAAAAAAAAACTTGAAGAAAGAAATTGAAGAAAATATCAGAGGATGGAAGGACCTCCTGTGCTCATGGATTGGTAGGATTAACATAGTGAAAATGATCATAATGCCAAAATCAATCTACAGATTCAATGTAATTCCCAACAAAATACCTTCACAGTTCTTCACAGAACTTGAAAGAAATATTCTCAACTTCATATAGAGAAACAAAAAAACCAGATTATCCAAAACAATCCTCCACAACAATAGATCATCTGGAGGTATCTCCGTCCCTGACATCAAGCTGTACTACAGAGCAATAATAATAAAAACTGCATGGTATTGGCATAGAAACAGAATAGCGGATCAATGGAACTGAATAGAAGACCCAGAAATGAACCCACACACCTATGGAAACTTGATTTTTGACAAAGAAGCGAAAACCATTCAAGGGAAAAAAGACAGCCTCTTTTTGTTGCTGGTCCAACTGGATATCTGTATGCAGAGAAATTAAAATAGATCCATATTTATCACCTTGCACAAAGCTAAAGTCCAAGTGGATCAAATGCCTCAACATAAAACCAGACACACTAAACCGGCTAGAAGAAAAAGTGGGGAAGACCCTAGAACTCATTGGCACAGGAGACGACTTTCTGAATAGAATACCAACAGCACAGGCTCTAAGAACAACAATCAATAAATGGGACCTCATTAAACTGAAAAGCTTCTGTAAAGCAAAAGTTACTGTCATCAAAACAAAATGACAGCCTACAGACTGGGAAAGGATCATTACCAACATACTTTTGATAGAGGGCTAATATCCAGTATATATAAAGAACTCAAGAAGTTAAAAAACAAGAAACCAAGTAATCCAATTAAAAAATGGGGTATGGAGCTAAAAAGAGAACTCTCTGTAGAGGATTATAGAATGGCAGAAAAACACTTAAAGAAATGCTCAATGTCCTTGGCCATCAGGGAGATGCAAATCAAAATGACCCTGAGATTTCACCTTATAAGTGTCAGAATGGCTAACATCACAAACTCTAGTGACAATGCATCCTGGAGAGGTTATGGAGAATTAGGAACCCTCCTCCATTGCTGGTGGGAATGTAAACTTGTACAACCCCTCTAGAAATCAATTTGGTGCTCTCTTAGACAATTAGGAATAGTGATTCCTCAAGACCCCGCTATACCACACTTAAGCATATATCCAAAAGATGCTTAAGTATACACCAAGGACATTTGCTCAACTATGTTTGGAGCTGTTTATTTGTAATAGCCAGAACCTGGAAACAACCCAGATGTCCCTCAGTTGAGGAATGGATACAGAAATTGTGGTACTTTTACACAATGGAATACTACTCAGCAATTAAAAAGGAGGAAATCATGAAATTTGCAGGCAAATGGTGGGACCTGGAAACGTTCATCCTAAGTGAGGTTTCCCAAAAGCAGAAAGAATCATATGGTATATACTCACTTATATAGACCTATAGGATAAGAAGGTCATGCTGAAATCTATACACCTAGGGAAGATATACAAGAAGGAGGACCCGGGTTGGTATGATCAATGCTCATTTATATGAACAAATGGGATGGACATTGAATGGAGAATAAAACAAGCAACAGGACAGGGGCATACCAAAGAGGGCCTCTGAAAGAATCAATATAGCAATGTATCAAAGCAGATATTAAGACTCACAGCTAAGCCTTCAGTAGAGGGCGGGAAATAATAATAAAAATAAGGGAAGTTAGTAAGACTTGGGGAGAACAAGAGCTCCACAAAGACCAAACTGAGCAGGGCACAGGGGTCTTTCAGGAGACAAAGACCAAGGACCATGTATGGATATGGCCTAGAACCCCCACTCAGATATAGCCCATGGTAGCTCAGTGTCCAACTGAAGACCCTAGTAAGGGGAACAGGGACTGTTTCTGTCATGAACTGAGTGCTGGCTCTTTGATCCTCCCCCATAGAGGCCTGGGAGTAACAGCCTAGCTAGACCCCAGGGGAGGACATTATAGCCAGCCCTGTGGAGAGAAGATGAACTGGGGGCAGATGGAAGGGGAGGAGAGCCTCCCCTGTCAGTGGACTTGGAGGGGTTGGAGAGGAGATGAGGGAAGGATGGGGAGAATGGGAGGGAATAAGAGAGGGGGCTATGCCTGGGATGCAAAGTAGCTAACCTGTGATTGATATAAAAATAAATAAATTATATTTAAAAAAATAAAATGAAATAAAAATATGTATAACTAAGCCTTTGGTAGAGGGCAGGGAATAATATGAAAATAGGGGGAGTTAGTATGACTTGGGGAGAACAAGAGTTCCATAAAGACCAAATATATCAGGGCACAGGGGGCTTTTAAGAGACTGTTGCTCCAACAAGGACCATGTATGGATATAACCTAGAATCCCTGCTCAGATGTGGCCCATGGTAGCTCAGTATCCAACTGGAGACCCTAGTAAGGGGAACAGGGACTATTTCTGTCATGAACTCAATGGCTGGCTCTTCGACCCTTCCCCCCCCCCACACACACACACGTGGGAGATACAGCCTAGCTAGATCCCAGAAGAGAACATTGCAGCCATCCCTGAGGAGACAAGATAAGCTACATTCAGAAGGAAGGGGAGGAGGTCCTTCCCCATCAGTGGACTTGAAGGGGGGCAGGGTGGCATGAGGGAGGGATGGGGAGAGTGGGAGGGAATGAGGGAGGGGACTATGGCTGGGATACAAAGTACCTAACCTGTGATTAATGTAAAAATAAATAAATTACATTTAAAAAAAGTATTGTTCCTCAGAATGTCTTCTAGAATTAATGAAATGTAAGACAGATGCATTCTTCTCATTGAAGTAAAAATACATGTGGTCATGTGACTCATATTAAGAGTATATGTGCCCAGAGGAAATTTAACCAATGATATGACCAGCTAAAGGAATTTCTATCTTTTGAGTAACACAAGCGCACATTAAAGCAAGCTTTAAAATATCAGTAGTTTATAGAAAACCAGTAATTGAAAATAAAACAGATATCATAAACATTAGAAAATCCACCAGTTAAAAAATTCTGTTTTAATTTGAGTGCGAAATTACTGAAAATTGCATGCAGAGCTGATGAACACATATTGCTGGGGGTTCAGTTGTGACACTTCGAAAATGACCACTGCAGATGTAATTAATTAAGAGGCCATTGGTATAGGACCTGATTGAATATGACTTCTTTTTTTTTTAGACTAATAAAGAATTTTTCCTTCTAATTAGACCAACTTTTTAATTTTTATTTTTATCAATTATACTTTACTCATTTTGTATCCCCCCCATAAACCTCCTTCCTCCCCTGCCAGTCCCACCCTCTCTCCCCCTTCTCCACACATTCTCCTCCCCAAGTTCACTGGTAGGGGAGGTCTTCTCCTTCCTTCTGGTCCTAGTCTATCAGGTCTCATCAGGAGTGGCTGCATTGTCTTCCTCTGTGGGCTGGTAAGGTTGTTCTCCCCTCAGGTGGACCTGATCAAAGAGCAGGCCAATCAATTCCTGTCAGAGACAGTTCCTGTTCCCATTACTATGGAACCCACTTGGACACTGAACTGTCATGGGCTACATCTGTGCAGGGGTTCTAGGTTATCTCCATGAATGGTCCTTGGTTGGAATATCAGTCTTAGAAAATATCCCTGTGCCCAGATTTTTTTATTCTGTTGCTCTCCTTGTGGACCTCCTGTCCTCTCCAGGACTTACTATATCCCACTTATTTGGTAAGATTCCCTGCACTCTGCCCAACTGTTGGCCATAAATTTCAGCATCTGCTTTGATACCCTGCAGGGTAGAGCCTTTCAGAGACCCTGGTGTGGCAGGCTCTTTTCCTGTTCCCTGTTTTCTCCTTCTTCTGATGTCCATTGTCTTTGCCTTTCTGAATGGGTATTGAGCAACTTATCCAGTATATATAAAGAACTCAATAAGTTAAACAGCAACAAATAAAGTAATCCAATCAAAAAGTGGGGTACAGAGCTAAACAGAGAATTCTCAATAGAGGAATATCAAATGGTAGAGAAACACTTAAAGAAATACTCAATGTCCTTAGTCATCAGGGAAATGCAAATCAAAACAACCCTGAGATTTCACATTACACCCATCAGAATGGCCAAGATTAAAAGCTCAAGTGACAACACATGCTAGAGAGGTTGTGGAAAAAGGGAAACCCTCCTCCACTGCTGATGAGAATGTAAACTTTTAACACCACTCTGGAAATGAATCTGGCACTTTCTCAGACAATTAGGAATAGTGCTTCCTCAAGATCCAGCTATACCACTCCTAGGCATATATCCAAAAGATGCTCAAGTATACAATAAGGGCATTTGATCAACCATGTTTATTTGTAATAGCCAGTACCTGGAAACAACCCAGATGCCCCTCAACTGAGGATTGGATACAGAAATTATGGTACATTTACACAATGGAATATTGCTCAGCAATAAAAAAGCAAGGAAATCATGAAATTTGCAGGTAAATGGTGGGAACTGGAAAAGATCATCCTGAGTGAGGTATCCCAGAAGCAGAAAGACACACAGGGTATGTACTCACTCATAAGTGGATATTAGACATGTAATATAGGATACACCTACTAAAATCTGTACACCTAAAGAAACTAATCAAGATGGAGGATGCTGGCTAAAATGCTGAATATGATTTCTATTCTTACAAAAAAGAGGGAGTTAGTAAACTTGGACAGGGATGGAAGAAAGAGACAGGAAGAAACATGGATAAGATGGCTGCCCACATGCTAATGGAGATGCCTCACACAACTCCCTCAAAGCTTTTAGGAGGATCCAACCCAGCATCAACCTCATTTCAGGTATAGAACCTCTAGGGTTCTAACCCAACACACATGTTCTATTGCTAAAGTCACTTAAGATACATCATTTTAAAGTAATCTTACAAGATCAATATGGACCATTTGGAAAGAGTTTGTTGAAGAATTAGAAAGTCAAATATACATACTGACTTCATTAAGAGAAAAATCTCATGGGTATTTCTATGATACTTGAAATATACATATACATATATATATGTATATATATATATATATATATGCACCTATAGATTCCCAAAAATATAGTCATACAATGACCTACTTTGAAGTAGTCATAGCAGAACTTTCCATCAGAGCTTCAAATTCTAAACAACCAGGTCATTAGATACTGATCAAATATATCCATACTAGCACAGCCATAAACAGAGACTGTTTAGTTACACAATTCAAAGAAGAGTCAACTGATACAGGCAGAAGAACTCAGTGGAATTCTAACTACATTGAATATGTTAGAGAAGACAGCACACTCTATTACTTCACTTATGTCATTGTCTAGAAGAACTGTAAATTATTGTGGCAGAACTTTCAAGCTTTGGTCAGTTCTGAAGAATGGGTTATGATGTCTACATCTGAAATGTAATGGCTGTTAAGCAAATATTGACAAAGTCACCTGGAGCAGCATGTTGAAAATGGCTGTAATTATTATAAACAGTTTACTTTCCCTAATTTTCCCAAAGTAACAGTAGGAACAAAAATGAGACCTTATGTGGTTTTTGGTACCTTAACCCCATTCTGTATGATTTTTTTTCCACATATGACAAGAACAGACACACTTTGAGGCTGAGAATATGTGGTCTCAGTTAGCATACCTCAACACAAATGATAAGCTATCTTTTAAATCCCTGGAGTTTAACTGTTAGCTTTGATACTGGAACAATAATAGAGAAGGAGGCAAGAAAATATAACCCAAAGAATATCACCATTTTGAAAAAGAACTAATCATATATATTATTCATGATGATGATGTTCATTTAGTACAAACCATGATAAACAATAACAAAATATGATGCTGGGCTGACAACTAGTTTTGTGAGCAGTTTACTATGTTTGCTTAGTAGAGCAAAGTTGTGTTAATTATTTGGTCGTGTTTTTGGAATAATGAAAAATTAGATTAACAGTCTTAATATTTTCAACCAGCTGTAAACACAAAGTAGATTCAGGATCCTTAATTGAATTTTTGGACTTTATCCTAGCAACATGAAAAGATGAGCCTTTGGCTCTTCGAGCATATACTGAGGTCTGGAAGGGATATTGGATATAACCCCAACAAAGGTACAAAGTTGAGTATGGGTTTGAGGTAATCTTAAATTGTGTGGTGATTTTTTGTTTTAGTCTGTACTACCCAGTGAGACTCCTTGCCAAGAAAAACATTAACAAAAGAATAGAAAAACAAATCCAAGAAGTTATTGAAATATGTGGTATATATCAATTCTTTATATGAACTTATAATAATAAATTGAACAGTTAGAGTTAATCAGATTCAAGTGTGATTTTTTTATTGTAATACAAAGTTACTATGTTTTCCTACTAATTCTTTTTGTTATATAAATAAGAGAAATTTTGAAAAATTAGAGGAAGACAAATTTCTGCTCAAGACTTGTAAGAGCTTGGTAAGAATTATAGCTGCACCATAATCTAATATATTCTCACAGTAGTAAACCCAACTCCCTACTAGTAGAAATGTCAAGGTGTATTCAGCGTTTAAGATCATTTGTGAGTCCCCTGAATGCTATTAAAATCAAAATATTCTGCCTGGCATTCAAGCCCTTTCTGAAAGACTTTCACTATCAATCTGCATTTATTTCCCAAGTCAGAGACTGTACAGTAGACAAATTCATATTTATGTGATTATTTACATATTGTTTCTATCATAATTTATTTTATTATGATATTCTAAAGAATACTTTATCTTTTCTTCCTTGCAAATATTACATATCTATCAAAGTAAAGTTTCAGAACTAGTTGTTTTTCAAAGTCTTCTCTGACTCAATCTATCAGAGATATTTTTTCTCAGCAAAATTTTACTTCTTACATCAATCTGTCTTTCCAGAATAAAATCATTTTCTAATAATTCCTTTCATGCATATATTCTAGTCTCAGGGTGAAGTCAGGGTTCAAATCTTATGATGCTATTTCAGTCCTCAGAGCATCTGTATTACAGATCGACACAGAATTGCAATTTGTTGAATGCCTGCTGGTTTTTTTTTAAAGAGTTTATGATGAGATATGTCTTTCAACTTTCTGTGATACTATATATTGTTATTTGAACATTAATACTGATTTTAAATTTGTTACCCACTGTAGGCTAAGAAAACACCCCAACTCACCACTGCAAACAAAGATATTATCTGCCTCTTCCAAATTTTGCAAGTTGAAAACCTGGGCATGTTGTCAAGTTGTTTCTGATTCATAGTCTCAACAGAGTCTGTGGAGGTTTGAAGGTTCTTTTGGACAGAAGCACCACAAGGAAGACCAGTAAACGGGTATTGCCTCTAATCTCTCCTCAAAGCATGACACTAAGGTTCAATCAAGAAGATCTGCTCAAGAGAAAGAAAGGTGCCACTGCCTCGACTAGTCTCAGCAGCCATGCACTGTCACTTCCATTATATTACATGTCCAGATATATTGGACCCAGGATGATGTAAATAAAAAAGTACACTGAAATATAAATATTAGAATCATTTAAAAGGGTCTTGAAAGCCTGTTACTGTAGATCTCCCATCACATGTTCAGTCGCCTCCAGCTTATGAAATCTTTCCATTACGCATGTGTCTTATAATTGTAACATGGAAACAAGAGCAATGTCGAGTGGAGGTTTGGGTATGTTGTTTTTGTGGTAATCTGCGGTGTGGGGCACAGGAAGGCTTTATCCATAGCTTATAACAGACTGTTGAGAGGACATGCGGTAACCTTTATTAGCTTGAAACTGCCTCACGGTTGGGGGAGGGGGAGTCAGAGATTTTGCCAGCTGAAAAACATCCTTGTACAGACTCCGAGAAGGCACAAATAGCTGAAAGAGAGAGAGAGATTGAGAAGAAAAAAATGTTCCTTTGAGATCCTCCTAGAGAGAAAAGCTTCAGAGAATGCTTCAGGGGTGTTGCTGCTTCCCCAACGCTGCTGGTCTCTGTTGCCGTTTTGTCTATTGCTGATTTCTGGATTGCAGAATTTTTGGATTTCTGGATTGCCATTTTGCTTGTTTGCTGGTTTGCTGGACTGCTGGACATCTTGAGGACAAAAAAAAACGGAATCTACCCAAGGAACTGTTTCTAAAGAGGTCTACATCCCCTGTCCCTACTAATTTTTTTCTCTCCTACCTAGGGATGGGGAGTTGGGAGGGAGCTAGAGGAACCCCAAATAAAGTAAGTTTAAAAAATTAAAGACTGAAACAAGGAGCCATTGTTTTTCAAGGTTTGGAGAGAGAATCCAGGTCTTCACAAATGCAGTTTGCCACTGAGCCACACCTCCAGCTTTGGGTCAATTATATTTGCCTTAGTTTTGTGTATCATAATTTCCTTAGTTGAATTAGAAAAAGTCATTTCTATTTTGATTTGTAATGGAGACTGGGAAAATTTGGAAAAATAAAGGAGATTGAATAAGGGAAGAGTAAGTAACTTGATTAAATTTCTTTGTATTTTATTCTCTACTTCCAATGTAAGTTATGACTAAACATAGTAGATATGTAAGAGCTAAACTTAACCAAACTAGATGATAGAAAATCAATTGCAGCTTCCTTCAAATAGTTGTCAGGGTTAAATATTTTCTTAGAATTTCCTTAAATTTATTTTCCTATCAGTGAAAATACTATGGAAAAATTAATGGAATAATGGTGTTAATTTCACACATGGAATCAACTTTCAAGTATTTCCTAGAATTGAAAACATTTTTCATATAATATGAAAGACAAATATTTTAGTCTCAACATAATTAATATTGGCACAACACATTCTAATTCTATTTAAATATGA
The DNA here is from genome assembly GCA_028658305.1 of Pachyuromys duprasi. Lineage (NCBI taxonomy): Eukaryota > Metazoa > Chordata > Mammalia > Rodentia > Muridae > Pachyuromys > Pachyuromys duprasi. Next base: position 9,250,833 of record CM053761.1, on the reverse strand, counting down.
ACTTCTGCTGTTAATTTTTACTTTTCAACTACTTTCTCTAATAAAAGCTAAATGTCCCAATTGGAGATGATTATTCCATACTCCATATCTTACTATGATTATTATCTGTGAAATAGAAAATAAACAGATAACAGATAAATGAAGGTGTTTAATTGACAGGTGGATAAACAGAAATATAAACAGACATATAAGAAGACAAATTCTGAAAGACAGCTCGTACATAAATAATGATGGGTACGTATAGAGATAATAGGTTTTGATAAATAAATATGATTGACAGTAGATGATGATAGATAATTGATCAATATAGATAATTGATAGATAGTTGATAGATGGTAGATGATAGATAATATATAATAGAAGATACACAGAGATAATAATGATGGAGAGATGCTGTACAGTTTTATACTTAATGAGGATAGAAATATGATAGATAGTAGATAGATGGATGGATGATTGCTAGAGACATAGCTATAAAAGACTGACAGACAACTGATGGATAAATGATGATTAATGATGATAAATACATAGAGATAGATGGGTATGCAAGTGTTTGATGATGATGGATAGATGGATGATCTATGGCAGATATCTGATTAAAACACAATAGGTGACGTTAGGTTGTGGATAGATACATACATGGCACATGTAAATAGGTAGATATATGACTGATATATGGTGATAGATGGTAGATACATACATGATAAATGATAGCTGGATATATGATAAATAAATAATAAATAATGTTAGTTTAGCATACACTGACACTTGAAATTTTGTGTGTGATATTCTTTTTTCTCAGATATAATTCATTTTCTGGTGATGCCAACTATAAGCCTCACATCTAACAGGTTTCTTTGTACATGTTAATATTTTACAATGTTTATACAGATGAAATATCATTGATTTATTCCAGATTATATCATACATTTAGAATACTGTAAGTAAACTTATGAATCTATGTGAGGCATAAGTAACAATACATAAACAATCTTCAGTTTCAACATTATCATTAGGATATTTCTACAGTTTTCAGACAAAAATATGGCATAGCTGTTTATGAAATAATATTGGTATACTATTAAGACTGAACATGCTTTTGAATAAAAAAATATATTTCCTGAAAATTGTGTAACCTTAGTTTGCTTCCTTCCAAATGGATAACGTGTAATAATACATAGTTCCTTAGCCCTTCAGGAGACCCTAATCAGAGTTTTGTGTGGAAAGGAATCCTCCTCATTTACTTCAGAGAAGGTTTCACTGCTAGTAAAACATGGTTCCTACGACTAAACCAATGACCAAATGGTATACTAATCCTCTAGATGATGGTTACCATATTATCACATTTCAAAAACTAACAAGAGATAAGATGTCCAGAGTGTCTAGAAAAGTCATTTACACTTTTCCACTATAACATTTGAATTGAGAAGAAGACAAGGTAAATTTATCCACATTTCCCTACGACCATGAAAAATAAATACGAGGGTATTGCCTATGTTTATTTGGGACAACACAAAGAAAGCAAGTTAGGATTTGGGTCAGAAGAAAAGAACTTGGATTATTATTGTATGCTTAATTACATTATACTTAGATATTATACTTTCTAATTTGCTCTCTGTTGCTGTGATGAAACACTGACCAAAATCAATTTTGGGTAGGTTTTATCTTATAAAACAAATAATCTATTTTCAATAAAACACAAAAAACCCTAAAAATCTAAGTTCTGAAAACAGTCTCTTAATTTCAGGCTTCTGTAAAATTAATAATAATAATATCTTTTTGCCCTGTAAGGGGAATAAAGTATAAAAAGAATCAGAGTTGAATGAAACAGAAATCCAGCAGTATAGCTCCAAATCTTACAGTTTAATGTCTGGCACCTGAACTCACTCATGATCAGCTGGGATCTGAAGAGCTTGGACATTTGGCAACTCTATCTCTGCATTTCAAACATGCAGAGCTTGTCTCCTGGATCAGGCCAGTTTCCAACCACACCTGCCATCATGCTTTGTGCTCATCCACCAACTTTACATCTGTGGTGTGTTAGAATCTCCATTCCAACTGAGGCTGTAATTTCCCCAGTGAAGTCTCCTAGCCTCTCTTCAGGGAGGTTCTAACCTGATGTACTATAAAAAGCTTTAGCTTATCTCTATGACCTCGTGCCATAGAACATACCATATGTGAGATAATTGGCTAAGTTCTTCTCCAAGCATGGTGGACATCCTTGGCCTCCCACAGGGCCACAGTTTCCTTCAGTCGTTCCTGACAAAATACCTCCCAGAAGATTTCACTGCAATGATGTTTGTCCCATACCAAGTGCAGCTCATTTTTAAGATTCAGCAAACCAGCATCCATTACCCTAAATTAAGCACAGAAACTTTCACTTCCACAGAATCTCAGTAATATCCCAAGGAAGCTGTGGCCCGGTGGTACATTTAAATTGAGATTCTGTGGAAGTGAACATTTCTGTGCTTATTTTAGGGTAATGGATGCCACAAAATGGCACCAAGTGAGTTTACTTCCCTCTGAAATCCAAACAGTGTATCTCCATCATCTACATTTCTACAGAATTCTCATCTCCCAAGCTCTGACAAAACAGCCCATCCAGCTCCTTCCACTCAGTGGTTTTCTATGCTAAAGCTCCAAAATCCTCCCAAATCCTTCCCTGGAACAACACTGGCATGTACATCACAGGAACAATGTCACTCTGGAGCCAATTTCTTTTCTAGTTGTCTTTCTATTGTGATAAAACCCCGACCGGAAGCAACTTGGTGAAGAAATGGTGGGCTTTTGGGCAAATCTCAAGGTTGAGAATGATCTAGAGGCAGAAACCGAAGCACAGGCCATGAGAAACAATGCTTATTGCCTTGTTTCTTTTGGCTGGCTCACCTGCCTTCCGTATAGAATACAGGAGTCTCTGCTCTTTCTTGAACACCACTAGCATCAAGAAAATGGCCACAGGCCAGTTCTTCAGTGGAGGGTCCCTCTTTCTACGTGTGTCAAGTTGACCACAAAGATTCCTTACTACAACTAACTATGCCACTTCATTTGGCAGTCAAATACAATATAACTATTTGTATCTTTATTTTGTCTTAACATTTCCCTATTTTTTCATAGTGAAAATAGGATAGGTTGAGTCACCTCAGGTTCCCTATATATATAAAGGGAATTCCCAGATACACTGAAATTCAGAGAAATTTAGAGACAAAAAATGCTAAAGTGTTTAATCAATTTACTGTCTGGCTATCCCAAAAGAATACTCAGAACACTGAGGAAATAGTCAGCATAGGTATAACCCTTATTTCTGTGACTAGCTAGTCATAGCTGGAGTAATAAGCATCATATTCTGCTCCCACACCCCTTAAGATGCTATTCAAACATTTGCGATTTATCAGATAGTAAAGCAATTCAATCATACTTCTGAAGACTCCAGGCCACTAGAAATCCTGACCAAATTGATTGTTCTAGAATTCCATTGATCTTAATGATATGATATGGTGAAAACCAAAAACCGTCTGAGAAAACTAGTGAACCATTAGACACAATATCAACCAGTGTTTCGATTATTTCCATCCTTGATTCCTAGAGTTTTGAGTCTTACGTGTGTGAGAGAGAGGACCATATGTTGGATACTAATTTTGGTATCTCTGGAAACTCTTGCCCTTGCCCACAAGTTACTGCCATGCAGTTGGCACAGTAACTGAATCTTTAAAAGGTTGTGGCACCATTCTGTCAAGCCAGCTGCTTCAGGATAAGAGGGGAACGTTTCTTGAACATGAATATTCATATACAATGTAAAAAGTACAACGGATAATATAACAATGATCAGTACTAGATTCTGTAAGGCCGACAATGGTAGTTTAGACAAAAGCATGTGATACAGGGAAGGGAAATTCTTAAACAGAGAAAGAGAGAAAAAACAAAGACAAATAAACAAACAAACATTCTGTACAGTTGTGGTCCAAAGGCCATCAGTTTGTTATCAAGTTGCACACTGGTCACCTGAGAGAATGCTGCTGCTTCAAAGATTCAGTGACTAGATGCTTAGCAGTATGGTTGACCATGAACTCAGTCATGTGAGCTTTCATTCACTAAGCTAAAATGTTCTTTTATGATCATCATCAATTTCCTGGAGCCTTAAACCTCTGGCTTCACACTAAGGGCTACACATCAGCTTTTCAAGTTCAAAGACTCTTGGATGTGGACGCAGTCATGCTTCTGTGTTTCCCTTTGCTACAGCATATATTTGAACTTTGGTGATAGTCCTCAGCCTCTGTAGTCATATAAAGCAATTTCTCTAATAAATACCTTATTATCTGTGTGTCTATCTATGTATCTATTATCTAACATGTATCTGATGTCCATCTATCAATACATCTATTTATTTTATATCTAATTTAGTTATCTATAGTATATAATCTACTTCTCTGTTTAGCATATAACTATATGCTTATGCATTTATCTTATCTGTGTAACTATATTCCTCTTGCTGATTTTTCCCATAGAAGCATAAATAATACATCCATAATTAAAGATGTCACTTACAGCAACACCTCTGTTGCCAAAAGCTGTTTAAATATCACCGAGAGAGAGACAGAGAGAGAAGGATGCAGGAGCATGTGGAGAAGGGGGAGCATTGGGAAAAGAGCGTAATAAATGCATTTCATGTATGTTATCTTAGAAATTTACTTTTAAAATGATTCACGTATTTATAGAGAGTGGCAAGAGCTATGTTATGTGGCTGGCAGTCTGAAAGCTCAAGGAAGCTGCAGTTCATGACTCAGGGCATCTGCTGGCAGAATTCTTTGGTCCACAAGGGAAGGAAGGTTTTGTTCGGTTGTATATTTCAGCTGATTCGATGAGACCAATCTGATTCATGTTGGGCAAAACTCTCTACTCAGGCTTCACCGATTTAAATGTTAATCTCACACATATAAATAACCTTTTTACAAAAACTTCCAGAAAAAGATTTGCACAAATACCTATATGTACGGTCCAGTCAAGGTGACACATAAAATTAATCATAGAATGAACGTTACTTAATCTTATTTTGAAGTTTATATTTAATTGTATATGTATATGTATAATTTTTCACATTAGTTTTGCCTCACCATTTGGTATATTTCCTTCTGTTTATATTAATTTATATATTTTATTATTCTTGGTTAAGGTAATGTTCTGTCCTAGTCCATATACTTTCTTCTTGTAAAATCTCCTGGAGATCATTATGGTATAGATATTTTTAAGCCAGTGGTTGGCTCAGATGTTGGCATTTGTTTCTCTGAACCAAAGCAGTTCCTGAAGCAACATCACAGGAATGGACAGCAATTCAGAGGAATCTGTCCTAAACAATCCACAAAAGGCTTGAGGTTTTAATAGGTCACTGGCTGAGACCCGATGGGATTTTAAAAGGGCAAAATCTTATGTCTGAGGAATATCTTATCTTAGATTTTTAAGTCTACACATTTTAAGGGATTTAAAACTATTTGAATTTTTAAAATTTTTCATTAGTCTAGTTTTACTGTACTTCAACATACTATAAATACTATATTAAAAATAACTGGAATAAATTTAACCTTTTCGATGTAATGATTTCCCGAGTTCATTACCTTTTTACTAGAAGAGTGCTTTGAGGTAACAGATAGGTGTAAACATAGAACATCTAACATCAAGATCTCCTGGAAAAATGATTGCTTTCCTGGTGATAAACAGGTTTATCAAAGTTTTATCAAAGTTCAAGCAATAGTTCAAGACCTCAAAAGAAATCTGTAACTTTCAGCCTTATGGAGGCAGATTACTTGCTCTTTAACTCTCTTTTAATTTGCCTCCCTTTAACACAATCTTTATAATAACTTCAACTGCGTGAGCTTATGCTATATAGAAGAGTTTGAGAGAAAGTTTCCAGGAAATAACTCTACCTGCTGGGCTAAATTACAGTCTTTACTGGGTCTTATCACATCTGTGATGCCGCTTAACACCTGCATCACACTTACACTGTTGAATGGCTGTTGCCTGTTTTGTGACTTAACAGTGGAGAATGCAAAGCATATGTTGGCAATTCTTCTATAATATGTTTGAAAATGTGCATATAACCCAATTCTCTTCAGGTGCAAGAGACTGAATTTATGGTGCAATTAACAGTTTGAGCTCACACCTGCTTTAAATACCATGTAGGCTTGTATTTTAATTACAAGGTATGCAGAGAGAACACCCAGAGTCTCTGTTCCATATGCAGTCTAAAGAACTGGGCAGAACTCAATTTCATATTGGCAGCTTTGTTTTCAAGGCCCATGCATTTTAAATTTAAATATTTTCCTCTTATACACAACTCAATTTTGTAAAGATCAAAATTTGAGATGATACAAACATACATATACATATATATATATATACATATATATATATATATATATATATATATATAATAAAGGGAAAGAATGATGAAAACTGAGTGATTCAATATGGAAAACTTAAATCATAACAAAATTTCATGTCTTAGAAGAACTAAATGGATATTTTGAAGTCAAGTCTATTTTGCATCTATCTCTTGCTTTTCTACTAGTGCGGCTTAGCTCCCTTGCGGGAATGACCTTAGAGATGACTGGCTCCACTCATTCATTTATATGCGCTCCCATGGAATGAAGGCTCTCATTGTTCTACATCTTTTAAAATATCAATAAACCCTTGTCAGTATTACAGATATGATACCTTGTTAAGTGTACGGTTTTCTATTATTGCTGTGCTATCTACAAGATGAAAACCTTTCAAATTCCTACATCTGTAAACTGCTTGCTGATCACTGGCCAACTGTGTTTTCTGTCTTAGAATGTGCTATTCATCTTATTGACTGACTGAATGTAAATATTTTGCACCATCATAGAAATTATTTCATAATTATGCTCACAGCAAGTATTGCTTCTAGGTTCATCTACTGATTTCACTGTCATTTTCTGTTGTTTTCATGAATATCAAAGTTACTTACAAGGTATTAAACACATAGATATTTTTACCTATAGCATAATTTTAAAATTTGTTCTATCTTTATTTATGGGTATATGTGCATGCACACAGGTAGAGTTACCTTCAGAACCCAGAAGAGGGCATCAGATCTCTTTCAACGAGAGTTAAAGATGGCTGTAAGCTGCTCAATTTGAATGATGGAAACTGCATTCCAAACATCCATAAGAACAGCAAGTGCTTTTAACCACTGAGTCAGTTGTCCAGTCCCTATAGAATATGATTGGTAGAGATCCAAGATGGCTGCCATGAAAGCACACTGTGTCTGAGGAGTAGGACAGCAGAAACAACGCAGCCACAAGGAGACTGAACTCTGGGACCTAAAACACCAGCATTTGTGATTGCCAGGTGAGCAGAACTCCTACAGTGAAGAAATCAAGTGGGAAAATCCTAGGGACACCCAGTTATTCCCCAGAAAAAACTACAGGCTACCTGCAGTGCACAGCACTGATCTGAACAAGAGGCCTCCCTGGGTGACAACACCCGCCATTCCAGACTGGGTTACACAGTCTCTGGGCCAGACTGAGAAGGTCCCAGGTACCGTTTCAACCGGCCTGCATCTAGCAGGCACACACTGCTTGGCTCTGCCGGCAACCACCTCAGTCCATGTGTATCCACGGGCCAGACTGAGAAGGTCCTGGTTACCAAAACAGACCCGCGTGCATACAGCTGGAGCACACTGCTCGGCAACGCCTGCAACCACTCCAGACATTGTGTGTGTCCACGGGCCAGTCTGAAAGGGCCCCAGATTCCATTCCCCAGACAGGGCTGCATCAGGCAGGCACAATCCCTGTGGAGGCAGTAGCCGCCACCCCGGATGGGGACACACAGTATCAGGTCCAGACTGAGGTGCTCCCAGACCGTGGTGCACAGCCCCTGGCCATGAAGGAGGCACCAAGTATCCAGTCCAGAGGAGAGCCCTTCGCAGGAAGAACAAGTCAGACCGTGGAGCCTCCAGACCAGAGTGGAGCCCTCAGCTGATATCTCAAACCAGGACACTCAGCCTCTGGCACAGAGTGAAGAGCCAAGCCTCCAGACCAGAGGGGTGACCAGCCTGCAGTGCTCAAAACTTCTAGCATAGAGCACGAAACCGGGCACACAGATCCCACAACAGAGTTCAACTGAGGCCTCAACACACATTATCAAAACACTGGAACTCCCTGATCTTCTTGAAGAATACTCCTGACACAAGAGATTGACAGTTCCACTCTAAAGTTCAGCCTTAAAGCACAAACAGATCCTTGATTATATATAAACAAATGCTCAGAAGTCAACATAAGAACTCACCCAACAAAAATCAGGACACCATGGCTCCACCAGAAATACCAAATAGCAACGGAGATTTTAATTCAGTGGAGACACAGGAAAATTATGTTAAAGCTATGATTATGCAGATATTAGACGAATAAAAAGAGGAACAAAAGGAGGAATTGAACAAAGCCCTCAAAGAAATTCGAAGAATTTAACTGCCCTCATACAGGAACAATTAAAGATATACAGAGAGGAAACAAACAAACAAACAAAAAATAGGAGCCACAATCAATCAAATGAAGGAAACAATACAAAGCATGAAAACAGAATTAGAATCAATAAAGAAAGCACAGACGGAAAATAACCTGGAACTGGAGAACTTAGAGAAAAGATCAGGAACCACTAAGGTAAGCATCACCAATAGAATACAAGAGATGGAAGAGAGAATCTCTGGAGCTGAAGATACACTGGCTGAAATGGATTCCTCACTCAAGGAAAAAAGAAAATCAGAAAAGTTCCAAACACAAAACATCCAAGAAATCAAGGATGCCATGAAAAGACGAAACCTAAGAACAATTGGAATAGATGAAAAAGAAGACTCCAGGCTACAAGGACCGGAAAATATTTTTAAGAAAATCATAGAAGAAAATTTTCCCAACTTAAAAAAAGGATTGTCCATAAACATACAAGAAGCCTACAGGACACCAAATAGACTAGACCAGAAAAGAAAAACCTCTCATCACATCATAGTCAAAACCCTAAACCTACAAAACAAAGAAAAAATATTAAAAGCAGCAAGGGAAAAGGGTCAAGTAACATATGAAGGTAGACCAATCAGAATCACACCAGACTTCTCATCAGAAACTATGAAAGGCAGAAGTCATGCAGTCTTTAAGGGAACACAGATGCGAACCAAGACTACTATAAGCAGAAAGCTTTCAATCACATAGAAGGAGAAAACAAAATTTTCCATGACAAAACAAAATTCATGCAATACATACACAGCAACCCAGCCCTACAGAAGGTAAGAGAAGGAAAACTTCAGTCCAACAAAAACAACTACACCAAAGAAAATATAGGATACAGATAATTTCCCAATGACAACAACAACAAAAAAGCAATGA
>CM053761.1:9220431-9240944 GCA_028658305.1 Pachyuromys duprasi | reverse complement strand
GGGCTGGAAAAATATTCTCCAAGGAAATGGACCCAGGAAACAAGCTGGGGTAGCAATCCCAGTATCTAATAAAATAGACTTTCAACCAAAGTCCATTAAGAAAGATGAGGAGGGGCACTTCCTTCTCATCAAAGGCAAATTCCAACAGGAGGACATCACAATTTTGAACATTTATGCCCCCAATACAAGACCACCTACATATGTAAATCAAACATTATTAAAACTGAAATCACACATTGATTCCAACACCCTAATAGTGGGAGACTTCAACACTCCACTCTCACCAAAGGAGAGATCATCTGGTTAGAAGCAAAACAGAGAAACAAGGGCACTCACAGACACCCTAAATCAAATGGACCCAATAGATGTCTACAGAACTTTTCACCCTAGATCAAAAGGGTATACCTTGTTTTCAGCACCTCATGGAACCATCTCTAAAATAGATCATATAGTTAGTCACAAAGCAAGCCTCAGCAGATGCAGGAAGATTAAAATAATCCCTTGTATCCTATCTGATCATCATGGTCTAAAGCTGGACCTCAACAACAACAGAAATAGCAAAAGGCCTGCCCATACATGGAAACTGAACAACTTGCTACTCAAGGACAGCTTGGTGAAGGAAGAAATTGAGAAAGAAATTAAAGATTTCCTAGAATTCAATGAAAACAAATGCACAACATACCCAAACTTATGGTACTCAATGAAGGCAGTGCTAAGGGGAAAGTTCATAGCACTAAGTGCCTATAAGAAGAAATTTGAAACATCTCATACAAGCAACTTAATGGCCCACCTGAACGCTCTAGATAAAAAAGAAGCAGATACACCTAAGAGGAGCAGATGGCTGGAAATAATCAAACTCAGGGCTGAAATCAATCAATTAATAGAATAAAACTATTCAAAGAATCAATGAAACCAAGAGCTGGTTCTTTGAGAAAATCAACAAGATAGACAAGCCCCTAGCCAAACTAATAAAAAGGCAGAGAGAAACAGTCCAAATCATCAAAATCAGAAATGAAAAGGGGGACATAACTACAGACACCGAGGAAATCCAAACAATCATTAAGTCTTACTACAAAAGCCTATATGCCACAAAATTTGAAAATCTAAATGAAATGGACAGTTTTCTTGAGAGATTCCACCTACCTAAATTAAGCCAAGATCAGATAGGAAGATTGAATAGATGTATAACCCCCAAGGAAATAGAAGAAGTCATCAACAGCCTCCCTACCAAAAAAAAGGCCTGGGGCCAGATGATTTTAATGCGAAATTCTACCAGACCTTCAAAGAAGTCCTAACAGCAATTCTCTATAAAGTATTCCACAAAAGAGAAATAGAAGGAAAATTACCGAACTCTTTCTATAAAGCCACAGTCACCTTGATACCTAAACCACACAAAGATCCAACAAAAAAGTCGAACTTCAGACATATCTCTCTTATGAACATTGATGCAAAAATGCTCAATAAAATACTTGCAAACCGAATCCAAGAACACATAAAAGATGTCATTCACCATGAGCAAGTAGGTTTCATCCCAGGCATGCAAGGGTGGTTCAATATACACAAATCCATCAATGTGATCCACCATATAAACAAACTGAAGGAGAAAAACCACATGATCATCTCCCTAGCAGCCGAAAAAGCATTTGACAAAATCCAACACCCATTTATGTTTAAAGTCTTGGAGAGATTAGGGATACATTGCACATATCTAAACATAGTAAAGGCAATATACACCAAGCGTATAGCTAACATCAAACTCAATGGAGAGAAACTTAAATCAATCCCACTGAAATCAGGGACTAGGCAAGGTGCCCATTGTCTCCATATCTCTTCAACATACTACTTGAAGTCCTAGCTAGAGCAATAAGACAACTAATGGAAATCAAGGGGATGCAAATTGGAAAGGAAGAAGTCAAAGTATCACTATTTGCAGACGATATGATAACATACATGAGTGACCCCAAAAATTTAACCAGAGAACACTTTCAACTGATAAACACTTTCAGTAAAGTGGCTGGATAAAAAATCAACTCCAAAAAACCAGAAGCCCTCCTGTACACCAAAGACAAAAGGGCTGAGAAAGAAATTACGGAAACAACAGCCTTCACAATAGCCACTAATAACATAAAGTACCTTGGGGTGACTCTAATCAAGCAAGTGAAAGACCTATATGAAAAAAATTTCAAATCTCTGAAGAAAGAAATTGAAGAAGATATTAGAAGATGGAAAAACCTCCATGCTCATGGATTGGTAAGATTAACGTAGTGAAAATGAACATATTGCAAAAAGCAATCTACAGATTCAATGCAATTCCCATCAAAATACCTTCACAATTCTTCACAGATCTTGAAAGAAAAATACTCAACTTCATATGGAAAAACAAAAAAACCCAGAATCTCCAAAACAATCTTCTGCAACAACAGATCACCTGGTGATATCTCCTTCCCTGACTTCAAGCTGTACTACAGAGCAATAGTAATAAAAACTGCATGGTATTGGCATAGAAACAGAATAGTGGATCAATGAAACCGAATAGAAGACCCAGAAACGATCCCACACACCTATGGAAACTTGATTTTTGACAAAGAAGCCAAACCATTCAATGGGAAAAAGACAGCATCTTCAACAAATGATGCTGGTCCAAGTGGATATCTGTATGCAGTAAATGAAAATAGATCCATATTTATCACCTTGCACAAAGCTAAAGGGCAAGTGGATCAAAGAAGTCAACATTACACCAGAGACATTAAATCGGTCAGAAGAAAAAGTGGGGAAGACCCTAGAACTCATCAGCACAGGAGACTACTTACTGAATAGAACACCAACAGCACAGGCTCTAAGATCAATAATCAATAAATGGGGCCTCATGAAACTGAAAAGCTTCTGTAAAGCAAAAGACACTCTCATCAAAACAAAACAACTGCCAACAGACTGGGAAAGGATCATTACCAATCCTACTTCTGACAGAGGGCTAATATCCAGTATATATAAAGAACTCAAGAAGTTAAAAAGCAAGAAACCAAGTAATCCAATTAAAAAATGGGGTATTGAGCTAAAAAGAGAAGTGACTGTAGAGGATTATAGAATGGCAAAAAACACTTAAAGAAATGCTCAATGTCCTTAGCCATCAGTAGATGCAAATCAAAATGACCCACCAGAATCGCTAAGATCAAAAACTCTAGTGACAATGCATGCTGGAGAGGTTGTGGAAAAAGAGGAACCCTCCTCCATTGCTGGTGGGAATGCAAACTTGTACAACCACTCTGGAAATCAATGTGGTGTTTTCTTAGACAATTAGGAATATTGATTCCTCAAGACCCAGCTATACCACTCTTAGGCATATATCCAAAAGATGCTCAAGTACACAACAAGGACATTTGCTCAACCATGTTTGTAGCTGCTTTATTTGTAATAGCCAGAACCTGGAAACAACCCAGATGTCCCTCAGTTGAGGAATGGATACAGAAATTATGGTACTTTTATACAATGGAATACTACTCAGCAATTAAAAAGGAGGAAATCATGAAATTCGCAGGCAAATGCTCGGACCTGAAAAAGATCATCCTAAGTGAGGTATCCCAAAAGCAGAAAGAAACATATGGTATATACTCACTTATATAGACCTAAAGGATAGGAAGGTCATGCTGAAATCTATTCACCTAGGGAAGAAATACAAGAAGGAGGACCCAGGTTGGTATGATCAATGCTCATTTACATGAACATATAAAACAAGCAACGGGACAGGAATATATCAAAGAGTGCCTCTGAAAGAATCAATATAGCAATGTATCAAAGCAGATATTAAGACTCACAACCAAGCCTTCAGCAGAGGGCAGGAAATAACAATGAAAAATAGTGGAAGTTCGTAAGACTTGGGGAGAACAAGAGCTCCACAAAGACCAAACTGAGCCGGGCACAGGTGTCTTTCATGAGACAGTTTCTCCAACAAGGACCATGTATGGATGCGGCCTAGAACCACCCCCCTCAGATGTGACCCATAGTAGCTTGGTGTCCAACTGAAGTCCCTAGTAAGGGGAACAGTCATGAACTCAATGGCTGGCTCTTTTACCCTCCCCCATATAGGCCGGGAGTAACAGCCTAGCTACATCCCAGGGGAGGAAATTGCAGCCAGCCCTGAGGAGAGAAGATGAACTGGGGGCAGATGGAAGAGGAGGAGATCCTCCCCCATTGGTGGACTTGGAGGGGGCAGGGAGGAGATGAGGGAGGGATGGGGAGAGTGGGAGGGAATGAGGGAAGGTGCTATGCCTGGGATGCGAAGTACCTAACCTGTGATTGATATAAAAATAAATAAATTACATTAAAATGCAAAGAGGATGGACATCAGAAGAGGGAGAAAACAGGGAAAAGCACAAGAGCCTACCACAGAGGACCTCTGAAAGGCTCTACCCTGCAGGGTATCGAGGCAGATGCAGAGGCTCATTATCAAACTTTGGGCAGAGTGCAGGGTATCTTATGAAAGAATTGGGATATAGTAAGACCTGGAAAGGACAGGAGCTCCACAAGGAGAGCAACAGATCCAAAAAGTCTGGGGTCTTTTCTAAGACTGATACTCTAGCCAAGGCCCACTCATAGAGATGCCCTGGAACCCCTGCACAGAGGTAGCCCATGGCAGTTCAATTCCCAAGTGGGTTCCATAGTAATTGGGACAGGGACTGTCTCTGACAGAAACTGATTTGCCTGCTCTTTGATCACCTCCCCCTGAGGAGGGAGCAGCCTTACCAGGCCACAGAGGAAGACAAGGCAGTGACTCCTGATGACAGCTGATAGACTAAGATCAGTGGGAAGGGTAGGAGGACTGGGTGGGGAAGGAGAGGGAGGCTGGAATTGGGAAGGGGAAAGGATGGAGCTACAGGGGGCATACAGAGTAAATAAACTGTAATTTATAAAAATAATTAACAAAAATTACATCATAAAAAAGAATATGATTGGTAATTTTAGTATAAATATTTTTACATTTTAAAATCCTAAAGTTATTATTTTATTTTACATTACCAGTTGTTACTACTTTTTTTAATCTGTGTGTGTGTGTATTTAGAATTGGTTTCTTTGATGAGAGACATTGAAACAAGTTCATTTTCCCCTAAAATTATTTGAGAATGCTAATTTGAGTTGTTGCTCTTTTTCTTTCTGAATTGAAATGTCACATCTGCTGCACTACAGGAAGTCATCTATAGGGTAGATTTCAATCTATTTGTCAATTTTTCTTTGTGTGTATCAAGGCTACATTACAGCAAGTTTTATTTAAAAATAATTTTGAGGGCTGAAGAGATGGCTCAGTGTGTTAAGAGTGCTAACTGCTTGTCAAGTGGCAGTTCATAGTCATCTGTAACTCCAGTTATGTTTCCATCTTCCTGTCCATTTGGGCTCCAGGTATGTAAAATACTTATTATAAAATAAAAAGAAGAGTCTTGAAAAGAATGGTTTTGCAGTCTGATACAGCAGGTTTTTTCATTCTGATATTTTTTTCAAGAGTGACTTACTTATTTTCAGTATTTTATACTGAAATGTGAATTAATGGTTACCTTGTCAACTCTATTTATTTATTTATTTATTTATTTATTTATTTATTTATTTATTCATTTTGTATCACAGCTGAAGCCCCCTCACTTGTCCCCTCCCAATCCCACCCTTGCTCCCTCTTCTCTGCCTATGTCCTTCCCCAAGTCCACTGAAAAGGGAGGTCCTTCTCCCCTTCCATCTGATTCTACCCTATCAGGTCACATCAGTACTTTCTGCATTGTCTTCATCTGTGGCCTGGTAAGGTTGCTTCCTGCCCCTGCAATCACCCGCCCCACGCCCCTCATGGTGAGGTGATCAAAGAGCCAACCACTGAGTTCATGTCAGAGACAGCCCATTTTCCCCTTACTAGGGAACCCACTTGGAGACTGAGCTAACACAGGGTACATCTGTACAGGGGTTCTAGGTTATCTCCATGAATGGTCCTTGGTTGGCATATGAATCTCTGAAAAGATCCCTGACCCCAGATTTTTTTGGCTCTATTGGTCTCCTGTGGGATTTCTGTCCCCTCCAGATCTTTCTATCTCCCTCTTCTTTCATAAGACTCTCTGCTCTCTGCCCAGAGTTTGATATGAATCTCAGCATCTGCTTTGATACCCTGATCAGTAGTGTTTCAGAGGCCCTCTCTGGTTGTCTCCTGTCCTGTTGCCTGTTTTCTTCCTCTTCCGATGTCTAACCCATTTAACTCTCTGAATAGAGGATGCCCTTTGTTTGTGTTTTAATTCAGATAAATTAAAACTTCATATGAATTTCTGGATAAATGAATCATTATAAACATTTTGTTCTCAAAGTGAGTAGTGTATTCGGGAGGCAAATATGAGTGACTGTGCCCAAGAACACGGATTCAGGTTGCCCCAAATATGATGTTCTATTGAAAGTCATTTCAGTAGTTCTTATTAGTTATAAAACAATAAAAGTGTAATTAAAAGCATAAGTAATGTGAATTTTTTTTGTCTTTTTATAATGTTTGGAAATTTTATCTATAAGTTCTTCTGGTTTGTGTGTGTGTGTGTTTGTTTGTTTGTTTGAAACAGTATTTAGTTATGTGGTCCAAGTTCGCTAGAAATCTAAGTTCAGCATGTAGTCTTAAACTCATTAATCTCCACAATCAGTTTCCCCAGTAATAGAATTAAAGCAATTTGTCCAGCATCTCTGAAATTCGTGAATATTTCTTTATAACTCGTATTATTTATTTGGATGGTCCTAACCCTTTGGTAAGTATTTTAGATGGTGTTATTATGTATTATTTTCACATACAGTGTTTTGGTTTCTGGACGATTGTTACTCTCTTCCCTGAGGGCTGCAGTATGTGTTCTATACTTTTGTAAGAGCCATGGGCATCTGCTGACTTGACATATGCATGCTGATACTTACTGCATCTTTACTCCGTAGACAAAGTTTCCCTGTATAGCCTTGGCTTGCTTTGGAGTAAAGATCCTCTCATGTCGTCCTTCTGGATGCTGCAGTTACATGGCTGCCTCAACATTTTGAGCAAGAGTATGCTCGTGCCCACTCTTTTTAATCCCTTCAGTTAACTTTCAGGTTTATGAAATGGGAGTTTCTGGTTTCTTTGAAGACTTGATTGAGTCTTGTGATATTTTGCTGTGATCTGTTTGTGCAAGGGGCATGATTTTGTCCACTGAGAACACCTGTGTGTGGACTCTGAGGAGAGGAGATCTATGGAAGCCGATGGACTGGGAGATGTTGGTTTATGGACTGACGTCTCTGTGCTGGTCCTTGTGCCTCAACTCTTGACCTTTCAGAGAGAAACATTCCAGGGAACTTCTTGAGGCAATCCGACTGAGCCTTGTGGCTTTCTTTGACTTGTCTCGATCTTCTGAATCACCCTGATTTTTGTTGCTGATTGGTGTTGGCCTTTGGACTGGACTCCTGGCACCTGGACAATGAAGAATGGACTCACCCCAAAGAATTACTTCTAAAAAGTTCTACAGTTCCTTTTACCTATTAACCTTCTGTTCCCTCCTAACTCTCGTCAGTGGGTAGAAGGGAGGTATAAGCAGTTAAGAACCCGAAATAAATAGGATAAGTGAAAAATCTAAGCCTAGAGGTAGATGCTCCAGTTTCATCCCAGAGTTATATGCAAGTGCTGAAGAGCTACAGGCATTCCAGAATGGGCCTGCATGGATCTGCAACAAGAACCAAAAAATCCCTCTAATTCCTATATTCTTGAGTTTTCACGGACACTTCATACTATCTGTATTAGTTATTTTTCTGTTGCTGTACTAAAATACAATGATCAAAATCAACATAGAGGAGAAAATAATTTATTGTAGATCACAGATCTAGGGGCCTATAACCCATCATAGCAGGGAAGGCATGAGCACAAATATATGGGCCCAGGAAGAACATTTCCCATTCAAGCTACCACACTAGCTTATATTCAAATTCTGTGTTTGATGTGCTTTTAATTGTAATTACCTCCCTATCTTCAGGTAGAGTTTTGAACAGTATATTTAAGTGGAGTCAATCTGAGCTGTAAAACTCAAATTGCTAGAAGATGTGAGATTTTATTAAGTGAGAAGAACTCTCTTAAATTAAAGTTTTGTTTTATTCTTCTTAATTATGTGTATATGTGAGGGTGTGTGTGTGTGCACCTGAGCTCAGGTGCCTGCAGAGTCCATGCTTTGGATACTACTGAGGTGATTTAAAGGTTATTGTGAGCTGCCTGACATGGGTGTTGAGAACCTAACTCAGATTCCATGCAGAAGCAGTGTGGGTGCTAATCTTACCTATGAGCATGTGTCTAGTCTCCATCGTATGCTATTATGTTCAGTTGTTTTAACCTGAAATATTGACTAATGCTTCTGTCTTTTAAAATATCAGCACAGTTGACTTTTGCATAGTGGTGTTATAGGAAGCTGCCTTGCTTATATCTGCTCATCTGATCATTTTCCCTTTGAAAAGTCAGGGAAAAAATAGTTGCAAATAATATCAATACAACTTATTTTCCATACTACAGATTTTAGGCTAGTTATTTATTTTTCTTGCTGACTATTACAGGATTATAATAAGAATATTAAGAAGACAGGACTATAATGAATACTATGACTTTCTGATTTCAGACAAATATTTCTTCATTAATATAGGTATTCTCTTCTTGTTTTTCCTGGTATTTTGTATCGAATTAATATAAACTTCATCTGTAGTAGTTAACTTAATGTCCGTGTTTTGTCTGTTAATGCCCTGAATGCCTCATTACAAGCAGAATACTAGTTGTAAACACTTAGAAAAATATGTCATGGTAATCTGAGTCCTGTGGCATAGTTGAACAATGATGTGCCTGTTTGTGACTACTTTATTTATTTTGTTTTAACAATAACAATAATATTCAGTCAAAATTTAAAATTTGCAAACTTGAAGAAATTGTAACAAAGTCAGCCAGTGGGAATATTTGCCTTATCAATTTGATGTGCCACATATCTGCCTGTGTGTCTATGTTTGTGCTGTATAAGGATATTGACTTCAGCTGTTAAACATGTATCAGTGGTTCACATGGTTTAGCACCTTTTTAATGATCCAACCAGAATAACATAATGAACATAATAGATTTGTAAGCAGGACATTGTTTATGATTTTTGGCAAAAGGTGTTTCCTTTGGAGTTGAAATTGATTATTTTTAATTACATAACATGATGAATGCACTTGTAATTTAAAAAGGGACTCTCTCTGACATGAGCTCAGTGGCCAGCTCTTTGATCACCTTCCCCTGTGTGGTGCAGCCTTGGCAGGCCACAGAGGAAGATGATGCAGCCAGTCCTGATGAGGGTGGGTGGGGCTGGGAACTGATGAGGGAGGGGCTGCAGCAGGGATACAAAGTGAATAAATTGTAATAAATATATAAAGACAAAACAGGGCAGCTAAGCTAAGCTCCTGTCTGCAAGTATAGCAGAGTATCATTAACAGTGTCAGGGGTTGGCTCTCTCCCATGGGGTCGGTCTCAGGTTGAACCAGGCATCCGTTGGCATTCTCTCAATTTCTGCTCTATCTTTATCCCTGCACTTCTTGTAGGCAGGTAAATTTTGGGTCCTAGATTTGTTGGTGGGTTGGTCACCTTCTCCCTCCACTAGGAGTCCTTTTTAGTTTGAGGGTGTTTTTTTTAGTCCCCATGACCCTTGCTACTAGGAGTCTGAAACATTCTTGAAGTAAAAGACAAAGTGAACGAAAACTATTAAAGAACTGTGAATAGACTCTCCAAAGATGCTGGAGTTAAAGGATGATTTCCTGGGGGAAGAAAACCTCCCAGAGAAAGGTCCAGAGTGAGGGAAGACATAGCAGCCATAAAAAATTGAAACTATTTAAACACTAAATTTAAAAAGTAGTAAAAAAGTTAACTAGTGAAATAAAAAAAATTAGTGAGAAAGTTACTTTAGAAGATTTTATTATGTAGTTTGGAACAGGGTGAATGCCCAGATTAACTTTAAATACACATTTTATATTGTATGTATACATCAAAATTGGTATTCTGTTTTTATCACAGAACAGAATTAATATATATATATATCTTGCTATATATATACATACATATATATGTACATGCATATAAATACATACATATATACATATATATACGTATATATATATATCAATATAAGTACAGAATTCTAAGTCAATAGAGGAAATATTGAGAATGAGGTCGCCAGAAAGGAGACTTAGAATGAATCTGTAATAAAACTGGAAAAATTAACAAAATTTAAAAGATGTACATTTCTATATGTTAGGACAATTTCAAAAAGTAAGAAAAACAAACTACCTAAAATAAATGAAGAGAAGTAAATCCCACAAAAGTGCATGGTAACTATTCACATAACAGGCGTTTTAAATTGCAAAACAACAAAAAGAAACTTCAAATCTGCTTTCAGTCCAAGTAAGACAAAATAGAAGTTAAATTAATTTTATTTAGCACCTTTGAGATAGTTCGAAAGAAAGCCTTTGAGAGTTCTAAGTAATAGTGAAAGCCCAGAGAAGCAGAGATTTTTTTATGTAAGTCCACACTATTGAACTATAAATGGGCAAAGTAAGTTTTAAAATAGCTTTACACTCCATATTGAAATTGAAGCAGAGCAGCCTTGGACTCAAGGATGGTTCTCAAAGCCATTTGCCCTGGAGGTGGTATGTTGTTAAAATATGAAATATGAAACAGTGAAAATAAATCAAAATATTTTACCATAAACTATATACAATAAAGAATACCACTAAACAATCTATTATGTATTAATTCCATAACAACAGCTTGGAAAGAACACACTACTCTACTCAAACTCCTCCCATATGTATAGAAAATTACAAAACTATGAGGTGTAATAACATAAATTCAAAGTAATTACTTATTGGTGGGACATGTAAGCTCAGAGATGCTAAGAAAAGCAATGAGAGTGGTCAGTAGTATTCTATTTTTAAGCATTCTGTGTTGGTGTGGCTGTAAAAATGTGAAACATGTTAATTGGAAAATAATATAATGTCATCAGAGTTACTGTCAGATACACTCTTCCTTTCCTTTTATTTATAGTAAAACAAAACCTTAAAGAGTATCATCAATGCCATATAACATAGTTGTGATATTTTTTAAATTTAAATTTGTAAATAGTAAAAATGAGATCAGGGAAGCATAGCTTTTCATATGAGTCAATGTTGACAATACAAGACAATGCAGAAGTTAAGAAAAATCAAGTAATTGTACAAATGTAATATCTAGGAGCAGATTTGGCCTCTTCACACTTGACTGTACAGAGAAGAATGACAGATGGTGCTGCATACAAGAATGATGAGGCTGGGCGCCCTGACAGAGCTGCTGGAGCCAGGGTTTGGGCTTCACTTTATTAGGCATTTATGCAACATCAGCTGCCAGAATCTGGACATTGTATTTCAAAATCCATTATATCATAAAATACGAAGCATACAGTGGAGTAAAAATATTTTGAATTTACAAATAGAAACAGAGATGAAGTTCTTTCCCATCTCCAAGTTATATTCATGTAGTTGGGTATGAAATCAGGCCTCTGACATTGGTACTGTAGTGTACTAGCACCAAATTTTGCAATGTGTAAAAAGGCACTGGATCGTGGACGCATTAAAGTCTATCACTTCTACTTGATTGTTTCATATCAGTATTCATTGCCACTGGCTCTCAAAATCTTCATAGCTTAAACATGCTTTCCCAAACTTTCACTTTACCATAACAGATTCTATAAATAACTATTCTTCGCCCATTTTGGTACTACTTCATCACAATTATCTATCATAAGAACAGAAGCAAAGGAAAAACAGTTGAATTTCTACTTCTAAAGTTAAATATGAAAATATGAAAGAAAATGAGAAATTATTCAATGTTTTAAAAATTTGAATTCAAGACAAAAAACCAAAATGAACATACAAAACAAACAAACAAAAAACCGTTGACACTACAGAGTAGGTCTCATGCTTAGGAGAAGTTGGACAACATAAAATGAGCTCCATATTTTGTGTGCTCATGCATGTGTGTGTGTGTGTGTGTGTGTACCTTTTTGTTTTATTTTGGTTTTGTATGTTTTGTACTAAGTGAATATAATAACTCTTAAAAGATGTGTGTTATCCAATCCCAACTGGTATCTCTAAACCCATAAACATATGACAATCACTAAACATATTCAGCCAGTTTACACATATAAGCTGATGACCTTGTATTTATTGCTTACATATGTATGTGTGTACATATGTATACGTATATGTGCATATATATATATATATATCATCATTAATTAAGAGGTTGTAAATGAGTTGGTTTTGGAGGCACACAAATGGAGTTAGTTGGAGGGGAAGAAATTGGGTGCAAATTATACTAATATAGATTTTATGCATGAAATTTTCAAAAAAATAATAAAATAAACATCTGAGAAAAAATTCTTAAAATGTGTTTCTGTAAAACATATAGTTACTTAAGTTAAATTTCAATTTTAAGTAGTAAGATTATTAAAATTTTATGCTTGAGTAGTAACTGTCAATATTGCTAATAAGAGATTGTTGGGCAAACAATCTCTTTTATAATCATCAGACAATAATAAATTTCCAAATTAAGAAACATATTTTCAGGTTAGATATAAGATGAGAATAAGAAGAGTAGGAAAAGAAAGTAAAGTAAGAGGTTAATACAGAGAATACACAATTTTTTGTTACATTAAGCTCAGTAGCATTTCTGCAAAACTCACATTCACCCTCAGAATAGGGATGTGACCTTCTTCAGGAACAGTCTTTGCTCACATCACCAAGGCCCTGTGGTATCACACTGGTTGAGGGTAGTAGTGGAGCAGAACCTGACATGAATGATGCTCTTGTAAGAAGAGCAAGAAGTCATTTCAATATGGAGACATGCATTGGAGACAGACAGCTGTCACTCAAGAAAAGATGAGGATATCAGCAGCAAAGCCAAGAAAGACAAAGAAAGTATATCCCTTCTACATCCCAAAAATATGGGTAATGTGTACATGCCACGTATACATGTGCAAAAATGTGTAGCCATATATTTATATAATATACCTAAGGTTTTTAAGGCATCTTCATCAATTTTAATGAAGATAAATAATTTTCAACTAACTCTAGGCAATTGTTATTAAACAGAGATATGAATTAAGGAATACAACCTCTTCTTGGTATTGTGTTCAGAGCTCCACTCTGAAGGTTGAAAAAACAACGTATTTGGTAATTCCTTCCATTTCTTTGTCTAAAAGATACAAATTCAACTAGAAGTCTTTAATACTTTCTTATTTTATTTTATCTTTGTAAGAAAGTAGGCTTTCTGACTTTGTTTTTGTTTATGCTCATAGTCAGAATTTTGAGAAGTTCCAGTAAGGCATGATGGATGATCACATGCCAGTTCCTGACTGTTTCTAGGACCATTCCAGAAAAAACTCTATGGACACTGCAGCTGGCTGTAAAAATGAGATGTGGGAAGACTGGTGCTCAGCTTTAAACTGCATGGGACTGCCCAAATCCACATTCCTCTGCCCTACGTCGACCAGGATACCAACTCTGTGGAGAATGAATCACCTTACGGAGCCAGAAACATTTTTATATGACACACCTGTACAGAGTATTTCAGGAAGGTTGTAGATGTGCATTTCTGGCTAATTTCTAAAAAGATAAGTCACACTATGGGAAAGTTCTCCAGTCACTAAGTGGCCAAATGTAAAAGTTAGCATGATTGTGCTACACAACTTTCATCATAACTACAAAAACCGGCACCCAAATAATGAAAGAATGCCTTCTCCCCAGAACTAAGAGGAAGGAGAAATTTAGAATATCAACTAATATGTTATAAAACCTAGAAAAATACTTCTTTTTAAAGTTTTTATTTAAATTCTTTATTAATTATACTTTATTCACTTTGTCCCCCCCCCATAGTTCCCTTCCTCCTCCCATCCTATCCCTCCCGTCCTCCCCCTTCTGCATGTATGTCCCTCCCAAGTCCACTGATAGGGTAGGTCTTCTTTTCCTTACTTCTGATCCTAGTCTATTAGGTCTCATCAGGAGTGGCTGCATTGTCTTCCTCTGTGGCCTGGTAAGGCTGCTCCCCCCTCATGGGAAGGTGATTAAAGAGCAGGACAATCAGTTTATGTCAGAGACCGTCCCTATTCCTATTTCTATAGAACCCACTTGGACACTGAACTGCCATGGGCTACATCTGTGCAGGGGTCCTAGGTTATCTCAATGCATGGTACTTGGTTGGAGTATTAGTCTCAGGAAAGACCCCTGTGCTCAGATTTTTTGGTTCTGTTGTCAAGATCCCGCCATACCACTCCTATATATCCAAAAGAGGCTCAAGTACACAATAAGGACATTTGCTCAACCATGTTTGTAGCAGCTTTATATGCAATAGCCAGAAGCTGGAAACAACCCAGATGCCCCTCAACTGAGGAATGAATACAGAAATTGTGGTACATCTACACAATGGAATATTACTCAGCAATAAAAAAACAAGGATATCATGAAATTTGCATGTAAATGGTGGGAACTGGAAAGGATCATCCTGAGTGAGCTATCCCAGAAGCAGAAAGACACACATGGTATATACTCACTCATATAGACATATACTATAGGATGAACCTACTAAAATCTGTACTCCTAAAGTAACTAATCAAGAGGGAGGACTCTACCTAAAATGCCCAATCCCTATCCAGAAGGGCAAAGGGATGGACATCAGAAGAAGGAGAGGGCAGGAGCCTGCCATGGAGGGCCTCGGAAAGGCTCTGCCCTGCAGACTATCGAAGCAGATACTGAGACTTATGGCTACCACTTGGGCAGACTGCAGGGAATCTCATGAAAGAAATGGGAAATAGTAAGATCTGGAGAGGACAGGAATTCCACAAGAAAAAAAAAACCTTCTAAATAGTACAGAATAAAATGTGTCCTCTTTAAAGGATAAATGAATAGGGCCAGCAAAATAGTTCACTCAGTAAGGTGCTTGCCACCCATCCTGAAAACTTAAGTTCAGATCCTAGGGCCTGCACTGTGGAAGGAAAGAACTAACTTCAACAAGTTGTTTTCTGACCCCCACACATTCTGACAAGTACATGCCCCCAAATCCCCACAAATAGATAGGTAATTACACATAGATAGATGATAGATAGATAGATAGAGGGATAGATAGACAGACATGAAACTGGAAATTGGACAGGGAACAAATGAAGAAACAAGCCTCACAAAACTATGAAATATTCACTATCACCAATAAAATTAAGACTGATGGTATTAAGCAGCATTAGCTTCAAATCACTTTAAAGGTAATAAGGTGACAAGATTATACAGTTTCACTAATAAATGTAATGCACACGTGAGTTAAAATAGTAATTTGGAAACAGTTTGCTAAGGAACACTGACAGTTAGGTACAAGGAGAGCAATAAGATAAAATACTGACCTATCCGAGGGCTATGGACATAGAGGTTTATCCTTATTGCTGAGCTAAACAGGAGAGAAAGCAAAGTGTGCATATCAGTGTTAGTTTATATAGTGGGAAGGAATCTAATATGAACTTTGGTCATATCAGTCAAAACTCTGAGATGCTGACTTTACTTGGTAGGGTAGAAAGAACTCAACAACAACAACAACAAACCCTTAATAATTACAGACATTTTTCTAAGATTCAAAAGATACCTGCATTGAGAACTTTAGGTACAACATTTCATCACATTGGAAATGAGATGGATGATCCTCCCCTCTTTATACCTTTCCTAGAGAGTCATAATGTCATTAGGCTGATTATCTTCCACACAAACATATATTCCTGTCACAAATCCAGGTGTCCGAATTTCAGGAGGTAAGCTGGTAGATTCTAATCTAATGCTAACACTCCATGGAATTCCCTCACTCGATCATTCTTGGCCAGTGTGTGTGTGTGTGTGTGTGTGTGTGTGTGTGTGTCCAATGATGGCTCAGTCAAGCTGAAAATGCATCTATGAAGTTCACATATGGGGCTGAGCTTCTCCATGAGTACCTGTTCTTTCCCCTTTGGGTTACAGAAACTTCATAGCACAATGAAAAGTTAAGTGGTTAGTTGACTAGATTTAGGTTTTGATTTCTTGATCTGCCATTTGGAATGACTTGGGATAGTATTCCAAACACAAGACAAACATTCCAGCACACAATGTAATGTGCTCAATGGAGAACGTAACTATGGGAGAGAATGTTCAAGGAGAACTTAACCTCTCAGTGATGCTCTGCTAGATAAAGGTCTCTTTCCCCCTTGTCTGCACAGGTTTCAGCCTGTCTCACTACAAGTCTGCTTCCACTGCAGCCATGAGAGAATTCCCACTGCTAGCTACAATATGGTTTCTCATTTATTCTCAGAATGAGCCACATCTCAGCTCTTAGGAACATCTGTGGACTTGTTTCTGTACACTCTGCTAGCATATGTTAGAGACATTTGAGGGCTGGGTGTAGTGATGTAAGTACCAGATAATAGGGGATTGTGTGCTTGTCCCAACCAAATCATAAGTAGAAAATCCAAAGATTCAAGTCGATTTGATTCTCCTGAGTCAAAAGACTACAGAAATCAATTCTACCCAAGAACTAAAGTGGCTACAAGCATATAAACTATTAGAATAGATTCAGAAACATCATCTTGAGTTTCAGAAAGTTTGGCATCCATAAACACATTATTTCTACTCAGTTGTATCTTATGGCTCTACTATTAGTCAACAGAAAGCCCAGACATGTGGATAACTGTGAGTCTGAGAACACCATTTCAAAAAGAAAAAGAAAAAGAAAAGCAATAAAACATAAAATTACCTAAACTGAAGATGGCTGCCACAAGAGGACACTGTGTCTGAGGAGTAGGACACAGCGACCAGGAGACTGAACTCTGGGACCTAAAACACCAGCATTTGTGATTGTCAGGTAAGCAGAATTCCTACGGTTAGGAAATCAAGTGGGAAAGTCTTAGGGACATCCAGTTATTCCCTGGAAAAACTCTGGGTAACCGGCTGCATACAGCCCTAATCTGAACAAGCAGCTGCCCTGTGCGCCAACAGCCGCCTTTCCAGAATGGGTCACACAGTCTACTAGCCAAACTGAGAGGGCCCCGGTTACCATTCCAGACCGGGCTGCATCTGGCGGGCCCACAGCATGCAGCACCACCGGCAACCACCCAGGACTGTGTGTGTGTCCATGGGCCAGACTGAGAAGGCCCTGGGTACCTTTCCAGATGGGGCTGCATTCAGCAGGCACACTGTGCTCGGCACCACCTGCAACCACTCAGAATGTGTGTGTGTCCACAGACCAGAATGAGAAAGCCCTAGATTCCATTAACCAGACAGAGCTGAATCAGGCGGGCACACTCCCCTTGGCAGCCCCAGCTGCCATCCCAGACCGGGACACATAGCATCAGGTCCAGACTGAGGTGCCCCCAAATATCATCTGAGACTGTGGTGCACAGCCCCTGGCCCAGAAGGAGGCGCCAAGTCACTAGACCAGAGGGGAGCCCTTAGCAGCAATACCCAGGTTGGAGAATGGAGCCTCCAGACTAGAGCTGTACCCCCAGCTGACATCTCAAACCAGGACACTCAGCCTCTGGCACAGAGTGAGGAGCCAAACTTCCAGACCAGAGGGGTGACCAGCCTGCGGGACTCACAGCTTCTAGCACAGACCATGGAGCTAGGCACACAGATCAGACAACAGAATTCAACTGAGGCAACAACACACATTCTCAAACCACTAGAACTCCCTGATCTTCTTGAAGAATACTCCTGACACAAGAGATTGACAGTTCCAGTCTGAAATACAGCCTCAAAGCACAAACAGCTCCTTGATTATATATAAACAAATGTTCAAAGGTCGACGTAAGAACTCACCCAACAAAAATCAGGACACCATGGCCCCACCAGAAACACCCAAAAGCAATGGCGATTTTAATTCAGCAGGGACACAGGAAAATTATGTTAAAGCTATGATTATGCAGATAATAGAGGAACAAAAAGAGGAAATGAACAAGGCCCTCAAGGAAATACTGAAGACTATAACTGCCCACATAGAGGGACAATTAAAGATATACAGAGAGGAAACAACAACAAAAAAATAGGAGCCACAGTCAATCAGATGAAGGAAACGATACAAAGCATGAAAACAGAATTAGAATCAATAAAGAAGACACAAACAGAGAATAACCTAGAACTGGAGAACTTAGAGAAAAGATCAGGAACCACTAAGGTAAGCATCACCAATACAATACAAGAGATGGAAGAGAGAATCTTGGGAGGTGAAGATACTCTTGCTGAAATGAATTCCTCACTCAAGGAAAAAATAAAATCAGAAAAGTTCCAAACAGAAAACATCCAAGAAATCAAGGATGCCATGAAAAGACAAAACCTAAGAATAATTGGAATAGATGAAAAAAGAAGACTCCAGGCTCCAAGTACCAGAAAATATTTTTAAGAAAATCATAGAAGAAAATTTTCCCAATTTTAAAAAGGAATTGTCCATATACATGCAAGAAGCCTACAGGACACCAAATAGAATAGACCAGAAAAGAAATACCTCTCATCACATCATAGTCAAAACCCTAAACCTACAAAACAAAGAAAAAATATTAAAGGCATCAAGGGAAAAGGGTCAAGTAACATATTAAGGCAGACTTATCAGAATCACAGCAGACTTCTCATCAGAATATGTGAAAGCCAGAGGGGCCCTGGCGGAAGTCATGCAGTCTTTAAGGGAACACAGATGCCAACCAAGACTACTATACCCAGCAAAGCTTTGAATCAACATAGATGGAGAAAACAAAATATTCCATTATAAAACAAAATTTAAGCAATATCTACACAGCAACCCAGCCCTACAAAAGGTACTAGAGGGAAAACTTCAGTCCAACAAAAACAACTACACCAAAGAAAATATAGGACACAGATAATTTCCCAATGATAACAACAACAAAAAAGCAATGAATCATAGCAAGACCACCAACTCCACAAAAAACCAAAAAACAAAAAACAAGACAAAACAAAACAAAAACGAACAGTCATTGGTCACTATTATCTATCAATGTCAATGGACTCATCTCTCCAACAAAAAGACACAGACTAACAGAATGGCTGCGGAAACAGGATCCAACATTCTGCTGCATCCAAGAAACACACCTATGCAACAAACATAAACATTACCTCAGAGTAACGGGCTGGAAAAATATTTTCCAAGCAAATGGACTCAGAAAACAAGCTGGAGTAACAATCCTAGTATCTAATAAAATAGACTTTCAACCAAAGTTAATCAAGAAAGATGAGGAGGGGCACATCCTTCTCATCAAAGGAAAATTCCAAC
This sequence comes from Pachyuromys duprasi, assembly GCA_028658305.1. Classification (NCBI taxonomy): domain Eukaryota; kingdom Metazoa; phylum Chordata; class Mammalia; order Rodentia; family Muridae; genus Pachyuromys; species Pachyuromys duprasi. Next base: position 9,221,605 of record CM053761.1, on the reverse strand, counting down.
AGGAGGACATCACAATTTTGAATATTTATGCCCCAAATACAAGACCACATACCTATTTAAATCAAACATTATTAAAACTGAAATCACACATTGATCCCAACACCCCAATAGTGGGAGACTTCACCAAGGGGCAGATGATCCGGTCAGAAGCAAAACAGAGAAACAAGGGCACTCACAGACACCTTAATACATATGGACCTAATAGATGTCTACAGAACTTTTTACCAAAGTTGAAATTGAAGAAGATCTTAGAAGATGGAAAGACCTCCAGTGCTCTTGGACTGGTAGGATTAACATAGTGAAAATGATCATACTGCCATAAGCAATCTACAGATTCAATGCAATTCCCATCAAAATACCTTCACAATTCTTCACAGACCTTGAAAGAAATATTCTCAACTTCATATGGAGATCCAAATCCCCAGAATCTCCAAAAGAATCCTGTATAACAACAGATTATCTGGAGGTATCTCCATCCCTGACTTCAAGCTGTACTACATACAGAGCAATAGTAATAAAAACTGCATGGTATTGGCATAGAAACAGAATAGTGGATCAATGGAACTAAATAGAAGACCCAGAAATGAACCCACACACCTATGGAAACTTGATTTTTGACAAATAAGCCAAAACCATTCAATGGAAAAAGACAGCATCTTCAACAAATGGTGCTGGTCCAAGTGGATTTCTATATGCAGAAAAATGAAAATAGATCCATATTTATCACCCTGCAGAAAGCTGAAGTCTAAGTGGATCATAGATTTCAACATAACACCAGACACACTAAACCAGTTAGAAGAAAATGTGGGAAAACCCTAGAACTCATCAGCACAGGAGACTACTTCCTGAATAGAACACCAACAGCACAGGCTCTAAGATCAACAATCAATAAAAATGGAACTCATGAAACTGAAAATCTTCTGTAAAGCAAAATACACTGTCATCAAAACAAAACGACAGCCTACAGATTGGGAAAGGATCATTACCAATCCTACTTCTGACAGAGGGCTAATATCCTATATATATAAAGAACTCAAGAAGTTAAAAAACAAGAAACAAAGTAATCCAATTTAAAAATGTGGTATGGAGCTAAAAAGAGAACTGACTGTAGAGGATTATTGAATGGCAGAAAAACACTTAAAGAAATGCTCAAGTCCTTAGCCATCAGGGAGAT
>CM053761.1:9203291-9220331 GCA_028658305.1 Pachyuromys duprasi | reverse complement strand
GTTGGAGAGGTTGTGGAGAAAGAGGAACCCTCCTCCATTGCTGGTGGGAATGGAAACTTGTACAACCACTCTGGAAATCAATTTGGCGCTTTCTTAGACAATTAGGAATATTGATTCCTCAAGACCCAGCTATACCACTCTTAGGCATACATCCAAAAGATGCTCAAGTAAACAACAAGGACATGTGCTCAACTATGTTCGTAGCTGCTTTATTTGTAATAGCAAGAACCTGGAAACAACCCAGATGTCCCTCACTTGAGGAATGGATACAGAAATTATGGTACTTTTACACAATGGAATACTACTCAGCAATTAAAATCGAGGAAATCATGAAATTCGCAGGTAAATGGTGTGACTGGGAAAATATCATCCTGAGTGCGGTATCCCAAATGCAGAAAGAAACATGGTATTTACTCACTTATATAGACCTATAGGATAGGAAGGTCATGCTGAAATTTATACACCTAGGGAAGATAAACATGAAGTAGGACCCAGGTTGGGATGATCAATGCTCATTTAGATGGACAAATGGGATGGGCATTGAATGTAGGAGAAAACAAGCAACAGTAAAGGAGCATACCGAAGAGAGCCTCTGAAAGGATCTATATAGCAATGTATCAAAGCAGATATTAAGGCTCACAACCAAGATTCGGCAGAGGGCAGAGAATAATAATGAAAGTAGGGGGAGTTAATAAGACTTGGGGAGAACAAAAGCTCCACAAAGACCAAATAGATCAGGGCACATGGGTCTTTTTATGAGACAGTTTCTCCAACCAAGGACCATGTATGGATATAACCTAGAACCCCTGCTCAGATGTGGCCCATGGTAGCTCAGTATCCAACTGGAGACCCTAGTAAGGGGAACAGGGACTATTTCTGCCATGAACTCAATGGCTGGCTCTGTGACCCTCCCCCCCACACAGCCGGGAGTAACAGCCTAGCTATATCCCAGAAGAGGACATTGCAGCATGTCCTGAAGAGACAAGATAAACTAGGGTTGGATGGAAGGGGAGGAGGTCCTCCCCCATCAGTGCACTTGGAGGGGGTCAGGGAGGAGATGAGGGAGTGTTGGGGAGAGTGGGAGGGAATGAGGGAGGCGCTACTCCTGGGATACAAAGTACCTAATCTGTGATTAATATAAAAATAAATAAATTACATTAAAATTACTGAAAACTCTTATTTGTATTGGTTAGTCAAATTTGCTATTATGATACAGACAAGTGTCATCTTTGAGGAGAGAACATCAATTGAAAAATTGACTCAGATTATCCTGTGGGCCAATCTGTGTGGCTTTTCTTATTAATGATTGAGGTTTAAGGACACAATCCACCTTATGCAACCCCAGATGTGGGTCTGCGATCCATTATTCTATAAGAAATCAGGCTCACTAAGCCTTGATGAGCAAGACAGTAAGCAGCAATTTTTAGGGACCTGTTTAGTGATTTAGCCCCTACCTTATTTAACTGGTAGTTAATTCCTTATACACACATATGGACTGACTTTTATTCTTGTTATTATTTGTATGTTTAGCCTGATTAAATATGAATCAGTGTAAGACATTAAGTATTGCTAGTGCAATACTTTTCTCTTTTTCTGAAAGTGCACAGCCTCCTTTGGTTCCCTGGTCATCCCAGTTGCCAAAGCCAAAATCTGAGACATGTCCTGTGTTGCTCTCCTAAAGCCTCCATGATGAAAGTTCTCCTTTTATAGAGTTTCTTTCTGTTCTCAAATTTGTCTCTGTCTTCCCAGTTGTTTGACTATCTTTAGGTTTTCATCAAATTGAACAGCATCAAATTGGTCTCCGAGTGTCTAGATTAACTTTATTTTCCCCTTCCTTCCATATTTATAAAATGAAAATCAGATGCCTTCCTTCTGTTCAGAATGCCTTTCAATAACTTTAGATCATCTATTTCCCCCAAAAGGAAATTCCAGATTCTATTTCATTCCTCATTAAAAGAGTAGAGAAACAGTGAGCAGAAGATGCGGCCTGAAGACATATCCTTTTATCCTCCTTTCTGGGGCCGTGTCCCTCATGAGACTCTGATTTCTTGGAGGATCCCACTCATTCTTTTGAAATATATCATAAGGTGTTCCTGTATGAGATAGTCACCACTGGGGGGGGGGTTAAACTAGTTACAATTACATTGATCATCATTCTTAACTAATCCTTACTTTCTTCTTGTTCCTTAATGATTTCCTCCTTTTTTCACTTGCTTTGCCTCCCTCTCGCTGCCTCCTTCCTTTGCCCCTGTCCACATCCCTTTTTTCTATCCCTATCTCTATAGCTAGGATTTCTCTCTTTCCTCTGTCTTGTTAAAATCATCATTCCTTATGATTATGGTGGAAAGATACTGAGAGTAGAATTTAAAGGTAATGTTGAAGTTGTGAGTTACTAAATAGAACTTTGAATAACATAAATTTATAAATTTTATACCAACTTCCAATACAGAACAAAGGAAATTTTTTATAATGAACAACTTAACTCTATCCCAAAAGGCAGTGCCTGAAGGAAATGTCAATTTTTATGTGTTTAGCTGGGGAAATCTCACTGGAAAGAACCTAACAGATATTTTCAATTAGGATTTAACTGCATCTTTACTATGATGCTACCTCAGAGTTATTACTGTGTTCTATCTAATATATATTTTATTATATATTTACATATATATGTATAATTGACTATATTCAAATTACTCTGATGTTGTCTTAGAAAAGAATTCCAAATTATTCTAAGCTATATATTTATTTGTCCATCAACATATTTGATTTTGACTTTTTTGATCAGTCAAAAGATATGTTGAAAACTGAGTATCAGTCATTCTGGATAGGTGTTCATATATCAATGAAGAAGAAAATCAAGTGCTTTATTGCAGTTTATAAAATTATTAAAAAGTAAAGGTTAGGGGAATTGCTAACAACTTTCCTGAGAAATGACAGATGGTGTCTTTAAATAAGGTCATAGGTCAGTTTTGGTGACAAGGTGATGTACAATCAATGGCTTTCAGTATGTATAGCTATCTGGGGAGTAGTCTTTCAGGCAGAAGAGTTGCCAATGAAGTATCCCTCATATACTCTGGATGTAAGTATCTCTTACACAGAGAGTGTATGGGAAAGAAGCCAGAGAGAAAAGTCAGAGATTTGATTTTGAAGATCAATAAGGGTGATTAAAAATTCTGAAGTTTGGGGGATAAGATAGTGAAATAGAAGTTACCTCTCTGTGCTTCTGTGAATGAGGAGAGTCAGGATGACCTACGACAGAACAAGAAAAAAAAAAGGCATTGGTCTTATGGTTTATAAGGCTTCTAGTTTATAAGGTTCCTGTGTTTGCGCAGTTGGTCCCCAGGTAGTGCTGCTTGTGAAGACACCATTGAACCTTTAGCCAAGAGGAGCTCGGCTGGAAGAAGAGCACAACTGGAGGAGTGCAGTATGAGTCTAGCCTCACTGCTGGGCTGTTTATTTCTCCAGCTAGATGTGAGCAAGTTTCTCTCCCGCTTGCAGCTGGTACTACCAGAATGCCGTCTTTACACAAGGTGTACTATGCTTAAACCCTGAGCCAAGGAAAATCCTCTTTTCTATCAGTTGTATCTTGTCAGATGTTTGATCACAGCCATGAGAAAAGAAGCTTGAGGAATACTTTTGTAACTTAAATGCACTGTGTAGCATTGGGCATTGATGTGACAGACATACATGGCAACCAGAGGGGAAGACTATTACATAATTTGCTTTCTCCCGAATACTATCATCAAGCACCCTATGGTTTGAGACTGTTGCTTGGGTACCTGAAAATAAGGAACCATCGTGGATGCTGGGGCTTGTCAAAGGTGGCCCACTGCTGAATTTTGGGAAGTCCCTATTGTTAAGGGTATAACAGTTGGTAGTTTCGCTCACTGACAAAGGGATTGTATTCATTCTCTGAGGATAATTGTGGAGGTTGATAGACTTTTGTCCATGTCCAACAGTCGGCTCAGCTTCCAAAACTATCTATTCATTAGGTGTTGTTTGCTAGTTGTTAGGACTGAGAATCTTTAGACTATGTCCAGAGGAACTTTTGATTCCAGCCTCCTTGTCCCTCTGGAGTGTGTTTTACCACTGTGTGGAGTTAGAAAAGGATAACACTGCAATGCAGAGTTCTGACTTTTTCCTCTCTAGTACAAACTACAGTGCTCTGTTTACTTATTAAACTCCAAGGGAACCCAAGAAACATTCTATTTGGATTGTCCATCTCTGGGTACATAAACACAAGTGGGTGGCTGGGGCTTTGCAATGGCTAGGTTCCTGCCTTGTGAACAGATTCAAAGCGCCACTGGGGCTAACAGAAGCTCCTGGTTTGTAGAGACGGGATATTGCCACAGGGAAGTGACCCTGAATCTGAACTACCAGTGTTAAGCAGTGCTGGGCCTCAGCCTACAGAGAGCAATATCTAGAAAAGTGGGAAACCTAAAGGATTTCAGCTACCTCGAGCTACCCCACCACCTGATGCACACTCATACTGAAGGACTCAGAGAGAAAATTCTCCAATTTTTTATTAGCTTGATTTTCATCCCCTTTTAACACACACACACACAAATTATAAATCAGTTTCCTTGATGAATATAACAGTTTTCCATAAAAACTTTTCAAACCAAACTCAATATCACATTAAGCACATCACATAGCATGATCAGGCAGGTTTTATTTCAGGGATAAAATATGGTTAAACATATATAAATTCAACTAATCCAATGGAAATGTAAACTGACTTGGCAGCAGAAATTACTTGATCATTTCAATATGTGTAAAACTTCTACTATAAAAACCTGAAAACAAAACAAAACAAACAAAAAACCTGAAAACACAGGCACAGGAGGAACAAACCTCAACCTAATGAAAGCTGCATACTTTATATCCAATAGAATAATAACTGAAGAAAATTCCGAAACCAGAAATGAGACAAGGAGGTCCACTGTCTCTAATCTTATTCCATATGTTGTATAGAAGCTTCAGGTTAGAGAATAAAGACAAAGGAACCAATAGAATATGTATGAGCTACACATGGGGAAAGAAGAGACCAAATCATTACCATTTTCAGACAATATAATTTTGAGTTTAAAAGACCCTAAAAAGAATCACCAGAAAACATTTACATTTGACAAACAAAATGGCAAGCAACAAAATCAACACACAGAAAGCAGCATCTTTTTAATATACCAACAATTGACTTGTCAGGGAAGAAATCAGGGAGAAAAAAAGAAGCACTTGTATCAGGTTCCAAGTAAATAAATATATAAAGTACCAAGAAATAAATCTAACCAAGGACATGAAAGACTAAAAACTCTAAGACATCATAAGACATCCCAGGAACAAATTGAAGAAGGCAATAGGAGAGGACAGAATGCCTGTGTTCATGCATCAGCAGAATCAATACTGTGAAAATGGTCACATCACCAAAGCAATTCACAGACTCAATGAAATCCCTGTCAAAATTCCAATAATGTTTTTCACAGAACTATAAGCAAACAATCCTAAGATTCAGATAAAAATCACAGAAAAGTTGAAATAGCTAAAGCACAATCAAAGGGATGCTAGATATCTCTTGCGGCTTACCTTGAATTGCAAAGCAAAGCCGTAGTTACAGAACTATAATGCTAGTGGTGTAGAAACAGGCGTGACTAAAATGAGGCCATAGAGAAATTACTAACAAACCAAGCAGAAAAAGATGGAGGATGAGGTATGTGTGGGGAGAAACCAAGTACATTAGTGTAAAACATATTCAAGTGATTAGATACCTTAATTATACCTGCAAAATAACTTGCCCTCCACTTGAGGACATCCTTATCCCATCCACTTCCTGTTTTCTAATGGCTAACCATAGGATCTAGAATACACCCCTAATAGTCTAGCCAGTTACAGGAGGAAACTGTGTTTACCATTGCTGTGTGTACCTTTTAACTGACTCTCCCTTTTTCTCTTCCCTCAAGTATTCATGAAAGTTTTAACCATCCACATTGAACGTGGAATGCTGAAAGTAAAGATGTGAGGAGAAAGTAAAATGAATGTCACATGAAGGAAGTGGTAAGTGAGCCTGGATTCTGAGCGACTAAAATGAAAAACTAAGAGCTCTCTGGAGATTGACCATGAGCATATTGTGAACATTAACTTTTAATGTTTACCTTCAGTTATTTTAGGCTACGTGAGTTCTATAATATGTAATAGAGTGTTGTTTAGGACTGAGAGCATTGCAAAATGAAGAAAGAGAATGTCCTAAAAGCTGGGAAGTTAAGTAGGGGACACAGTAAATTTGTATCCTCTCCTATGCAAAAAGTGCCTTTCCTCAGTATTCATTAAAAATCTACAGAATTTAAATGAATGTGAGAATTCAGAATAGTATGCAGGCTGTCTGATGATTTATTTCTTATTCTGATATTTTTAATAATCAATAATCCTTTTGCCTGTTTAGGTCAATCTCCAAGAAATATCAAATTTGTTTTGAATGCTAGCAAATGTGTAACTTCTTTTGTATGTGTCTCAGTATATAAAATATGCCTCACTGTTTAATGACTTCTATTAAGGATGAAAACACGGGCTATTGTAATTTGAGATCTCCTGAGCTCAAAATGATGGCAAAACATAGGTATTCAGGCTAAATATCTCAAAATATATTTAGTCACTGTTACAAAGTCAATGTCAAAATGCCTGCACTCTAATTTGTATCTTAAACCAAATATTGCTGTGTACGAATCCAAGGGGCTGGTGCTTTGTGTCCAAAGTCACTGTCTGAATGTATGTTTTCTGTGAAGTCCTGGTAGACCTTGCACAGGGCTGGTTGGATCAATCCTCTAGGTAAACATTTGAAGTGACTTTACATAGAAGAGCCTGGAATATCACACCACTAAGAGGCAAGCAGTAAGACATTCCTTAGATTCAGAACTATATGATGAAATTGAGACAGAGCAAGAAGAATCATGAAAGCAGGAGAAAACCAAGCAGCCATAAGCGGCTCCAAGACATCTGTTTGCCAAAAGCAAAGTTAAAAATCTTAGATGCTTATTCAGCCATCACAGCAATATTTTGGATTCTGTTAGCAATGTTTAAGCCATTGCGTCTAGAAAAGTGGCTTCCCTGATTGTGCTGAAGGAATGGGAAGCCTGGCATTCTACAGAATGATTTAACCATAAGCTCCCCAATCCAGGAGCAAAGCTCTGAATTCATTCACAAATGAAATACTCCCTTAATGCTGATAGCTTGTGACAATTGTTAAATTTTCTTCAAGGCATTCACTCCATACCTTGTCCCATAAAAATGTAGGTGGCTTACTTTTTATGTATAATTGCAGTGGCCATAAAATATAAGAAAAGCTGATCAATATGTATACTATTAAATTTTGTAATAATTAAATTTTGTAATGTATGAATGAAAGGCATGAGTTCAACAGTAAGATGATGCAATCTCCTTTAAAATATATTATATTAATGGGAGTGAAGTAAAAAAAAATATGAGAAAGCTAGCTGAAGGGATTGTCTTTTCTAAAGGACGTTAGAAAAATTATAGGCAAAGAGCAGATTTCTGTGCTAAGAAATATTATTTATATGATTTGATACTGTAATTTTTTAGATCAAGCACACTTGATCATTTTCTTCATTTGTACTCCTTCTGCATTCTTGCCTGATATTTTTTTATCATTTAATTACCTTATCAATCATTTTTCCTCCAGTTCCGAAGCACTCCTAAAATCATCTTCACAGTGTTGAAAAGCAAATTGATTTGCCCTTTCTCCATCATTTTCAATTCATCATACACACACACACACACACATTTCTGAGTTTGGCACAGCTTGAAAGCAATGCTAACTTTCAATAGGGTGGTTATGTTTACTTATTTTTCCTTTCTTGTATATTATGTAATGATAAGAATACAAGGCAAGCCATGAAATTAAAAATATCCTGGAAAAAAAAAAGGAAAATGGAGGATGGAGAAAACAGAAGAAATTGCATGTTACACCCCGCTATAGATGATCAATCTGTTACTATCAAGCTAATGATGAGAGAGAAACTAAAGTGATATAAAAACACACAGATGGACATATACACTCAAGTCACATAAATATGTGTTCACTTTAATGATGCCATGATGTTTTTCCTGAGATATCCTGGTCCTTCTTCATCACTTTGAGCAGCCACAGACCTTACAAAGCAAAGATAAACCACTTCCTCACCATGGCATTTCAGCCAGAATTAAAAGGCTGTTGCTGGTCCAGGAGGTACAGGTCAGGCATGAGAGACCCACAGGGGCCTTGCAGAAGAGCTGGTTCACAGCTCCACATGCTCTATCTGACCTTTCTGTAACTTTTGGCTTCGTGGGGATCCAATACTATCTTCTTACATTTGTGGGCACCAAGAACCCAAGCACATATATTTGTGCAAGTAAAACACTCATACTCATCAAGTAAAATAGTTAAATATAATTTTATAAAAGTTTATTGCTTTATGATGGAATATATTTTGAGATGATATTGTGCAGCAGCAGGTAAAGAGACAATTACAATGTATTAGGTAATTAGGACACTTTTGGTTGCATGGTTATTATTTGATCAATGTTACATAAAAATAAACATAAAAAGTGATGTTACAATGCAGCAATAGATAAAGAGAAAATTACACCATATTAGGTTATACTATTTGGTCTCATGACTACCGTTTGATCATTTTTACGTAAAAATTACACTTAAAATGTGTTCGCTCGCTTTTTCCAAACCATTGTTTATATACAAAAGCAGAACTGAGTCTAGGGACACTGAATTGCCACATATCTGTAGGTTAGATTTCTTTCAGTAGTTTAATCTTTAAATGGTTGATTTAGCTTTTTCTCTGTGGATCAGAATTTCCTCTAAAGCTTCTATCTTTGTAAGCCACATAACTAGATAAATAAAATTAATGAAAAAAATATTGCTACGAACAAATTCTTGTTGGTGTCTTTGGTACATTATATAATAAGTATCATTTTCTAAGAGCCAGTTAAGTTGGAATAGGCATGTCCTAGTTGGCTTTCTGTTTGTGTGATGAAAGGAGACCTAAAGCAACTCAAAGGATTAAAGGGCTTATGTGGTTCCCAAGTAACTCTCTGTCATAGAGAGCAGTAAAGGCTGGAACCTGGAGGCCAGGAAGAAAGCATGTGCAATGGAGGAATACTGCTTGCAGACTTGCTTTCTTGGGCCTGCTCCTCCACCTTTCTTATACAGCCTAGAGTCTGCTTCCAGGAAGTGGTAGTGCTTGCAGTGGAATTGCAGCCCCTCAAGAAAATACTCCACAGGGATGACCACAGCCCAATCAGATGGAAGCAGATCCTCAACTGAGATTCTTTCAGTAGGCCAAGCTATGTGGGAAGCTGACAAAATTAGCTATGGCAGCAGGCCTAGGGCTACAGCTGGGGGCGTCTTTTTAATCTCTCCTCGGTTGTCCTTGTGTTTCCTCCATGGGCTCCCCACTTCCAACGGTAGTGATGCCACTATAGACACATATGTCAGAAAAGAGATATGAAATTAATTGAGGAGTACCTGACAAATTAGAGTATATATTGGGAAAATGTAGAATATTTGTTGAAATTGCTCCGGGCTCATGTTTGCCATGAAAATTTCATCTAAATAAAGATTTGGCGTTATGCAATGATGAATAGGAAGCACAGGCCAACTAAAACTGTCTCTAATTGCCTCATTCAAAAGAATTGTTTTATTTCAGCAATCTTAAAATGCCAAGATTCTCAAGAATAGTGATGGTTGGTATTGGAAACCACCACATATCAGTAATATTGGATGATTAGAAAGGACACCTGAGTTTACTCTTGTGGAGGCTACTGTTTTAAACTTAACACATTAATTGAGCCATGTTTTATTTATTCCATAAATTTGTGTTGAATGCTGTTTGGGGCACAGGCATTGTAAAAGTGACAGCATTCGTCTCAGATGGACCTTACGTCCTGTTGAGGAAGGCAGACAAGAGGAAACATAAAACAGGCATAAAAGTTCACTTTACTTTTAAAGTGAAGACAAAAGGGGAGGAGCCATGGTGGAAGAGTGATGCTCTCTGTGAAGTTACGGTCCCACTTTTACAGTGGATTAATATGTCTTATGTGAGAATAGGAAACTGGAAAGATGTAAAAAGTATTTACTTATTTTTATGTGTATGGGCACTTTGTATGTATGTCTGCGCCTTATGTGTGTGCAGTACCTGTAATGGCCAGCAGGGACATCAGCTGTGAGCATTCAGGGGTGCTTGCAATGGAAATTTGGTCCTCTGGAAGAGCAAGCAATGCATTTAACCACTGAGGTATCTCTCTAGCTCCTTATTTAAATTACTTAATTCATTTTTACATTCATTTTTATTTATTGTGCTAAGAAAGACACATGTACCTTAGTAGAGGCTGAGTCAGAAGACAGCTTGTAAGGGTCCTTTCTGTTTTCCACCATATGGTTCCTGGGGAAGAAACTCTGTCCTCAGATAAGTAAAAGTGTCATAAGTATTTATTTACAGTATTTTATCTGCTAACAATTGATATAACATTCTTCAGATTGACCTGAGAAACATGTTATTCAGGCAATTTTAAATGCTTAAAGTATAAGCCAATATTAAAATTAAATTATTTGTCAATTAAAGAGTAATTTGTTAAATCTCTAGCATGTGTGTGTATGTGTGTGCTTGTGTTTTTGTGTTTGTGTGTAAGTGTGTGTACAGTATGGTGTACGTGTAATATGTGGTGTGTGTTTAGTGTGTACAACAAGTACATGTGTGTTCGTGTGTATACTGTAGTATCTCTGTGTGTAGGATAAGTTGCATTAACACGCAGAAGCTAGAGCAGGACATGTTTTCCTCTATACTCTCTGACTGACTGCCTTGAGACAGGGTCTCTCACTATGCTTGACTCTCATCCTTTTGTCTAGGAGGGATGGCCATCAAGCATCAGGGATCTACCAGTGGTCTTTGCAGAGAGTGATACTCCAACCAAGGACCATTCGTGGAGATAACCTAGAAACCCTGCACAGATGTAGCCCATGGTAGCTCATTCTCCAAGTGAGTTCCTGCTGTCTCTCACATGAACTCAGTGGCTGGCTTTTTGACCTTCCCTCCCTTCCCCCAGAGGGATGAGCAGCCTTACTAGGCCACAGAGGAAGACAATGCAACCAGTCCTGATGAGACCTGATAATCTAGGGTCGAATAGAAGGGGAGAAGGACCTCTCCTATCAGTGGACTAGGGGAGGGGCATAGGGTTAGAGAAAGGAGGGTAGGACTGAGAGAAGACTGGGAGGGAGCTACAGCTGGAATACAAAATGAAAAAACTATAATAAATTAAAAAGAAAAAAAAGACTTTCAATGTGAAAACTAAGACATGAATCACTGAAGTAAATGCCAGTGTCCAAAGAGTCATTAGACCTCAAGTTATGATATACATGGCAGGGCTTTGGTGTGTGCTAACATTCAGGGGAGGAGAGAATCTGAACACTTATTTGTTCTTTCTATTCTGGAGCTGATTGGATGATGCCCAATCAAATGGCTCTACTTGGATACACCCCCCAAATTGCACTTCCCTTGGTTTCTAAATACCTTTAATTTAGCCAGTTGACATCTAAACTTAACATTTGCAGTATCCTACTTAGTTTCAACTAATGGCTAAAAGTGGAATATTGGGTGTAGTTTTTTGTTTTAACCTTCATTTCTGTCAAATTTTACTACAATGCATGGTAAAAGGTTTAGAATGAGTACAGTTGACTCCAGATAAATAGATTACATTCTTTTAAAAATATGTTATGATAATGAGTTTGTGGATGCCTTAATAAAATTAATTCATTTTCTAATATATTCTAAATTTCCTCCAAAAGATTTTGTATGTTCATAAGAAGAACAATTTAAATGTCTACAATGTTCCTTTGAGTGTTAGGAATCAGGTCCACCATTTCCAGCGAGACTCAATATTCTAGGTAATTCTTTTAAGAATGTATCCTACAGATTATTTGTTTGACACTCCCTTGTGATGCCTGCTTAGAAGGGTTGAGTTTCTCTATAGAGCAATGTTCTCTGTGTTAATGCCAAGAATATGAATTTTTAAAGTGCCAAAATATTTTATATGTGTACATGAATTTGGAATCTCCTTACCTGGGGTTGCTCACCCTTAAAGCATATACCAAAACACACACACACAATCCATGTAACTGGGGATAAAACTTTACAGGGAATAAATATGTACAATAAGGCTGGGTTTGCGGCTGAGCTGATTAGTGTTTTACTAGAACACACAAGGCCACTGGTTTGGTGCCTAGCACCACATACAACAAATCCAGTGGGGCACAACTGTAATCCCATCTCTGCTCTCTGGAGAAGAAGAGAGTAGAGTGGAAATACAAGGTCATCTCTGGCTATATAGAGAGTTAAATACAGGCCTGGAACACATGATAATACCATTTCTAGAGGGGAAAAAAGTAAACCCAATAAATAACATCCAATAAAGAGATTAATAGTGTACTTCTCTTAAATTTCTTGTCACCATTCAAGAGTCTTTTTTATTTATTTTTTGAGATAGTTACTTTTATTTTTATGTGTGGATGAGTGCTTCCCTGTATGCATGTACTTGTATCATGAGCATTTTCTGTTGCCTGAAAAGGCCAGAAGAGGGTATCAGAGGAGGATCTTGAGATGTAAGTAGTTGTGAGTTCCCATGTGGATTCTTTGCAACAGAATCATGCTCTTCTGCAAGAGAAGCAGTTGTTTATAATAACGAAGCCATCACCACAGCCCATTAAGGGGGTTCTTATTACTTCTTTATAATTGTCTATATAAGATCCAAATCACACTGAAATCTCTCATATGGAACAGGACTCTATGGTTCTACTAGGCATTTGGCCACAATAGCTAAATTATTTGCATACCCAACGCCAGTTGATTTTTCTCAGCATTACAGCATTGTAGATGCAAAAGCAAGTAAACATGAGTTCTTTTATGAAAATAGAGTTGAGTATATGAGGAAGCCTACATAAAGTTAGGGGTATAAAAGGCTGCTCCATAATCGAGTGTGAAAGACATCTAAAATGAGTACTTGAGAGAGTCATAAAATCTAGAATAGTGCTGAAGTTTGCGTCATAATGTTCTTCAAATTCCGATTACACATTTAACAATCTTCTGTTGTGGAAGACTTGCTGTGACTTGTTTGTACAAAGCAAGCTTGATGTGAAATCCAAACTGCAGATATATAATGAAGGAAAAGTTCAGAACTTTTACCTCAACATAACAGTACATGAATCAATTCTTTTAAAAAGTATTCTCTCTCTTAGCAGACTCAGTGCACAAGACTGAGTTCTGGATAAGTGAGCACAACATTTTGAGAATGCCGTGGGTTTGGAGTACAAGCTCACCCCAGGCTCTGAGGCTCTTGGGTAAATGTTGAACTTGCAGTAATTCGACAGAACACATTCTGTCAGGCCAGGCATACAGAAAATACAGACATGATCCTGTTTTGTGAACTATTTTACTTCAGTTTAAACAGCAGCAAGCACGGCAGAGATTTTTTGTAACTGCCAGATCTTGAACTTGCACAAGCTTTGGATAGAACTGCTTTCGGGTCTGTGCAGAATGCTGCTCTTATTACAAGAAGACAATGTAGTCTAAGTATTGTATTTGTCAGATACTTCAATATCTCATAATGTACTTAGTGTAAAATTTTTCAAAAACAAAGGTAATGTTTAACTGGGGTTCCTGAATTTTAAAAACAATGATTATTTAAAAGGTAAAAGAGTGTACACACACTCTCTCTGTTGCTCTCTCTCTCTCTCTCTCTCTCTCTCTCTCTCTCTCTCTCTCTCTATATATATATATATATATATATATATACTATATGTATATACACACACACATGCACACATATTTATATATACTTTATTTTACACATGATCACTAAATTTAAAACTAAAATTATAAGCTGTAATTGATTTTGAGCCTCTTCAAAAATTTAATTAATAATGGGATTGTACAATAGTAAGTATCCCTTTAAAATAAAAAGAGCAGTCTGATACACAAATCAGACTCTAGTTTTTACTGGAGTTTTTCTTCTTCCAATTTTTTGGTGAGAGAAAAACCATGAAATTGGGTGAGCAGGAAGGTAGGATAAGGAAGAATCTAAAAGGTGGTATCTCTCTCTACAGAAAGAGAAATAATAGACTATAAATAAATCGTGTGAGATTCTCAAGGAATGAATACAACTTTAAAAATAACAAAATCAAAGAAGACAGCTTTTTCAGCCAGTGTTAATTTTGAAAAGTCAAATGTCGTTTAACATATGAAAAAAGTATAATAATAGTCCAGGAGATATAACCCAGGATACTTGAGGATTACAAAAATCTGAGAACTACGGTTTTTTTCTTGATTTTTGCCTTAGTGCTACACAGGTCAAGAAAATAGAATTTTTGGGAAGTTAATGATGACACAGTTTCTTGAGTAAATGAAGAATGGGAGGTATGCCTGCTCAGGAATACAGACAGGGACAGAGCAGGGGACTGAGAAATGGAATTGAAATGGAAGTGGAAATAGGGTGTGCACAATGGTCCTGTTCTGTAGGTAGCAAATTCTGACAAACAAGTGTCATCCCCACTCAAAACATTCAGACTTTGGATGAAGGCTCGTGGTGAGTCAAAATAAAGCTTTAGGCTGGGAATGTAGCACAGTGGCACCCTTGTTGTCTAGCAGGTGTGAAACTCAGGTTTCAGTCTGTAACATCATGGATGAAGAGAAAGTTGATCTTCAAACGCAACTGTATTTCATACAAAATTACTAAGAATATATAAAAAAACAAAGTGATAGTTGCTAGCAGACAGACACACAATGTATGATATATGTCTTAGTCAGAGTTTTTATTACTTCAACAAAACACCATGACCAAAAAGCAAGGTGGGAAGAAAAGTATTTATTGGCCTTATGCTTCCACATTGCAGTTCATCACTGGAGGAAATGAGGGCATAAACTCGAGCAGTGTTGAAACCTGGAGGCTGAGGCCATGGAGCAGTGCTGTTTACTGGCTTGTTCCCCCTTTCCTTCTCTCCTCCTAGTCCCTAACTTCTCCTCCTTTCTCCTTCCCCTCACTCTCTCCTCCCAGAGAAAGGGGGCCTCCCTCCTTCTATATCAACCCTCCCAGCACAAGTCTTATCAGGACTGAGACATCCTCATCCCCCGAGGCCAGGCAAGACAGTGCTTGCAGGCGGAAGTGATCTAAAAGCAGACAATAGAGTCCATGTTAGAAACAGTACCCCTTTCATAAGATTCCCTGCACTCCACCCAAAGTTTCACTATAAGTCTCAGCATCTGCTCTGATACCCTGCAGGGCAGAGTCTTTCAAGGCCCTCTGTGGCAGATTCCTGTCTTGTTCCTTGTTTTCTCCGTCTTCCTCTTTGCCTTTCTGAATGGAAATTGAGCAATTTAGCCAGAGTCCTTCTTCTTGATTAGTTTCTTTAGGTGCACAGATTTTAGTATGTTTATCCTATATTATATGTCTAATATCCACTTATTAGTGAGTATATACCCCATGCGTCTTTCTGCTTCTGAGATACCTTACTTAGGATGATCTTTTCCAGCTCCCACCATTTGCCTGCAACTTTCATGATTTCCTTGTTTTTCATTGCTGAGTAATATTCCATTGTGTAGATGTACCACAATTTTTGTATCCATTCCTCAGCTGAGGGATATCTGGGTTGTTTCTGGCTATTGCAAATAATAGCTTCTGGCTATTACAAATAAAGCTGCTATACAGATGGTTGAGCAAATGTCCTTGTTGTATACTTCAGTGTCTTTTGGATATATGCCTAGGAATGGTATAGCTGACTCTTGAGAAAACACTATTCCTAATTTTCAGAGAAAGCACCAGATTGATTTCCAGAGTTTTTGTACAAGTTTATATTCGTACCAGCAGTAGAGTAGGGTTACTCTTTATTCACAACTTCTCCAGCGTGTGTGGTCACTTGAGTTTTTTTTATAAGTAATTTATTTATTTTTATATTAATCACAGGTTATGTACTTTGTATCCCAGCCATAGCCCACTCCCTCATTCCCTTCCACTCTCAACATCCCTCCCTCATCTTCTCCCTGCTCCCCTCCAAGTCCACTGATAAGGGAGGACAACCACCCTTCCATCTGACCCTAGCTTATCAGGGCTCTTCAGGGCTGGCTGCAATGTCCACTTCTGGGATCCAGTTAGGCTGCTCCTCCCTCTGCGGGGCGGGGGGGAGGGGCAGTGATCAACAAGCCAGCCATTGATTTTATGACTCAAATACTCCCTGTTCCCCTTACTAGGGTACCCAGTTGGATACTGAGCTACCATGGGCCACATCCAATCAGGGTTTATAGTGTGTATCCATACATGGTCCTTGGTTGGAGAAACAGTCTCATAGAAGACCCCTGTTCCCTAATCGATTTGGTCTTTGTGGAACTCTTGTCCTTGCCAAATCTTACTAACTCCCTTTTTTTTTCATATGATTCCCTGCACTCTGGCCATGGCTTGGTTGGGAGTCTTAATATTAGCTTTGATTCATTGTTATTTAGAGTCTTTCAGAGGCCCTCTGTGGTAGGCTCCTGTCCTGTTGCTTGTTTTCTCCTCCACTCAATGTCCATCCCGTTTGTCCATCTAAATGAGGATTGATCATCCCACCCTGGGTCCTCTTTCTTGCTTGTCTTCTTTAGGTGTATAGATTTCAGCATGTCCATCCTATCCTATAGGTCCATATAAGTGAGTATATACCAAGTGTTTCTTTCTGCTTTTGGGATACCTCACTCAGGATGATCGTTTCCAGGTCCCATCATTTGCCTGCGAATTTCATGATTTTCTCATTTTTAATTGCTGAGTAGTATTCCATTGTGTAAAAGTACCACAATGTCTGTATCCATTCCTCAACTGAGGGATATCTGGGTGGTTTCCAGGTTCTGGCTATTACAAATAAACAGCTCCAAACATAGTTGAGCAAATGTCCTTGTTGTGTACTTGAGCATTTTTTGGATATATGCCTAAGAGTGGTATAGCTGGGTCTTGAGGAATCACTAT
>CM053761.1:9183073-9203191 GCA_028658305.1 Pachyuromys duprasi | reverse complement strand
GTCTAAGAAAGCGCCAAATTGATTTACAGAGTGGTTGTACAAGTTTTCAATCTCACCAGCAATGGAGGAGAGTTTCCCTTTCTCCACAACCTCTCCAGCATGTGTTGTCACTTGAGTTTTTGATCTTAGCCATTCTGGTGGGTTTAAGGTGAAATCTCAGGGTCATTTTGATTTGCATCTCCCTGATGGCTAAGAATGATGAACATTTCTTTAACTGTTTTTCTGCCATTCTACAATCCTCTACAGAGTTCCCTTTTGAGCTCTCTATGACCCATTTTTTTAATTGGATTACTTGATTTATTGCTTTTTAACTTCTTGAGTTCTTTATATATACTGGATATTAGCGCTCTGTCAGATGTAGGATTGGTAAAGATCCTTTCCCAGTCTGTAGGCTGTCATTTTGTTTTGATGACAGTGTCTTCTGCTTTACAGAAGCTTTTTAGTTTCATGAGGTCCCATTTATTTGTTGTTTTTTTTTGTTTTGTTGTTGTTTGTGTGTGTGTGTGTTTTTATTAATTTATTTTTTTGTTATCAATCACTGGTTAGGTACTTTGCATCTCAAGCATAGTCCCCTCCCTCATTCCCTCCCACCCTCCCCAACCCTCCCTCATCTCCTCCCTGCCCCCTCCAAGTCCACCAACAGGGGAGGACCTCCTCTCCTTCCATCCAACCCCAGCTCATCCTGTCTCCTCAGGGCTGGCTGCAATGTCCTCCCCTGTGGTCTAGCCAGTATGTCACTCCTCGGCATGTATGGAGGAGAGTCAAAGAGTCAGCCATCAAGTTCAAGATTGAAACAGTCCCTGTTTCCCTCACTAGAGTCTTTAGTCCTACACCAAGCTATCATGGGCCCCATCTGATCAGGGGTTCCAGGACACATCCACAAGTGGTCCTTGGTTGTAGAAACCGTCTCATACAAGACCCCTTTGCCCTGCTCAGTTTGGTTATTGTGGAGCTCTTGTTCTCTCCAAGTTTCACCAACCTCCTCCATTTCTATCATCACTTCTTGCCCTCTGCCAAAGGCTTGATCCTGAGTCTTAATATCTGCTCTGATACATCGCTACATTGAATCCCCCAGAGGTCCTCCTTGGCATACTCCTGTCCTGTTGCTTGTTTTCTCCTCCACTCAATGTCCATCCCATTTGTTCATCCAAATGAGCATTGATCATACTAACCTGGGTCCTCCTTCCTGTATATCCTCCCTAGGTGTGTAGATTTCAGTGTGACCTTCCTATCCTATAGGTCTATATAAGTGAGTATATACCATATGTTTCTTTCTGCTTTTGGGATACCTCACTTAGGATGATCGTTTCCAGGTCCCACCATTTGCCTGCGAATTTCATGATTTCCTCCTTTTTAATTGCTGAGTAGTATTCCATTGTGTAGAAATACCAATTTGTTGTTGATCTTAGAGCCTGTGCTGTTGGTGTTCTGTTCAAGACGTAGTCTCCTGTGCTAATGAGTTCTAGGGTCTTCCCTACTTATTCTTCTAACTGGTTTAGTGTGTCTGGTGCTATGTTGAGGTCTTTGATCCACCTGGACTTTAGTTTTGTGCAGGGTGATAAATATGGATCTATTTTCATTTTTCTGCATATAGAAATCTAGTTGGACCAGCACCATTTGTTGAAGATGCTATCTTTTTTCCATTGAATAATTTTGGCTTCTTTGTCAAAAATCAAGTTTCCGTAGGTGTGTGGGTTCATTTCTGTGTTTTCTATTTAGTTCCATTGATCCACAATTCTGTTTCTATGCCAATACCATGCAGTTTTTATTACTATTGCTCTGTAGTACAGCTTGAGGTCATGGATGGAGATACCTCCAGATGATCTCTTTTTGTAGAGGATTGTTTTGGAAATTCTGGGTTTTTTGTTTCTCAATGTGAAGTTGAGAATATTTCTTTCAAGGTCTGTGAATAATTGTGTTGGTATTTTGATGGGAATTGCATTGAATCTGTAGATTGTTTTTGGCAGAATGTCCATTTTTACTATGTTAATCCTACCAATCCATGAGCATGGGAGGTTTTTCCATCTTCTGATATCTTCTTCAATTTCTTTCTTCAGAGATTTAAAGATTTTTTCAAACAAGTCTTTCACTTGATTGCTTAGAGTTACCCCAAGGTACCTTATGTTATTAGTGGCTATTGTGAAGGGTGTTGTTTCCCTAATTTCCTTCACGGCCCTTTTGTCTTTGGTGTACAGAGGGCTTCTGAATTTTTTTTTTTTTTGAGTTGAATTTGTAGCCAGCCACGTTCCTGAAGGTGTTCATCAGTTGAAGGAGTTCTCTGGTAGAATTTTTGGGGTCACTCATGTATATTATCATATTGTCTGCAAATAGTGATATTTTGACTTCTTCCTTTCCAATTTGTATCCCTTTGATCTCCTTTAGTTGTCTTATTGCTCTAACTACGACTTCAAGTACTATGTTGAAGAGATATGGAGACAATGGGCAGACTTGCCTTGTCCCTGAGGGAGGAGCAGCTAGGCCATAGAAGAGGACATTGCAGCCATTCCTGAAGAGACTTGATAAGCTAGAGTTAAATGGAAGGGGCGGAGCTCCTCCCCTATCAGTGGACTTGGAAAGGGGCAGGGAGGAGATGAGGGAGGAATGGGGGTGATAGGGAGGGAATGCGGGAGCTAGCTACTGCTGGGATACAAAGTATATAACCTGTGATTAATATAAAATAAAAATATTAAAAAACATTCTTATGTGAAAAAAGTTTACTTACATGTGATTTTAAAATGTCTAAATTTTAGAAAGGAAGGAAGGAAGGAGGAAGGAAGGAAGGAAAGCACCCCCTCCACTTGCCAGGTTCCCCATATGAAGACCAAGCCACCCTTTGGCTGTATATATGCAGGGGTCCTAGGTCCAGATTATGCATGTTCCATAGTTGATGTCTCAGTCTCTGTAAGCGCCCATGGGAATGGGTAGTTGTCTTTCTTGGTCTTCTTGTGAGGTTCCTGTCCCCTCTAGGTGCTTCCATCTTTCTCCCAACATTTCCACAAGACCCATGGAGCTCTACCCCATGTCTGGCTGCAAGTTCCAACATCTGTCTGGATCTGCTGCTGGCTGGAGCCTCCCAGATAATAGTCAAGTTAGGGTCCTGTCTATCATCATAGCAGAGCATCATTAAGAGTGTCAGAGTGGTTCTCTACTGTTGGATGTGTCTTGGGTTGGGTCAATTACTGGTGGATGTTCCCTCAATCTTTGTTTCCTTTTTATCCCTGCACTTCTTGTAGGCAGGGTAAGTTTAAGATCCAAGGTTTTGTGGGTGGATTGTTGTTCCCCTCCTTCCACTAGTCCTGCTTGGCTAGGAGGTGGTCACTTCAGTCTTCATGTTCCCTCTTGTTAGGAGTCTTACCTAGAGTCACAACCATGTTCTCGCAGCCTACTCTATCATAGGTCCCCATCTTAGCAAAGAGATGCCCCCTCAGTTTTCCTTCTTGTTTCTAGCTACGTCACCTATTTTGACCAATCTTACATAAGACAGAGGGTTAGTATATAAAATATACAAGGAACTTAAAAAATCAAATACCAACAAATTGAATAATCCAATTAAAAATGGAGTATAGAGCTAAACTAAGAATTCACAACAGAGGAATTTCAAATGGCTCAGAAGCACTTAAAGTAAAGCTCAATGTCCTTAGCCATCAGAGAATGCAAATCAAAACAACTCTAATATTCCATCTTACCCCAGTCACAATGGCAAAGAACAAAACCTCAAGGGACAACACATGCTGGGGAAGAGGTGAAGAAAGAGGAACCCTCCTCCATTGCTGGTGGAAGTGCAAACTTGTACAACCTCTCTGGGGATGCATCTGGCACTTTTTTTTCAGAAAACTGGGAATAATTCTACCTAAAGACCCAGACATACCCCTCCTGGTCATATACCCAAAAAAACTGTTCCACCATAAAAGAGCATTTGCTCAACTATGTTCATAGCAGCTTTATTTGTAATAGCCAGAAACTGGAAATAATCTAGATGTTTCTCAACCGAAGAATGGATACAGAAATTGTGGTACATTTATGCAATGGAATACTACTCAGATATTAAAAACAGGAAATCGTGAAATTTGCAGGCAAATAGATGGAACTAGAATAGATTATCCTGAGTGAGGTAACCCAGACCCTGAAAGACACACACGTACTCACTTATAAGTGGATATAA
This sequence comes from Pachyuromys duprasi, assembly GCA_028658305.1. Taxonomy (NCBI): domain Eukaryota; kingdom Metazoa; phylum Chordata; class Mammalia; order Rodentia; family Muridae; genus Pachyuromys; species Pachyuromys duprasi. The sequence continues at coordinate 9,199,029 of CM053761.1, read as the reverse complement.
GAACTACAGTACAGGATAACCATATTAAAATCCACAGACCCAAAGAAGCTAAGTAATAAGGGGGGTGGATGAATGTCATCAAGTATATATGATATATGCATATATGTGCCTCTATTTAATATGATTAGCAAGATATATTTTAGGTATGGTATGCTTGAAACTAAATATAATAGCTGATGGAAAAATTCTTTGTATTATTGATGAATATGTATGTTTACTAGTCTTACTGAGGTTTGTACATTGGTTCCAAAACATTTCTATTCTTTAAATTGAGCACAATATTCTTACATCTAATATTGCAGCCAATAAAATGTCTATTAAAGTCTCAACTATGATAGGACAATGAAAATTGATGCATTTGAGAGCTGCCTTGATGTACTGAAATCTCTCATAATAGACTGAGAACAGCAAATATAATGGATGGATTTATAGTTTGAATATTCTGAACTGCCTTTGCATTTTGTTATTTTATCATACTCTAGGAGAATAAAATTGATAATCTGAGTATAATATATACTAATTTTCTGTTGACTAAATTATATTGAGCAGAACACACTATTACTAAAATATGCTCCTGAACATCAGAGATTGTAATATTTTTTATTGCCTTCTGGTCTTTCTTCCGTCCTATTGTACATAAAAAATGGAAAAGCAATTTCTCTAGAAAATGAAAAAATAATATAATTCAATTGTCAATGAATATAACTGAAATTATACATTCAAATATGTATTGTCCCCATCAAAACTTAGTGAGAAATGTACAGAGGGTAAGGTTCAGTTTTATTTGCAGAAAAATCTGACGAAAGATTTAAATAAACTTGAATTTTTAATTCAAATATATTTCAAATACAAGGAATAATAAAATCCCCATGACTTGGCAATGAATCTCACTTTCAGAAAGCATCTGAACTTGGATGATAAATCAGTGTGATTTAGAATTCTGCATAAGGAGACAAGATTATAGGGTTCAATGATCTATTTGCATTAAATTGGTAAAAATACCAAAAAAAATGTCCAGAAACATAGTTGGATATATTTAGATATGTTTATTAATCACAGGAATTCTCTAGTTCTGTTATAACACTACCAAAAATGACAAAATATATTTAATTCCTATTTAGGTTTTTAAGGTATTTGAATGCATTATTTGAATAATTTGTTGTTAACTTGAAGACAAAGTATCTTCAATATCTTGGGCTTTGTCTTGAGGACATTATAACTGGGCTTGATCACAGAAAACCAAAATTGGAAATACGTTTGTAATGAATCCCATCTTAAAAAGCCAAGTGATCACCTAGCTCAGGGTGTAGCCCCAAAGAGAGGCAGTCTGATCTAATTCGCATATTGTCTCTGTCCATGGTAGTTTTCCTGCCACAACTCAAGCCAAAATACTAGTACTTTCTAGTATAATTTTTGTCTTCTTTTGGCCTCAATAACAATTCAATCTATTCAGCATATGACAATGTAAAACCATTTAGAAAAGACAAAAATCCATGACTACATCATTCCTCTGCCTTACTGGATATTTAACTCTGGTACTTGTGTCCCTTCTTTCACATAAAGAAAACACTTATTTAAATAGATCACTGGTTACTACTAGCTTGTTCAATATATTAACAAGGAACCTATTGGGTCTCGTGCTTTCTCATAGAGACCAGTAATATATCCATGGAAATATTAGTGAAGCCATGGTTCATTGTCACACATCTGTAGAGAAAAGAAAGTGCACAAGACATATATGGCTTAGGAGAGAGATGGATAAGCAGCCAAACAGAAATGGCTTAGAAAAGATCCCCTAAGAAGCATTTTTAAAAAACATCAAGGTGTACATCTGACAACAGTTTCAAAAATGGGCCATAAAAACATCCAAGGAAAAGTAGTTTGGAGTGGAAGAAATAATTCATAATTGAGTTCTAGAGAGAGTATTGTGGTAAGCTGGAAGAACAGCAAGAAAATCAGGTTAAGGAGAGCACTGAGCAACCAGGGAACAGTATATAGATGGCTTCTTCAATTCTTTGTGATCACTGGTGGCTCAGAAACACAAAATTTGCAATGTTTGTAGTTTGCAACACCCTAGGCCGTGAAGGAGACTGTGATGACAGCAGACAAATGATAAAGTCATTAGAAGAGTAGCAGTAGGTCATGACAAATTGTAGTCTGAATGCATTTTGATGTTTAAATACATCTAGAATTTCCAACAATGAGCATAAGAAAGAGTTAATGATAGTACTCTACCATTTTAAGTCTTGTCAATGTCAAGGAAGGAGTTATCATTTACACAGTGAGGACTGCAATGGACTATCTTGCCACAAAGAAATTAGATATTGCATTTGTGATTATCACGTATCGAACATGGCATTCTGACCCCAAGGGCTTGCATGCCGAAGTTCCAGGCAGGAGCAGTCATGTCCAGATTTTATGTAGTTCCAGGGAATTGAACTCAGGGTATTAGACTCAGTGACAGATGACTCTACCCTCTAAGACATGGTGCAGTTCCTGAGAACTTCTTTTGCAGTCCTTGTACCACGAGCAAGTCTGGAGGTATTGGAGTATGGCTGAGGGAGACAACACAGAAGCCCTTTGCTTCCTTTACCTTTCTAATATGAATGTGAAACAGCAACTTAACTCCTTATACAGTCTGTAATGGGAATATTTGTTTGCAAAGCAAGTTCGATTAAGAAATGTCTGTTGCATTAGCATGTCTGGTTTTCAGGTGTGTCTGAGAGGGCATTTGAGAGGGTATTTCCTGAGGGAAAAGGACCTACCTTTAATGTACATGTATATCTCATGAACTGATATCCTACCTTGAGCAAAATTCCAAAGAAAGGAATCCAGCTGAACACCAACACTGAGCTCTGTTTCTCGATCACAGATACGTAGTCAAATAGTGAGCCCAAATAATCCCTTCCTACCATTAATTGCTTCTTTTCAAGTATTTGGTCACAATGACAATAAAAGTAACTAGCATGCCATTATGGTAGAGCATCAACTCTGCCTCTATTTTCAGACATCTTCCATATCACTTGATATCCAAGTTGATTTCTGTTAAACAAAGGTGAACATCTAAAAATGTATGCACCAAAGTGTGGGTCCAAGAGTTAAAACTGAAGCCTTCTAAAATGGAGGATTTAATAGAGTTATTAAAAGTGATGTAGAGAATGGCATTAATTTATCATAATTATTATTTACATTAGTTACCAAAAGGTATATTTAGTACTGTTAGCACAATAAATGTAGATGAATATAACTATTGTAGTAAAAAGAACTGTAGTAATTTTTGGTGATAAAATGAAAAAACAAATGTATTTAAAAAGTGATAAAGTTGGGTTAATCACAGAATTTGATTTGACAATTGTAGCACACGGGTAGAAAAAGATGACAAGCATTTAAGTTCTCTCTATGACTGTGTGGCAAAGGTTACATTACTGATATAAATATAGTAAGCTATCTTTGTTTTCTTGAAAATTAAATTTTATTTAAATGTAAGACATAAACATACAATAAAAGTTAATTTTGTTTCATTTTTAAAGGAAAGGAGTCTAGTGACTCTTACAAACCAAATTTTGTAAGATAACAGGTGGCATAATCAAGTATATGATTAATTTAAAATTTAAGGTTTCAAAGCAAATTTGAAATGTTTTTCAGTGTTTTTGTTAACTTAAAATAATTTATTTGCAAGTAATTTAAGCGGAGATAGAAGTACCAACTAGCTGTGTTAAGTGTTATTGAGACCAAACATAGGGATGAGAACATTTGCCAGAGAATAGTGTCTAGAATATCTACTGATCATACTGCCATGTTTGCTGGTCTAAGGTTTATCTTTTACAATACTTGGTATAATCTTCAGTACTCTATTTACATCTCACACACATAGGATGTTCATGTGTTCACTTCCCATGAGAATTGAGGCACTAAGGCTAAAATTTGCTTCAAGTCATGATACTGCCTCTGTAGGACAATAGATCATATAAACATCACACTTACAGTTTACTTCTTGTTTCGGGAGTACAAACATGTCTCTTAAGTACAATTTACCAAGTACCTAGCCCTGGTAAATATAGAAGCTTTCCATGTGTTCTGTAGGGATAGTAGTGATTGAACATGTGCAACTGGAGTTTCCATTTAAGGTTTGGTTGCATGAAAATGAGTCACTAAATTTTTAACCTATCAGCAACATATAAGAGTAAGACATTTTCTCTTTACTATGAAGGAACTACCAAGAGTTTCCTGGAATGTGCGATATTGCTATAACACCATACAACAAGTTGGATAATTTATGAAGAAATATATTTTACCCATAATTCTGATTGCTAGTGAGTCCGATATGGAGAGCTGTGCCAAATGGGGGCATCTTTGACATATGACATATCAAACAGCATCAAAATGTGAGATTGAGGAGAAACAAAAAAAACTCCTTCAATCAGAATCAAGCTCCTCCTATTAAAAAAAGAAATCCGTTCCCATGGTAGCAACATTAATCTACCAAGGATGGTGGAAACCTTGTGTCATCATGTCCTTTCTCAACACAGATGGCTGGGCATTAAATTTCCAATACACAAACTCAAGGCACATATTCAATGATATCCATGAGCCTCAGCATCATAAGGTGCTGTTGATTAAGCTCAGACATGCATCAATAGATCTACAAAGTCTCATTCAGGTAGGATACGCTAAAAACAGGTTGACAATTACTGTGCCAAGAAAAGGCCAGGTTTCCAACATGCTGTTTTCTTATTAGCAAAACGAATATAATAACATATTCTGTGCTTTGCATGTGAGATTTAAAATGTTAATGGTTCAAAAACATTAAATAGTTGTGAAATACATGAGGATGCCTAGATATATCGTCACATCCATGTCCTGAGAGTAAATGAAAGACCCTTGAGTGCAACCTTAGATTATAACCTCATGGTATTAAAGTCCTTTGAAAAAATATTAACTGGACGTGAATAAAATCCCTTTAATTGGCAAGTCTTAGTTCTACTTTATAGTTCTTAGAATAGGCAGTTTGTTAAAATAGTAATAATTCCACAATATCTGTATTTATAGTTATGACATGTCAACTTTGGCTCCACACTTGTACAAAGTCATGGGAGTGCTAAAAGTCAACATTCTTTTTAATTTCTGGTTTTCCTTGCACAATACGTAAGAGTGATATTCTATAAAATTTCAGCGTCTAAGATGGTTTGGGCTTTGGAAGTGTGAATTTCTATTAGCACATTTTCGACAACGTAAACACAAGAATATGTAGTTGATGTGGGTTCCAAGAATTTCGATTTGTTTTCATGTCCTCATCTTCATGATGTCACCTGACTCTCATTTCCAATTGTTTAAAATCTTGATAGGGTTATGGCTCTGTGCTTGACACCTAACAATGCATCTTTTCCTTACTCATTTTTGTTGGTGTTTGGCTAAATGTTTCAAGTTTACATGTACTTTTCCATTTTGCTAAGGGCAGAGTCAATCTTTATGTGATAATTTCTAAGCTGAATCAGGCAGAAAGCACCCATAAAAGGAATATGTCATCTGTGAATAAAGCAGCAATTGGCCTTAGCCATCTCGTGAAAGTGTCACAGTTTTATCTTCATTTTCTTTTGGTACTAAAGGATATTCAGAAGCCTGTAATTCACAGGCAGATTTATTTTATGCAGGATATAGTACAGTGAGCAAAGAAATGATTTGTTTTAATTGGAAATAGGACTTTCTGGGATTATATAAAGTATCTGCTACAAGAAAAAGTGTTTCTTCGATGTTTACCAAATTTCTTCAAGTATCTCCTAATAAAAAAATCATTTTATTTTGTACTTGTGTAGAAGTAAAAGAAAAAATCATCAATAATCTCATAAGAAATTATGAATAATTGGTTACAGAGAGAATTATTTTAACATAATCAGATATCTACCTGTAATTTAGTATGGTTCCCAAAAGATGGCTTACAGTGAGACTCAAATATTGTTTGACCTGTACCTCCTAAAACCAAGGGTGTTTTCTTTCATTGTCATCAATCTTGAAGGAAGATGGAGGCAAACACTCAAAACTATGAGTCCTATACTGACATTTAAGTTGTCAAGGCTGTAGAAAAACAGCCTGAAAATCCAAGGATGATCAACCTGAAGACTCTTCTCTTTACCCACTGTTTAGCCTGCAATCTTCATCAGAACTGAGAGGAGTCTCTCATCTATGAGCTGAGTGAGCTGCTACTTCCTACCATTACATCACCAGCTACTTCAGCAAAACACAATAAAATAAAATGAAAATAGCTGAGCAATAGGTGACGGCAACATTCAGATATTCAGACAGAGTTTCCCACAGATCACTCCCCATCCATATTACTCCCCATCCATATCATCCTTCTATGATCTCACGCTAGGCCTTCCAGAAGACACTTACTAAACAGATCAGACTGGGTAGATCCAAGCATAAAGTATAAATATTTACCAAGTTAATGATTTCAGAGGCATTTGCCAGACTAGCGTGTAAAAAATTGGCAACACCAAAAATACTTCCCAAATAAATTTAATTTCTCACACAAATCCATTCAGATTGATGACATTTCAAGCATCATTAGATGAAAATTAAAGTAAGGATACTTGGCAGTGTAAAATTACAAACACAATAATATATTCTAATTACAAACTTACTGAAACTTAGAATTAGTTCAAATGAGTGCACATCTTACTCGAATAAATAAAAAGTCACATACTAAGGTGTACTCCAAATTCCATTCTCAGACCCCCTGCATGTTTATAAAAAGTGAATCTTCTGCATGAAAACTATTTAAACTTAATGTTTGTCATAAACAATACCTCATGGTTTACCTAGAATTAAAGAAAACTGATTTATGATTAAATTATTATTTTAAAACAAAACTATTTTTATAAAATATATTCCAAAGACACAATTACATGAAATTAAAAAATGGGTGAAACATTCATAGTTTTGTAAATTTAATTCTGTGTGTTTCAAAATTATGTGCATTTGTTTCTTTTTTCCTCATGAATGGTATCACCTAGACTCATGAATCTCTTGAACAGTTTAGCTTTTACACAACCCGCCATGCTCTGTAGCTTTCAAGAACATTTAACTTGCATTCATCATGCTGCACATAGTAAGAGGGAAAAAAAGTGGATTGCATTAAAGTCTTTCAACAATGAAAATATTCCTTATCAGAAAAATCTAATTAACTGGAATCCATCAATAAGTTCTCAAGAATTTAATAAGCCAAGATAAAACAGTCAGGAAAACACCTTGTCCTGGCTCTCCTAGAAATTATTTTGCAAATTTTTGGCCCCAGGAGATACAATTCTCTATGCTATATAGCATTAGTTTATTAATGTTAGTTATGGATAGTAAAAACATTACCTTATTATGTCTAGTTTTCTGTGTTTATCAAAATGAGAGGGCAATAAAATTTCAGATTTTTTTGTAATTACAAACACACACATTTTCTTTTCAATTTAATTATTTTTTATAAATTACAGTTTATTCACTTTGTATCCCCTCTGTAGCCCCTTCCCTCATTCCCTCCCAATTCCACCCTCCCTCCCTCATCTCTTCCCATGCCCCTCCAAAGTCCACTGATAGGGGAGGTCCTCCTCCCCTTCCATCTGACCCTAGCCAATCAGGTCTCATCAGGACTGGCTGCAGTGTCTTCCACTTACTTTCTTATATAGTTGGCAATAAAAAACTTCAAAGAGACCAAGATTTTATACTGTCTGTTTTTACCTCTCAAGTTTTAATAACCTAAATACTATATACAAAATTATATAACTCTTTGATTCTTAGATGACAATTCCTGACATAGTTATTCACTTAAATTTTGATGTAAGTACAATCACATGTCATCATTATTTTCAGTGCAAAGAACATCTTGGATCTTTGACTAAAATGTAACCAGGCTAGAAAAGAAAAATAATTTCTTTCTTTATATATATGTCTGTGTGTGTGTGTGTGTGTGTGTGTGTACAACCGTGTTTTGATATATCTGTATGAGTTTACTGCCTACAGAGGCCAGAAGAGGGATTTGGGTACCCTGAAGCTGGAGTTACAGGAAAATATAAGCAGATATGTGTGCTGGGTAATGAACTTGGGTCCTTTGCAAAAGGAATATGTACTATTACACTCTTTCTCCAGCCCTGTGATTTATCTCTATTTTTATCATACAATTATTTGTTGGCATTGGAAAATATTTGTGCTTTATATTAAACATCATATACATGGTATATATATGACATATAAATATCACATAAGAAAAATATGCATATATAATATATATTATATTCCCATTCTACTGTAGTCATTGACATTAATATCCAGTGCCTTAAAGAGAAACAATTTTGTAGCTAATATATAATTCAATAAACAGAAAATGTTTTATAAAGCAATCAATGAATAGATTGAACAAAGCTTTTCTCTTTAGTAAATCAATTTAACTTCAGTAATTTCTGGTCACTGATAAACAAAGAATCACAGACCTTTAATGACTTCATCTCAAGTAGAATAAAGATTAGAAGCTTTTAGAATATTAATTCAATCTTTGATCCATTAACTAACATAGTTTACTAAAATAATTGCTATAAATGCAAAGCCAGGATCCACATTAAGAGTGCACACGTGGTTCTTATCTCCTTAACCCTGAGTGACCTCTATCAATATAATTTTTTTTCTGTTCTATCTAATTACCTACTAATTTCATGGTTACATTTTTATGGCTGACTAATATTTCATGTGCTTGCATACTATATATTTATTGTTCATTCATTACTTGATGGATATGTAGGGTAGTTCCATTTCTTAGCTTTTGTGAATTCAGCAGAGAATATTGATGTATATTTAGTAGGATATAAAGCCCTTTGTATAATTTTATCTTCAGGTCATGTAGAAGCTAGACAATCAGAAACAAGCCATTGGAGAAGTCATACTAAATGAGAGGAGACAGTAAAATATCTGTAAAAGGAAGTAGAAGAGGTAATATTGACACCAATAAAGTTCATATGTGGAGGACAGTAAAGAATGGGTGGATGAGGGAAAACAACAAATAATGAAGTAAAGTAAAGAACACAAGTAAAATACAATTAGAGGTGATATTAGAACATAGGTGAATGATATGTTGTGTAGGATAATCCAGATTAAAAGTTTAAGTAGCGATTTTGTCAGGGTGACTAAGAGAACAAAAGATGGAAGCCAGTAACCCAAAATTAACTGTGTCTGAATAAGCTTTCTGGATTTCTGGGTTCACTAGTTTGTAAACAAAATGCAAAGCATAATAGAAAAAAATGGAGTGTCCTCAGAGATGACTGCGCGGATGGAAAATTCTGCTTACAGCAGACATAATATATTTAATGAAAATATTACTGCCAAGCAAAGGATTCCCCTCCACAGATTATTGGACTGGGAGCTCGAAGACATCAAAACAACACAAGCCATTGTTGTTGTTAATTGTCCTTCATCTAACTAAGCGGCAAGACTATTTCTGAAGTCATCACACTCTTTGGTTTCAGAGTAAGTTCAGAGTAAGGAGAAGTAATCTCAAACTGACTAGGAAACTCTTGCATGCTAGGTAGCTTTAGAGCACTATACCATGCTACATAGGAAGGTGGAGAGATGAAACAGTAGTGTTCTTTCAGAGACCTGGAACCTGCATTCTAACCATCTAAACATAGTCTGATCAAAATTAGCTGAAGGTTAGAAGGTCCAACTGACCACTTCCTAAATGAATCTTGGGCTTGCTCTGTTGGCAGTATTTTTTTTTTTTTTTTGGCAGGTGTTGTAAACCTGGTCTAAAGCTCATTACTGGGGAGATCAAAAGCCTGAGTTAGGAAGCAACCAATCTGTTTTGCTAGATATCTTGTTATCAAACTACCTTCTATTTTTGTCTATAATCAAAGATTTGCTCTGCTCCCGACATTGGTAAGAGAAGCTTCATTTGTACTGAACAGTATTTGATGTGGACTCATAACTAAAACCCCTACATATACCAGACTTTGAGTCCTACATAGTAGATGGGCTGTCTCAATACCATCTCACCCAAGGACCAGGGAACATGGTAGATCCATGGTTTTGAAGAGTGTATTAATCATTGACTGGGGAGAAGAATGGTGGAATTCTGTCGTCAGGACCTGAGTGATGCACACCTCACCACACATCAACAAAGGTAACCTGAATAAGACCCATGTTAGACTTAGTGAAAATTTCAGCATCTGTGGGGGAAGGACACTGTGTGGTGCTCTGTGCTAAATGCCTGGCTATTAGCAGGTGATGGTTGCTGAGGGAGGGTCACTTTCTTTAGGAGCTGGGATTATTAGTATGTTGTCCATACACCGGTGGTTGGCTCCAACCCATGCACATGTAGTCAGCACTAACTGGAAAAAGGGTTTTTTTTAATAATGACAATAACATTTGAAAAGACTTGAAATAGCAAGCTTCATCACACAGGAAGATGAAGTTGGTAGTGGGGTGGGTAGAGATAAGATCAAAAAGCATTACCTATATGTACATATACAGGTATTAGATTTTTGAAGCATAAGCAAATACACAGTGGAAGAAATTACAAGAAATAGAAATGGGTGCTTTTTTAATTTTTAAAACTTCAGTTTATTTACTTTACAACCCAAGTGTGCCCCTTTCACCCTTTCTCCCAGCATCCCCTTCCCCTCTGACCTCTTCCCTTCTCCCTTTGCTCCCAGAAAAGTGAAGCCCCTCTCACCCTTATCAAATTGCTTCAGCACATAAAGTCACACCAGGACTGAGCATATCTTCATCCCCTGTAGGCCAGGCAAGGCAGTCCTGCCTAGGGTAAGTGATCCAAAAACAGGCAATAGAGTCCATGTTAGAAACACCACCTACCCCCTCCACTCACCAGCAGACTCACATGAAGATGGAGCTGCCCATTAGCCAGACATGTGCAGGGAGCCTAGGTCCAGACAGACAATTCATCCTCCTTAATGGATGTCTCAGTCTCTGTAACATGCCCATAGGTCTGCACTAGTTTCCTCTGATTGTCCTCCTGTGAGGTTCCTGTCCCCTCCACATTCTTCCATCTTTTCCCCAACACTTCCATAGAAACTCTCAAACTTTGCCCCATGCTTGGCTGCAAGTCCCCGCAGTAGACTGTATGATCCACTGCTGGCTGGAGCCTCCCAGAAGACAGTCAAGCTAAGCTCCTGATGTGTGGGTATCATTCTGGGTCTGGGTTAACTCACTCAGGATGATCATCCTTCTCTAGTTCCATCCATTTGCCTGCAAATTTCATGATTTTTTTAAGTAGCCGAGTAGTATTACGTTGTGTAAATGAACCACAGTTTCTGTATCCATTCTTCGGTTGAGGTGCACATAGGTTGTTTCCAATTTCTGACAATTACAAATAAAGCTGCTATGGACATAGCTAAGCAAATGTTCTTGTTGCATGGTAGAGAATAATTTGGGTATACACCCAGGAGTGGTATAACTGGGTCTAGAACTATTCCAAATTTTCTAACAAAATGCCAGGTTGATTTCCAGAGAGGTTGTACAAGTTTGTACTCCCACCAGCAATGGAGGAGGATTCCCCTTTCTCCACATCCTCTCCAGTATGTGTTGTCACTTGAGTTTTTGACTTGTGTAACATGGAATCTTAGAGTCGTTTTGATTTGCATTTCTCTGATGGCTAAGGACACTGAGCAATTCCTTAAGTGCTTCTTGGCCAATTGAGATTCCGCTGTTGTGAATTCTCAGTTTAGCTCTGTACCCCATTTTTAACTGGATTATTTGATTTGTTGATGTTAAATTTTTAAGTTCTTTATGTGTTTTAGATGTTAGCCCTTTGTTGATGTATGGTTGGTGAAGATCTTTTTTTCCCAATCTGGAAGCTGCCATTTTGTTCTGTTTACAGTATCCTTTGACTTACAGAAGCGTCTCAGTTTCATGAGATCCCATTTATTAATTGTTGATCTCAGAGCCTATGATATTGGTGTTCTGTTGAGGAAGTTGTCTCCTATGCCAATGAGTTCCAGAGTCATTCCTACTTCATCTTCTAATAGATTTAGAGTCTCTGGTTTTATGTAAGGTCTTTGATCCACTTGGACTTGAGTTTTGTGCAGGGTGATAAATCCTGGTCTATTTGCATTTTTCTACTTTCAGATATCCAGTTAGACTAGCACCATTTGTTGAAGATACTTTCTTGTAAACAGAAGCCAGGAACAGATCAAAAATATCATCTATGAAGATCAATTAGGCTTTGTCTCAGAACTACAGGGATGGTTCAACATACACAAATCCATCAACATAATCCACCAAATAAACAAACTGAAAGAAAACACATACACACAGAAACACACACAGGATCATCTCATTAGATGCTGAAAAAAGGACTTTGACAAAATCCAACATCCCTTCATTTTTGAAGTCCTGGGTAGTTCACAGATACAAGGAACCCACTGAAACATATAAAAAAGGCAATATATAGCCAGCCAATAGCCATCATTATGTTAAATGGAGAGAAACTTGAAGCACTCCCACAATCAGTGACAACACAAAGCTATCCACTCTTAACAAATCTCTTCAACATAGCGCTGGAAGTTCTAGCTAGAGCAGTAGGACAAGTAAAGGAGATCAATGGCATACAAATTGGAATACAAGAAGTTAAAGTATCACTATTCATAGATGATATGATAGTATACATAAGTGACCCCCAAGATTCTACCGGAAACTCCTAGGGCTGATTGGTGCTAATTATAAAATGCAAGCAATGTAATTAACATATACACAGCACATTAAGTGATAAACAGATCTATAACACTTAAATCTTTATATGATTTTAAATGTAATATCAACAATTATAGGTGTCTGTGAAATTGTGATAAAATAAAAACCAAAAGAATAATTTCATTTATAGAGCTAAAACAATAGCAGCATCCACTGATATGCCTGAAACAACAATGATCTCTTTTCTATTAATATATTTTAACATGTATATTTTGTCAAGAAGTTCAATATTAAAATCTCACAGACTGTCTGTCTCCATTATCAATTCTAAGGCCAACCCAAAGAGAAATTTGTGAAGCTCTCTGAGATTCTGAACTTGGAATAGGTATTTCTTGAAATGTGGAGGCCCACTTGTACATTTAGTACCCAAGGAAAATGATATCTAGGTTACCTTTAAATTAAAAAAAAACTATAATATTAAGTGAAGAAAGAAAAATGATATGGCAGTTGGCTGTGGCTTAATGATTTAACTTGGCATCTGGTCAAATGACCTGGGCAAATGTTCTTTTGAAAAATGTCATAGAAATTTTATTAATGATGAATATTTAAGGTCTCAAGCCATACTAATCTTAAGGAAGACTACTTTAGCAATCTAGATTCTGTCAAACCTGGGTTCTGAATGACTTGACCCTCCTAACAACTGAACTGGCTCTGCATGTAAATGCGGCATGAATCACCTTTCTCTCAATGCCCAAATTCCTCTGTTGAATAGGAACAAACTATGCACCAAGATTTAAAGTGTCACAAAAACAGATTTTAGTTCCCCAAACTGAGAGATGCTGGTCAACTGACTAGAATTGGGTCAAATTCTGTGATTTAAAGTTTGTAAATTAAATATCATATAATACCGACTTTGGGGCATTTTGCTTATTTTTCTAATAAAACTTATTTCCAAAGATCTGTGTACTGGAGAACTGTGCATTATTTTTAAAAATGGGAATACTATACTAAAAAACAGAAACAGTTTGATGTTGAGTGAATAAAGCAAATGAAACATGGATAAACACAGTGATTCACAGCATTTTCTTTTTCTTTTCTTTCTTTTTTTTTTTTTTTATCACGAGCCTGTGGAACCATCAGAGGAATTTCAATCAGCTCCATCACTTCAGTCCCTATATGAAATTTTATGTGGGGTAAGTCAGAATGTCGCAGAGGTAACAAAGTCAGAACCTTTGAATACAGTGACTTTGGAAATGACTGTTTTTGTTTGATGAGCCACAGGTTCCGGAATCTTACAGACTTAGAGTAAAACCTCTGTTGCCTATTTATAAATGAGAGAATTTCCCACAACAAAGATGACCACATTGGGCAACAATTTACATGTCAAAATGGGATAATAATATATTTCTTAAAGAATTAAAAAATAAATATGGTACTTGTAATGGTTTTGTGTGTCAGCTGGACACAAGCTCCGGTCATCAGAGAAAAAGCAGCCTCAGCTGAGGCAATGGCTCCATCAGATACAGCTGCAGGTTATTTTCTCAGTTAGTGATAGGTGGGAGAGGGCCCAGCTGACTGTGGGTGCTGCCATCCTTTGGCTGGGGATCCTGGGTTCTATAAGAAAGCAGGCAGAGTGAGGCATGGGGAGCAAGCCAGTAAGACTCTTCATGGCCTCTGCATCAGCTCCTGCCTCCAGGTCCCAGCCCTGTTTGAGTTCCTCTCCTGACTTTCTCCAATGGCTGACTATGATCTGGAAGTGTAAACCAAATAAACCCTGTCTGACCCAACTTGCTTTTTGGTCATGGTGTTTTGTCGCTGCAATAGAAACCCCTGACTATCACAAAACTATTAGAGGACATTCTAATAACTTGGGCTTTATCATAGGTCAGTCTATTTTCAGAAAACAAGACTCCCAGTTGTTTTGGATATTAGCAGATTTCTACCTTGATATTCTGGTAGGGAATATTTTATTTAGAGTGCAGCCATAACTTAAATATCAGTTTAAGCCTATTAATTATAGTACTATAAAAGGTTAATATTTAAAAATAAAGCAAACATTTCTATACAAAATTGGACTTAGTAAAATACATGATACAAAAGATACTGGAGAGGAGAAAACAGTGAGGAGAAAGCCAACTGATGCCTGCCAAATATCAGGTTTCAAATTTCTTCCTTCACACATGTCCCTAATGTTCTTTAATCCCATAAATGTTGGGCAGATAAGAACAGTTCATTCCCAAATCCATTCATTTTCCTACTTTTGGGGCCTGCAGCTTCATCAACCATCATCTGCATCTTTATTAACATAAATTATCTTCTGACCTGCCTTCTCTACTGCACAAGTGTCAAAATCTCCACTCTTTTTCCGTTCTTTGGTTTGCTGTAGCCCAACATGTACCTGGCCAACATGAAAGATCAAAGTTATATAAAATAAGTTTTACCATATGACTCCAACATCTTCCTTGTTTCCTTCCCCTCTTCAACCTTCGCAGAGGCCTTCCTTAATAAGATGATAAGCAGGAGATTATTTTTGGTGGCCTCTCCAGCTTCAATGTTCAGACAATGTTTCCCTGTGTTGATTTTGTTTTTGCTTGTAGTCACCTGCCTGTGTTTCATTCATTTATTTGTACTGCCGGTTTTTCTCCAGCAATGTGGATAAATTTTATCTTAGAATGCTCTTGTACTTCTTGATCTACCTGGGTATTTACTAGTTAAAATGTGTTGTTCAAAATAAATTTATCTTAGAATGCTCTTGCACTTCTTGATCTACCTGGGTGTTTACTAGTTAAAAATGCGTTGTTCAACATGCACACAGTATATTTATTAATTCAAATTCTGGCAGCAACTCAAAAAATGGGTCTTGCAAATTTAAATGAAAAACAAACAAATAAACAAACAAACAAAAAGTAATGTGGAAAGGAGATTGGGTACATTGTCCAAGGTCATAAAGTGATCAAGGTCACAATTCAAATCCCAGTATCTCATCTAGAGTATGTTCTCTTAATCACTTCATTTGTTACCTTTAAGAGCTGCCACAGTTTTTATTACTATTGCTCTGTAGTACAGCTTGAGGTCGGGGATGGAGATACCTCCAGATGATCTGTTGTTGTAGAGGATTGTTTTGGAGATTCTGGGTTTTTTGTTTCTCCATATGAAGTTGAGTATTTTTCTTTCAAGGTCTGTGAAGAATTGTGAAGGTATTTTGATGGGCATTGCATTGAATCTGTAGATTGCTTTTGGCAATATGGTCATTTTCACTATGTTAATCCTACCAA
>CM053761.1:9119068-9182573 GCA_028658305.1 Pachyuromys duprasi | reverse complement strand
AGAGGCAATATATGCCAATGAGTTCTTATATTATGGGCATAAACATTAGAGGTTTAATAATAATGAGAAATAGTGACCAACAAGAGAGCGTACACAATAAATGGAGGAAGGTGTGAGACAATATGTTTAACTTTACCAATTTTTAGAAGTAACAGAATTAAATTTACCCATCCTGAGTAGCAAGAAATGTACAAGTTTTGGCACTGATATATACATCTGGAAGGAACAGTAGTGTGGCATTTCCAAAAACCCAAATCTAGTGTGTTACTTCAGTATTCCAATAGCATGCATATATTTTCTAATTATTTTAAGGTTTAACATATTGGTTTGGAGATTATAGTTCAGTAAATGTTTTAAAAAATTGGAAAGCAAGTACAAATATACTGTCTTCAAATGTTATACATTATTCTTTTACTCGGTAAACTAAGTAGTTAAAAGGAAGTAAATTAATTTACTTATCAATATAGTTGAATTTTTATTGATGTTTTATTTATATTATGTTGCTTATATTTATATACAAATATAAATTATCCACATTTTATTGGAACTCCATGTATCGCTTCAGTTCTATAAACTGCACAATGTTCAAGTCAGATTGAACATATCTGATTCCAAAAATGCTATTTTTTTGTGTGTTCAAAGCACTGAGACTCTTTAGTCCACCTTTTAAAAAACATATGCTACACAATTGCTAAGTATAGGCAAATTGTCTAAAGCATGCCTGTTGGAGGATATTTTTTTCTGCACTGTGTATTCAGATGCTGATTTCTGTGCCTGGGGATCTGGTTGCAGTTCAAACATGAGCATTCTCATTTTAATTAAAAATATCCTGTATCAATGTTATGCAAATAATTCTCCCCAGTGCTCCCTGATTGGTTAATAAAAAAGCTGAAGAGCCTATAGCTGGCCTAGAGAGGCCAAAAGGCATGGCTTCCGTTCCCAGTCTTGAAGTCTCAGGTAGACAGGGAGAGAAAGCAGGAGGAGGAGGAAGGAGGATGGCAAGGATGAAGAGGAGAAGGAGGTAGAAGAGAAAGAGGAAGAAGAAGAGGAAGGAGGAAGGGAAGAAGAAGGAGAAGAAGAAGAAGAGGAAGAAGAAGAAGAAGAAGAAGAAGCAGCAGCAGCAGAGGCTATGATGACCTATGATGACCTCACCATGAGAAAAGAGTTACAGCAGAAGGCCAAGGCCAGACTGCAGTGTTGAGCACAAGGTCACATGGCTAGGAGGTGGCCAGACTAGCATAAATTTGTTAAATAGATGAATATCTGCCAAGTTATAGAGCTTAAGACTTGTTGACTAAGTCTAATAGGTCTCTGTTTCATTATTTGGGAGCTAGGGCAGGAACTGGAAAAGGCCCCTACTAATGCCTTCGTTTGACACACACCAAAATTCATTTCTCTTTCTATAAGGCTATTGGTCTGCAAGTTAGAAAATAAAAACCAAATGCTTAATGCTCATTTAAGAAAAATCTGGCTATAGCCCACTCCTATCATGTTTTAGATGAGTCAAAGGAAATATGATTTTTATGTCACAGAAGCACATTAAGGGTATTTCAAGCTGAAAACATGAGGAAACCACTCCCATAGCCCACAGCCACATGCAAAGAAAAATTAGAGCAGCTTTTTAAACGTTTATTTTATTTTCAAGTATTTCTTGTTTTTATTAATTACAGTTTATTCGCTTTGTATACCAGCTATAGTCCCCTCCCCCACCTCTTTTCATCCCCACTCTCCCTCCCTCTTTTTCGATACCCCTCCCGCAGTACAACGATAGGGTTGTTCCTCCTCCCCTTCCATCTTATTCTATTGTTGTTGTTGTTGTTTACAATTTATTCACTTTGTTTACCAGTTGTAGTCCCCTCCTTCATCTCCTCCCTGTCCCACCCTCCCTCCCTCTACCCTATATTGATAGGGGAAATCCTCCTGTCTTATCTGGGTTCTTTTATAGCTCCCTTCTTCAATAACTGATGGAACTAGAAAAGATCATCCTGAGTGAGGTATCCCTGAAGCAGAGAGACATGCATGGAATATATTCACCTGTAAGTGGATATTAGCCATATTGTATAGGATAAACCTACTAAAATCTACAGATGTAAAGAAGCTAAACAACAAAAAGGATCCTAGGGAGGATGTTTAACCTTCATTCAGAAGTGAAAACAGGATAGACACTGGAAGCAGAGGAAGAAAGGAAATAGCAGATGTCCTCTGAAATGTTCCACCCTGCAGAGGATTGATGCAGATGCTGAGATTCACAGCCAAACTTTGGACAGAGCATAGGGAGTCTTGTGGAAGAAGGGAGATATAATAGGACCCAGAGGGGACAGGAGCCACACAAGGAGACCAACAAAGCCAAAAACCAACCAAACAAACAAACAAAGCAAAAACAAAAACACAGGGCCCAGAGGTCCCTGTAATTGTTCCCATATGCTGCAAGAGGAGGCTTCTATGACAGTGGTTGAGCAAGTCACAAGTATATGCATATAGCTGAATGTCACTAATCATAGTCCATTAAAAAAAAAACTTTTAAAGTCTTGGGTGTTCAGCACAGTATTGAAAATTTTCTTGGAAACAATTAGGCCCTTCCTGTTGATTGCAGACTTGTTAGGAATCCCTGAGGTTCAAAGAGCTTTATCAGATCATAATGACTAAAGACCATCAGTCCACAACTATGGCAGTCTTTGTGGTGCAGGTTTGTCTTTGTTGATTCATTTTAGTCTAACCACTGAGCATGTTCACCTATAAAATTGCTTCTAATGCCACATGATCACTGAAAGGTCTGCAATGATGCGTTTGACAACAACTTCTGTTGGATCAGCATGGACAATGGTTCTCACGTGGTCATTGTCATATTCTGACAGAAAGTCACTATTTTTCTTAGCTTTCCCTCCTGTGCAAAATGCCTTGAGCCACCACTACATTGCCTTTCCTTCACAGGCTCTATGACAAATGCATTGTTGATGCTGAGAATTCTCTACATTGATTTATGACCGATGTTGAATATAAATAAGAAAAGGAAATTGCTCATATTTACTTTTTGCCTAAGATAATTTCCACAGTAGAAAATAAATCTAAAAGTATGCAGCAAGATATAAACCTTTAGCAATAGTATATAAAGAGAAAGATGCTTTATTAAATGAGGTATAACAGAACTATGTTGATTAAGAATGTATTTAAACATCAAAAAGCAAATTGCAGTAATGCAAGAAAAGAAAAGAAAAAAAAAACAACCACAATTACATTTAAGACAACCTAATAATTCTGTTACATCCATGACAATGACTGTGTGAGGAACAGACCACCCATTCAATCTAAGAAAACAAGAGAGGAGACTTTAGGGACTTTTGTAGGATTCATCAAGCCAAGCTCTTTCCTGGGTGTCTAGGGGAGTGCATATGAGATGTGAAGCTTGCACAGACACCGAATATCACCTCTTTACTGTGTGGGTACAAGCACTGACTGTCTTCACAAGATGATTCTTTACATGTTTGTTTACTGAGCTACTTAATATCTCCCAGATGTCACTCGAAACTCTGTTATAGTGGCATGGCCTTAGGTGTATCTAAAGTAACCCTGTCTCTTCTTTTGTTGAGTAAGTATGATTGATAGAATGAATAGATAGATGGGTGAGCAGGTAAATGAAAGTTTTTATAATCTTCATGTTGGAATTAATTTCCTGTTTTTAAATTTTATGTGGCTTTTGATCATTACTGTGCTGTGATGGCATTTGTACATGAGGCAACTTTTCTTTCTTTTAATTTCCAGTTGATAAAATGGTTTTCTTTTATTTCCCAATTTCCTTTCATAGTGATTCAGTGTCTAAATCATAGTAGCCATTCACAAATCCTTCTCTAATTGTATTTTACTACCAACACAACATTAAAAATTTCTCATGAACATTCCTAAGGGAATCCTCTCTATTTCTGTGATTTGCATCTGCTAAGTATGAAAATAATAAGGCTAATGCTGCAGAAATTTATGGACTTGTCAGTTTTTAGTACTAAAGTGAGTTATTACTAATATTGGTTTTAAAATACAACAATCTTCAAATTATTTATAATAAAATAAAATAATATGGAAGTTTTGGTAGTTACTATCAAAATGTGTGATTCCGATGAGGAGACCATTGCTTCTAAGGAAACCTAGCAGATGCCCCAGGCATTGTCACCAACAGATAAGTGTATGTGGTTAGAGAGAGAAAGAGAAAGAGAGAGAGAGAGAGAGAGAGAGAGAGAGAGAGAGAGAGAGAGAGAGACCTCAGCTACTACAGAAGCTCTGTGCAGTCCACTTCCTTCCTTTGATGAAAAATAATTCGAAGTTAGATGCAGTGAGAATTTTGGTTTCCTTAAACACCCAGTTATGTCATGTGACCATGTTTTCTTTTGTTTTAATCGCAGCTGTGGGATATGGGGCTGCTTCAGATTCTCCACAGCTGCTACATATGTTTGGCCTCATGCACTAGCAGGAGCGTGATTTTTTGCCAGCTGCAGACAGTTTAATTCTGGGAACTTTTGAGAGTGCCTCTTGAGAGTGTATAAATGTCACAGCATCAAGAGAAGAAGGAAAGGAAGGAGGAGGCAGGGACGGGGGCAGAGATTCCTGCTTCTCCCTGATGCTCCTGGTTGCTATTGTTACAGACTGAGGAGAAGTTAGAGATATCCTGACTGCAAAGATTGGACTTGCCCCAAGGAACCAGACAACCCTAAACAGCAGGAAGTAGCCCAAAGAGACCTACTGCTCTTTTTCCTCTCTAAACTCCTGTCTCTCCTACTTAGTGTTGAGGGGTTGGAAGGTCTAATAGTTGGAAGGGAGGTAGAAATATAAGAAGGCCTTGACATTGTGTATCCTAAGAAATTTATAAAATAAAGGCCCTTAGAGATTTAATACTAATGAAAAGTTGAGGTTGCCTGTAAATACAGGTTCATGCTTGATCTACTATGTAGCAAGAAATACTACAAATTAGGTTCTTTTGCTATATGTAGGATGACAGATTGTATAATTAGTAACTCCAGAACTTTATATTATTAGATAGTAATAATTAGACACTTGTTAAGGCTTTAAAAACTTGCCATAAAATTTACTAATCTGGGGGGCAAGGGTCTGGCAATCAAAGAGTCTAGGTGAAATACTCAAACAGCTTGGGCATACCAGCAAATTAGGTCAGTCTCCTAGTTTGTTTTCTGTTGTTGTGATAAATAGAAACAACTTGGGGAGGAAGGCTTATTTGTCTTCAATTTGCATACCATAGCCTAAACCTGGGGAACATCAGAGCAGGAGCTCAAGGCTGGGACCTGGTGGCTGGATGGAGTAACCCTGCTTGCAAGCTTGCTCTACCTGGTTTACTCTGCTTGCCTTCTTCTACATCCCAGGCCCACCCACCTAGTGATGACACCATCTCCAATGCACTGGACCCTTCCATGTGAATGATTAATCCAGAAAATGCTCCACAGTCTTGCTTACAAGACAATCTGATAGAGGCATTTACTCAGATTCCTCTTCCTGAATGACCTAGCTTGTGTTAAATTGACCCTAAACTAAATAGTTCAGATATCAACTATGATATTCACATTATAGATTTGCGTTCCTTATAAGCATTCAATGTGTTGAGTTTTCTGTTGAAAAGGGATATGATATGGCCAGTGTCATCATTTGCATTTTTGGGTGTTACACATTGGAAATTATGCTGCTCAGAAGGCTTTAGAGGCAATGGAAACTAGAGAAATGGGAAAACCTGCAGGTGAAAACTCTAAATCTTGCATATTTCATTGGATGGTTTCTTTTCTATGTTGCAAATATCAATTATTAAATACTACCAACATTATTTAAGTAGTCACTTTTAATCATAATATTTTACATGTATATTTATACCACTATAATGAAAGCTCCCAATGTGTTTTCCAGACTCTACACAGCTTTATTAATAAAACGTGGCTCTCTCCACTAAAAGCACGTTTTTATTCAAGATAATTGTACTGTGCAACAGACATAGATTATGCTAATAGACAAGAGGGAGAGCATGAATAAATAAAAGCCATAGATAATCCCCAAATCTAATTTCAACAACTATTTTAAATTTTTCTCTTCCACCAAACCTTTATAAGGGCTGCTAACAAGTAATAAAATTGACTGATTGGCATTTTATTTCCCCTCCCTAGTATTGCTCACCCAGTGGTAGAAATGCTAATGAGTGTGGGAATAAGCTTCTGGCATGTAGTAGAAGGAAGGGGGAATGGAAGGAGGAGCAGAGGTGATCTACCACCTAGATAATCAGCTCATGAATAACCAAGGATTGACTGAAATGGTAAAGCTTAAGAAGCTAGGATAATCAAGTTAATAATCAGCAGCTGCACTAGGCTGTGGTGGCCTCAGGAACTACCATCCTTACAACCGTAGGGAAGTTCATGAGTTTTACAGGATTTATATGGCAAGCAGATTATCCAACTTCAGGACAAATTAAAAATAAACAAAAAACGAAAAACAACAACAACAACAAAAAGCTTATGGCATTTGCACTGGAGAGTTTCAACAACTCTGTCTTGACTTTGCAGATGTTAAATAAAGCCTAGAACATTGTGAGAAAATTTTGAATACTTCATAACCATCATGGCATTATGACTGCTTACAAAGCCTATCAATTGTGATATTGGGGTTCTGTGACAATGTGGATTGTTTTGAACATTACTAATCTAATTGTTACTGCTTTCCTGTGTTGCCTACATTACAAACTATTTCCTTGGAGACAGAGAAATACTGCATGAAGACAGAGAGACAGAGGCATTGAATAACTTGTCTATGACTTGATTAGGAGGCTTATTTTTCTCTAATAGTCTCTAATGGGTACACAGTAAAACAATTATTTTTAGCAATGACATACTTAATTAAGTCTTTCATATATATATGTATATATATATATATACATATATATATATATATGCTTCCATTGATATATCATGTAATCCTGTGATAGATCAAAGTGGGTAAGTGTTAATTGCTTAATGGTAAATTATAGGAATATAAGTCATTGTTTACTTCTTGTCTATTTGCTTTTTGTAATTATTCCATAAGTGTCTTCCAGAAAGTCCTCCATTAAGAATCATAAAAATTTCACCATCCATTGGGTAGGAGAGATGGCTCAGATGTTAAGAGAACTGAATTCCCTTCCCAGCATCCATGTCAAGTGGCTCACTATTGCCTGGGACACAGTTCCAGACAATCTGGTTCCCTCTCTGGTCCTCTACAGTACCTGCACACCTATGCATGCCCTCCCACACATGTGCAGAGATATATGGTCCTTATGTTAGAAAGCTTCCATTCCTAACACAGTGAATGTTCTGTTTCTTCAGTGATGCTTCTTTTTTTTTTCTCTTCCCCATAGAAGATAATTATGTTTATGTCAATTTTGTACAAACCCACATCCACAACCTATGGCTAAACAGTCTTCATAATGACAAAGCAAGCCATAACTCTCCTTCCAAAAGTTGAACAGTTAGTCATCTCACCTCTAGATATGTGCTTCACACCACACACTTCTATTGGGAGAATAGAATCCTTGCATTTGTCACTCCTAATAGGATCCTAATCAGGAAAAGACATTCAGTGTGCCTTCTGTGAGCTGTCATAAACAGGTGTGTGGAGATGTGCCAAATTCTCTGAGGCCTGACAGGCCATGATCAGGATTTTTCAATTTGGGACATGCAAAGCCTCTTCTGACATCCAAATGGGCAAGCTTCAGAAATAGTGTGCCCTCTGCATCTATGCACATTTAGAACATATAAAAGTAGCATCTTTAAAAATGTCATCAAACAAGGCTAATATTAGTAACACAGAGGGCTTAGAATCATATTCTCACTGTGAAAAACAAAATATCACAAATGAAATCATGAAAATCCATTTTAAACTTTTGTTCCTAAAATTCAGTATGAAGGAATCACAAAGTGCATTAAGCCTTGCCAGACTAGAGAAGAGGACATTGCAGCCAGCCCTGAAGAGACCTGATAAGCTATGGTCAAATGGGAGGGGAGGAGGTCCTCCCCTATCAGTGGACTTGGAAAGGAGCAGGGAGGAAATGAGGGAGGGATGGAGAGAGTGGGAGGGAGTGAGGGAGGGGACTATGGCTGGGATACAAAGTACATAATCTGTGATTAATATAAATATAAAATAAAATAAGAAAGAAAATAAAAAGTATATAAAAATAAAATTCTGAATCCAAATTAAAAAAAAAAGAATGTACATTTTGCTTTTCTATGGCCTTCTTTTTGACTCAGTTACTCACAAAACAGGTCACCATGATGACTAATGAAGTAAGTATGGCAAATTGTACACAACTACAGCTGACTTGGAGGCGTTACAGCTGGACTGGAAAGGCTCAGGACATCTGTGTTACACAGATCAGGTTCACTGGAGACTGCTCATGTTGTATCATAATCCTCACATTCCAGAAATCTGCTCTACAATATTAATATTATAAAATTTCTTTCTTTCTTTTTTCTTTTATTTGAGATGATTTTTTCACATGTAGCTCTGGCTGGTTTTGAACTTTAGTTCTCTCCCCCTCATCTTCGCATATGCTTAGGTTATAAATCCTGTGTCTTGGACCTGGCTTCACCTTATATGTTTGATTGTTTGGCTTTTGTTTGTTCTGCTTTCCATTCTAATGATATGTTGAGACTCTTGGAAAGGCTGGAGAAATAAGCAGTGTAGAAGTGCCTCATTACTTTCAGTGTTCTGTAGGAGGTTCATTTCCTCTCTGATAGTTCCCCAACCCACTTATAAGCTGCTTGCTGTGATCCATATGAAATATTTTTTAATCTTTCAATATCAAGATTTGATATTGCAAATGACTTAGGAATGACGAAGTATCACCATTTTTCAATGGCTCTTATACTTTTGATTCTAGAGGTAAGAATATGTTTTAATAAGCAAAAAAGAAAAAAATTGGAGGCTCATACAAAGCAGAGAATGTGACTGGAATATAGTTAGTAAGAAGCAAGAGCATGGAATTGATTGGGTTCTTTGATAAAACATCCCAGAATATATCACTTTATTTGCCTACCATGCTTTCAGGGATGAAAATGATAAAGAACATAAGAAAAATAAAATGATTAACATTTATATTTGAATTTCTAAATCACCCTGTGCCCGGAAAAAAAATGTGCCTAAGAAGAATTATATTTTGCTGTCTGTAGTCTCTGATTGATCCATTATTGCTGGATTAAACTTTGGCTAATTGATAAAGAAACACTAGTATTGGAGTAAAGAACTCAAGATGGCAGAGATTTGATTTTATTTCTGGGAAGGCAATATAAGACTCTGGGTGACAGTAAAATGAGGAGAACAGCACACTGACCACAGAGATCAGTACAGGGAAACCTTAGAAAATATCTTATAAAGTTGAAAGGATGAGGTAAGTACTTCAGACTACTAAACACAAAACAGGTTAATATTCTGGTGTATTCCTTTCTCCTACTAGTTTTCTGATTGTGGTTTTCAGTAATGCTTTTTGTCAGAAATGGAAAAGAAGATGATTGAAAAGAATTGTATTTAGAAAAAATAAGGCTCCACCAAAATATTTTATATTATTTGTGGCTATTGTGAAGAGTGTTGTTTTCCTAAATTTTCTCAGCCCATTTATTGTTTGTAGAAAGGAGGGTTACTGATTTTTTTATTTACTGATTTCTTAAGTTAATTTTGTATCAAGTCATTTAGCTGAAGGTGTGTATCAGCTCCTATCCTCTCCCTGTCTTACTATTTCCCAGATCTTTCTTAAGATTCCATGCACTCTGCCCAACAGTTGGCCATAAGTCTCAGCATTTGCTTTGATATTGTGCAGGGCAGAGCCTTTCAGGGGCCCTCTGTGGCAGGCTCCTAGCTTGTTTCCTGTTTTCTTCCTCTGGTGTCAATCTGCTTTACCTTTCTGGCTGGGGATTGAGCATTTTAGCCAGAGTGTTTACAAGAATCTTATTGAGTATTTTTGTATCAATGTTCATGAGGGAAATTTATCTGAAATTCTTTGTTGAGTCTTTGTTTGCTTTAGGTATCTGGGTGACTGTGGCTTCATAAAATGAGTATGGCAATGTTCCTCTGTTTCTAGTTTATGGAATAGTTTGACTGTTGGACTCCCGAGGTGGGGAGACCCTCCATTCCTCTGGATAGGCGCCAGACCCCAATAACTCACAAAACAGAACTCGATGCAATCAGCAAGAGGTGTTTACTAGTAGCTGGCATGCTGGGGCTCTGCACACAGCTCCCACGCAAGGGGGTGGTACAGAGCGCCGAGCTGCAGAATCACAGAGTTTGCAAAGGCAAAAACTGCAAAACAGGAGGGGGTCTAGGGGTAAGGGAATTTTCTAACGGGGGCAGTCAGTGATTGGCTGTGTCCAGGTGTGGTGACTAGGGAATGGTTAGGGACTGTTTGCACTTCTCAGTCCAGGAACAAAGAAAGGTGTTTAGGGCCAAGTTAAAATTCTCTACCCTTACATGATGAGTATTGTTATTAGCACTTCTTTGAAAGTCTGGTAGAATTCTGTTCTAAAACTATCTGACTGTGAGATTTTGGGTTAGGAAGCTTTTGATAGCTGCTTTTGTTTCTTTTTATTAAAACAAGATTTATACATTTATTATGTATACAGTATTTTGCCTGCATGTGTGCCAACAGGACAGAAGAAGGCACCAGATCTCATTATGGATAGTTATGAGCCATAATGTGGTTCCTGGGAATTGAACTCAGGACCTTTGGAAGAGATGGCTGTTAATATCTGAGCCATCTCTCCAGCCCTATTTTTTTTAAATAAAATAAAATAAAATAAAAAAACCTAAGATAGCTAAAATAAGCATGTACAATAAAAGAACTTCTGGAGGTATCACCATCCCTGATTTCAAGCTGTACAACAGAGTAATAGTAATTTAAAAAACACATCATATTGGCATAAAAACAGAAATATCAATCAATGAGATAGAATTGAAGACCTAGAAATAAACTCACACATGTAAATACACTTATTTTTTTAAGGAAGCCAAAATTGTACAATGAAAAAAGCTTCTTTAAAAACTGGTGCTGGTCTAATTGGATATCTGCATGTAGAAGAATGAAGATAGAACCATATTTATCATCCTGCAGAAAACTCAAGTCCAAGTAGATCAAAGAACAATATAAAACCAAATACACTAATTCTAATAGAAAATAAAGCAGAGAATAACCATGAACTCATTGGTACAGGAGACAACTTCCTGAACGGAACACCAGTAGCTCAGGCACTACTATCAACAATTAATAAATGGACCTCATGAAACTGAAAAGCTTCTGTAAGGCAAAGGGCACCTTCAATAGGACAAAATGGCAGCTTAGAGAATGGGCAAAGATCTTCACTCACCTATAAATAACAGAGGGCTAAAATCCAAAATATACAAAGAATTCAAGAAATTAAATTCCAACAAACCAAATAACCCAATTAAAAATGGGGTACAGAGCTAAACAGAATTCTCATCAGAGGAAATCAAATGGCAGAGAATTTTTTAAAATGCTCACCGTTCTTAGTCATTAGGGAAATACAAATCAAAAGGAGTCTGAAATTCCATTTTCCACCCTTCAGAATGGCTAAGATCAAATCTCAAGTGACAGCACATGCTGGTGAATATGTGGAGCAAGGGAATACTCTTCTGTTGTTGCCTGGAGTGCAAACATGCATAATCACTTGGGAAATAAATCTGCAGATTTCTCAGAAAATTAAGAGTATTTCTACCTCAAGACTCAGCTATTCCAATCCTAGGTATATACCCAAAATATGCTCCATTATACCACATGGACATTTACACAACAGAATACTACTCAACCATTAAAAACAAGGATATCATGAAATTTGCCAGCAAATGAATAGAACTAGAAAATATCCTGAGAGAGTAAACAAGAACCAGAAAGACATGAATGGTATGTACTTACTTATAAGTGGGTATTAGACATAAAGTACAGGCTAAACGTGCTACAATCCACAGACCCAAAGAAGCTAAATAACTAGGAGGTACAGGGGAGAATGCTTGAATCTCACTCAGAAGGAGGAATAAAACAGACTTTGGAAGTAGATGCAGTAAGGGTTCAGGGTGAGAGAGGAAATGGGAAGAGGAGCAGGGGTGGGGATCAGATGTGGGGAGAACGGGTGAGGGGAGGGCTAGAATAGAGATTAGAAAGAATAAAAAGAAAATTAAAAGAAAGAGAAATATAACAACCTGTTTGGATTTAACATCAATAGGCATGAGATGGTGGGTTGACTAATTAAATTGAATATCTGTATTGTTTTATTATTTACTCTTAGTAAAGCACACAGGTGTAAAACTTGCTTTTATATGCCTGATGTCTCCTGTTGGTTCAGAGGCTTACTGCTGAGTAAGGGCTTGATTTAATTGTTGTCTTGGAAGTTTGTTCCCCCATCTGCTAACCTTGGCCTCATCCTGGAAGCTTCTAGCTTGCATACAATCTAATTTAGGCCTAGAATGCTTTCAGCCTCTGAGACTTACTGTTGAACAATCTCACCATTTCTACCGCTTTCTGAGCTTTGACTAGCTGGTACAAATAGGCTATTCGGTCTCAAACTGTTCTTCAAGCTGACTGACCCACACTGGCTTCTCTCATCTTCTGACATGAATTGCTCTGCTTAGCCTTAGATTAACTCTGGCAATATGTTGTACACTTCTGGCTTCTTCTCAGTTAATGGCTCAGTCTCTCTTCACCTATGTCTAGCTTGTTCTCTCTTCAACTTGCCTCTGTTAAACTCTCCCAGTAAAATTACCTCCTTTCCCTGCACTCTCTTAAATAGACTCCCATTCTTGTGCTTTTCTCCTATTGGGCATATCCTATTCTGTCAAGTCTTCCTTTCTCTGATTTGTCACTTTGTCTGCCTCTCAATTAGACATCACTTTCAAACATGGGTGCTTTCTTCTACAAAGTAATTTACCTTCATTGTTTGGGAATAAAGATATGTACAAAGGCTGTGCCTGTATTCCAGCCATATCACAGAGACCTAGAAGGTCTTCGGATGTGATCAGATGTTGCTTGATTAAGATTCCTCTAAACACAGGATAAACAGAATTGTTCTGGATTTTTCAAAGGAGGGTTAGCATAGTCATTCAAAGGAACTCCAAAGTTTATCCAAGGAAAGTTAGATTCAGACTCAGATATAATCAGATGTTTGAAAAAATTTCCATGTATAATCCAGAAACTGAATACTATTACTAAGTCATGTATAGCATTTTGATAGTCCAGATTTGACTTAACATAAGGAAAAACTTTATATCTAGTTTCTAATATTAGAAAATGCTCTGTACAGATGGTGTCCTCTGTTGCTTGAGTTGTTCAAACAAAAACAGCTTGTGAAAACAGACTGAAAGCAATTTACGGGGTGTCTGGTGGGAGACTAGTATTTCTCATTCCAAATCATCCTGATCTGTTTATTTAAATTTTGTTAAGGCAAGTTTTTTTCCAATATGGAGATAATACTGTCTATCGTCCTGGTACAATATGTAAAGAGTTTGTTACATATAGCTCCTGAAGAGAGCCAAAACTCACACCGTGTTTTTGTGTGTGTGTGTGTGTGTGTTTTACATTCTTTTTGACTTTAAGGTCTCACACTGTGTTTTTAACATTCTTTCTGACTTTGAAGTTTCAGATATCATAGAATAATTATAAAGAAGGTTTAAACATAAACAATCTTTAAAATTGTAAATGATCTTTGATAAGAAGTTGTCTTCTGAGACTTATTTTTTCATTTGTATTTACCTCTATACTTACACCATATTAATGAATTTAAATCCATTTTTCTCTCTTGATATGTGCATCTCTGCATCAAGGTCTGCTTGTGGAAACTCTTTGGGATTGTTGCAAAATATGTTTTCTTTGATAACTCATCCAGAGTTCTATCTGTTGGAAATCTCACTCTTATTCCTTATTTCTATTCCTCTAGAGTTCAGTTCTACCCTTTGCAGCAGAACTTACGAGCTCCAGTTTTAGGGTGTCCAATGCCTTCTTCTGGCTTTCACAGGCACCTGCACTCATGCACATAAATTGAAACACAGACCCACAGACTCCAAACCCACAGAGACACAGACATGCAGACACACACACACAGACACAAGCACACAGAGAGAATTTAAAAATAAAATATCAAATCTTAGAAAATATATCTTTCATTATTTAGTAGAGAAGTGAAATTGAATGATAATTTTATATGTGTTTTCAGTGAGGGGATATTACTAATATATCTTCTGCCTCTCACGTATACATTTCTTACTACATTTTATAATTCTGTTTTATTAAATCGATGAGACTTTTAATGAAATAATATTATTGATTTTCCCATTTCTTTTCAAAACCCATATATACAAATTTCCAACACTGTAGTAAAATATAATTGTGAAAATAGACAGACTGTATTAAAACCATGCTCATATTGCTTGAGGATGGAATGACATGCAATTTGCTCTTATTTCTGAATTTTGTCATACTTTAGACTAACCATTGAAGTCTTTCTTAGAAAATTATAAATTTTTATTACATTTTTTCTACATTTACAAATGCTAAGACAATCACTAAAGAAAAATAATGTGTAATATTAGACAAGTCAATTATACCTCATATCCTTAAGTGCGCAGTGTCCAACGTATCTACCACAAAGTGTAGTTGTGTCAGACTATAATAGCTATATCTAAGTTGTGACAAAGTTCTTGTTCGTTGTTAAAACACACACAAATTGAGATTTACTGAAATTGAGGTTTACTGAAGTTTCGCAGCAATTTATAATTCTAACCTCTTCTTAGCTGTGGCAATAGTAAAGCAGTAGGGTACGGTGTATTTAAAAGCGTTCATCAGGAGGTGTCAAAACATATGCTGTTGTAATACAAAGCGTTTACAGAGCAAAATACAACATTTGGAAACTGAAGTTACTAGGGTGTGTGTCTCAAAGCTTCATCATTGTTTTAAAGATTTATTTATTATTTATACACCATTCTGCCTGCACACCAGCTCTTACTATAGATAGTTGTGAGCCACCATGTAGTTGCTGGGGATTGAACTCAGGACCTTTGGAAGAACAGCGACTGTTTTTTTTTTGTTTTCTCTTTTCTTTTTTCTTTCTTTTTTTAATTGAATTTTTAAATATTAGGTTAAAATTTATTAACTTTATATCCCAGCTGTATCCCGCTCCCTCATTCCCTACCAATCTCACCCTCCCTCATCTCCTCCCTGCCCCTTTCCAAGTCCACTGATAGGGGAGGACCTCCTTCCTTTTCATCTGACCCTGGTTTATCAGGTCTCTTCAGAACTGGCTGCAAAGTCTTCTGTGGCATGGCAGGGTTGCTCCTCCCTGGGGGAAGGGGGTGGGGTCGAGGAGCCCGCTATTGAGTTCATGTCAGAGATAGTCCCTGTTCCCCTTAATAGGCTAACCATTTGGGTACTGAGTTACCATGGGCTACATCTGAGCAGAGGTTCTAGATTATATCCATACATGGTCCTTGGTTGGAGAACAGTCTCATAAAAGACCCTTGTGCCCAGATATATTTGGTCCTTGTGTAGCTCCTGTCCTCTCCAGGTCTTGCTAACTCCCCCTTCTTTCATATGATTCCCTGCACTCTGCCAAAGGTTTGGATATGAGTCTTAATATCTGCTTTGATACACTGCTAGGTAGAGTCTTTCAGAGGCCCTCTGTGGTAGGCTCCTGTCCTGTTACTTGTTTTCTCCTACATCCAATGTCCATCCCATTTCTCTAAGTAAGGATTGATCACCTTACCCTGGGTCCTCTTTCTTGTTTATCTTCTTTAGGTGTATAGATTTCAGTATATTTATCCAATCTTATAAGTCTATATAAGTGAGTATATTCCATGTGTGTCTTTCTGCTTTTGGGATACCTCACTCAGGATGATCATTTCCAGGTCCCACCATTTGCCTGCAAATTTCGTGATTTCCTCGTTTTTAGTTGCTGAGTAGTATTCCATTGTGTAAAAGTACCAAAATTTCTTTATCCATTCCTCAACTTAGGGACATCTGGGTTGTTTCCAGGTTCTGGCTATTATGAATAAAGCTGCTATGAACATGGTTGAACAAATGTCCTTGTTGTGTACTTGAGCATCTTTTGGATATATGCCTAAGAGTGGTATAGCTGGGTCTTGAGGAATCACTATTCCTAATTGTCTGAGAAAACTTCAGATTGATTTCCAAAGTGGTTGTACAAGTTTGCATTCCCGCCAGCAAAGGAGGAGACTTTCCCTTTCTCCCCAACCTCTCCAGAATGTATTGTCACTTGAGTTTTTTATCTTGGCCATTCTGATGGGTGTCAGGTGAAACCTCAGGGTCGTTTTGATTTACATTTCTTTGATGGCTAAGGATGTTGAGCATTTCTTTAAGTGTTTCTCTTCTGTTCTGTATTCCTCTATTGAGAATTATCTGTTTAGCTCTGTACTCCATTATTTAATTGGGTTGCTTGATTTATTGCTTTTTAACTTCTTTAGTTCTTTATATATTCTGGATATCAGCCCTTTGTCAGATATAGGGTTGGTGAAGATCATTTCCCAGTCTGTAGGCTGCAGCTCCTGTTCTTAACCTCTGAGCCATATCTCTAGCCCTTTTCCATTCATGTTTGCCTTAAATATAGTGCATTTATATTTGATTTCCTCTCTTTATCCTGTCTGTTAAGATGTTCATGGCTCATTATTTAACTAGTTAACTATGGTCGATCAGAACACATTTACCAATATGTATTCTGAAAGAATTGCATTAGTTGTCCAATTGGTCAAGGAATGCTGTAATATTTATAGATTCTCATAGCATAATGGCAACTTTAATTAAATGAAGATTTTTACAAAGAACCATGTGCCTTCTCAATCATAGTCTCTAAAACAAGCCTGTTCTATTAGATTTGGAACTTCCATTTGGTGTGGTCAGTGAAGCAAGATATGAAGTTGAAGAGCAGTCACAGGAGGTGAGAAAGCTAAGAGAGAGAAGGAAAACTTGAGGAGGCACATCTGAGACAAGCTGGAGACCTGCTACAGGGTAGGCTCCTGGGAGGATATGAGGATGACTCTAGCTAAGACTCCTAGAAACTGGAAACATGGAGACTGAAGTGACCACTTTCTAGCCAAGCAGGACTCCTAGTGGAGGGAAGGGAACATCAACCCACCCACAAAACCTTCGACCTAAAATTTACCATGCCTGCAAAAAGGACAGTGATAAAGAGGGAGCGGAGGTTGAGGGAATGAACAACCACTGACTGGCCCAACCCGAGGTCCACCCCACGACTCAGAGCCAAACTCTGACACCATTAATGACACTCTGCTATACTTGCAGACAGGAGCCGAACATAGCTGTCCTCTGAGAGGCTCCACCCCATAAAGGATGGGAACAGATGCTGAGACTGGAAGCCAAACACAGGTTGGAGCTCTGAGCTTGTGGAAGTATGGGAGAAAGGACAGAAGGATCCAGAAGGGGCTAGAACTCTGCAAGACCAACAGAGTCAACTAACCTGGACCAATGGGGGCTTCCGGAGTCTGAAACACCAACCAAAGTGCATGCATGAACTGGGCCAATGGGAAGCTTAATCTTTATGTGGGTTCCCTAGCAAGTGGAGTGGGCCCGTGACATAGACTCTATTGCCTGCTCTTTGATCACTTTCCCCTAGTGAGGGTGCCTTGCCTGGCATCGTGGAAGAGCATGCATTCGGTTCTGATGTGACCTGATATGCTGGGGCGGGTTGGTGGATGGGGGTGTTCTCCCCTTTTCTGAGAAGAAGGAGAGGTTGGAAGAGGGAAGGGGGAGGCAGTAGAAGGGTGAGACCAAGAGGAGAGGAGGAGAGGGGCTGTGTTTGGGAAGTAAAGGGAATAAATAAGTAAACTTTTAAAATGCAAAACAGTATAATGATTAACCTTAGAGACACACCACTAAGATTCTTTGAAAGACTATTCCTTTGACAATTTTTCCCCATTGCCAAAATAGCTTTCTTTCTTGGAACTTTCATTTGTATGTAGAAAATCAGTGTCATGTTTGATTTTTTAACCCATCTACCCAATTGAAATCCACATCATTTATGAGTTCTCACTTGGCTTGATTTTCAATCCTTTCTTAAAAAATGTAAGAAGCCAGAAATCCATGCCAGCCAAAATCAGTGGGTAATTTTTACCTATATGACTATGCGTATGAAACTCTTTTTAAAATAAGTTCTTTTCAGATTTGTTTTATTATTTATTTATGGCTACAGGTGTGTATCTCAGTGTGGAAATATGTATATTAGCAATGTGTCCATGGTGCCCAGAAGAGAGCATTGGAGCCCCTGAAGCTTGAATTATAAGCACTTGTGATCTTTCCTGTGTAATTGCTGAGAACCAAACTTGAGAACCAAAATTTGTCAATAAAAATTTCAATAAAGCAAATCATTTCATTCAGTATGTATTATTTAATATAATGATAAGAGATGAAAGATGAACTGTTTCATTCAAGGAGAATTTAAAGTTTACATAGACTTGGGATCAGAAGAAAGCTTAAGGAAGGTAAGCTTGTGACAAGGAATTGTAGGAAATGGAGGCATCAGACCAAGTGCTCACACACCTTCTAGGGCACAGCCTAATAGTGAAAAGACTGGAATACAGTATTTTATTGATGGGATTTTGAAATGACTGAATTTTTTCCAGTTTATGTTAAAATTCACTAAATTAAGCAAAGTCCTTGATTCCGGAAAAGTTTCAGTTAGTTATTTATTTTCTTAGTTGTCAGGGCATTATCTTAAATAACAGATTAGTTATATTTAGGGATGGTGTTTCCAGTGACTGAAGAGATGGTTTTCTGCAGTAAAATTAAAGATGTGCATGGCTTAGGAAAATTATTAACCCTTTAGATTATGGAAGAACAATGACGATTGTTATTAAAAACTGGTTTCAATTGGCTATAGGTATTGCTTATTATATTCTAATTATGTATAAAGGTTGTACTTCAAGATCACACATGGGTGGAGACACATGGATGGATGCTCCTTCCTGCCTCGTGTTGGAACACCTGGATATGGGACAGTGAATCTAAAGGTACAGATATCACAATTGTCTTTGAAATTTTAAGAATACTTTCAGTGGGACTGCTTCTCAGTAGCACAATGAAGATTATAGGAGGGCTCAGGTTTGCTAAAGAAGCAAAAAGAAAAACATAACATCAATAAATTCAAAGTTTGAAAAGAAAAAAAGCAACATGAACTTGCAACTTCCACAATCTTATTCATTTATATTTGGTCGTTATTTCTTCTTGAAGTTGTCTTGAAAGTGCTATAGGTACTTAATATCTTGTTGAATAAAAAATTCTTTCAATGACAAACATCCTGTTTTGCTTCTCCATTTTCCTCAACTGATTCACATTAAAGATGCTAGAGATTGGCAAGATAATTTTTAGCTGATATAAAAAGATGATTTCTTTTTTCCTTTGCATGACTGTAGGAGCAAGCTGAAAGAAAAGGTATTTTGAATGAAAGAACTGCAGCTAACAGAGAGGGAGGTTATGCACACTCCTTCAGACAGCTTCTGGCTTTGGAGTGTTGCAGCACACTCTATTGAAATGAATGGAAGCAATTATAAAAGGAAGCTACTGACCTTTCTGAAGAGGCTGCCAATCCAGAGCGCCTCCCGCAATGCTCCCCCTTTATTCCTGCGTAACAAACATTGTCACCCTTGTTGAGCTTCAGAACCCCTTGTTAACTTTTCCCCTTTTGTTGTCTTTAGGGTGTCTGCTGCTTGCCTGTCTGCTGGAATACCTCTCAATTGCCAATTAAAGGAATTTTAAGAAGGAGTCCTTAGGGAGGAATTAACCTAGCAAGTTAACCTGGGGAAGGATGTGTTAAGGACACACAAGGCTCATCTTCACAGCCTCACATATTTTCCTACTCATCTGACTTTCTGGACAATTTAGAGGGGGCATCCACCAGTTGTGCATTTACACAACAGTCTCTCACTGCAGCATTTTCATGTGTAAACAATTTGAATAACAAATACCAGTACTAAAGAAATAGACCACAATATGTTCTTTACCCTCAAGTGCAAAAATGCTACTATCTAAGCACAGTTTTGCAGAAGCACTTAGCTACCTGTAGGCAGTAGGAGGCAATCCTGTTAGGAGGTTCTTATCCAGAATATCTTCTTGCTTGATAATGCCGACTTAGCATATAAACCCCTGGATCATCCTGGCTTGGATTAACAATCATTTGAATGATTATGAAGCAGAATTCTCTAGATCTGAGTAATTCTGTCACTCATATCAGAAAAAAAATCTATATTTAAATTATTTGGTATTCATTTTCTGATCAAGATGTCTTTTTGTGTGTTTGTGTGTGTGCATGAGTTTCTGAACTTCTATTTTATATAAGACATTTTCTTCAGGAACATTTTAGACCAGGAATCTTAGTACCTCTTACCGGGATAATGTATTTAACGTGCTTGCTGTAGCACAGAGGAAAGAAGTTAAGAACTCTATTTAAGCAGACCTACTAATGTTTTTTATAAATATAAATTATTCCTTTTAATTGTTGGTGCAGCTTTTTTGTTTTCATCATGAATAGGCCAAAAGGAAAACAGCAAACAATAAGTATTAAGTGTTAAAATTTCTTTATTTCTGATTTAACACCTGAACAATCTATGGCATTTCCTTTATGAAATGCTATTCTTTAAATGAGAAACATATAATATATGTGTATAGTTGGAATTTGCCTAAAATCAGATAGTTGTGTGAGGCAGTAGAGAAGTTAAATTTGAGTAGAAAATTCAATGCAAATTGAAAGGTCCCTGAATCCAGAGCCAAAGTTTTGCGTTGCTATAACAGAACACTGCACAACTTATAAATAAACCCTCCAACAGATAAACTGGTATTATTATCAAATAAAAAAAAAGAAAGCCAAGATTGGTTGCATTTTCTTCCTCTGTGGCCTGGCAAGGTTGCATCCCCCAGTTGAGAGGTGATCAGAGACCCTGTCATTGAGTTCATGCCAGAGATAGCTCTTGTTCCCCTTACAAAGACACCTACTTGGAGACTGAGTCTATGCATTATATCTGAGCCAGGGTTGCAACTAGTCCTGATAAGACCTGATAGGCTAGGGTCAAATAGAAGGGGAGGAAGACCTCACCTATCAGTGGATTAGGGGAGTGACATAGGGGGAGAAGAGGGAAGGTAGGTAGGATTGGGAGGAGACAAGTGAGGGGGACACAGCTGGGATATAAATTGAATAAATTGTAATAAATAATAATAATAATAAATTTTAAAAGAAAACAAAACTTAACATCAACTATGTTTTTTTTTTCTACATGATTTAAGGAAACTTCAGGAGTTGTGCAGTTCTTTTTTTCTATATATTGTGTTAATAATTGAAAAAGTTTGTTTTATAAAAGTTCATTCAATTTCATATTGGATTAGAGTATATATATATACATATATATATATATATATATAATGTAGGTGAAATAAAGTATGTAAAGAGTGAAAAGAATTTTAATACATTTGACTTAGTTAAAATTCACAATTTTAAACACTGTTCAAATCCGAGCAGGAAATGTGGAGCACAGTGTTTTATTTATTGAAATTGAATGTGTACATTAGTAATTATACTAGTTTAGAGAAATGAAACTAATAGGTTCTCCTCTTGGGCCTACTACGACCTCTTCATCCATGAGTGGCTGGTTTCGTTTAGAACATCAGGCTTAAGTCTGATGAGGTAGCTAGTGGTCAACTCCCAGAGTGAAGTTCCACTACTGAAACTATCTTTTTTTAAAAAAATTATTTACTGTTTTATTAATTAGAATTTATTCACTTTGTATCTGTCCTGTGGCCTCCTCCTTAGTCCCCTCCCAATCCCACCTTCTCTCCCTCATCTCTTCCCATGCCCCTCTCCTAGTCCACTGATAGGGGAGGTTCTCCTCCCTTTCCATCTGACCCTAGCCTATCAGGTCTCATTAGGACTGGCTGCATTGTCCTCCTCTGTGGCCTGGTAAGGCTGCTCCGCAATCAGGGGGAGGTAATCATAGAGCCAGCCACTGAGTTCAAGTCAGAGACAGTCCCTGTTTCCATTACTAGGGCACCTACTTGGACACTGAGCTGCCACAGGCTACCTCTGAGCAGGGGTTCTAGGTTACCTCCCAACGAAGCACAATGGCAATGATCTTTATTGTTTTTTTGAGATTCATGTATTTCTTTGACCAACAA
Source organism: Pachyuromys duprasi (assembly GCA_028658305.1). Lineage (NCBI taxonomy): Eukaryota > Metazoa > Chordata > Mammalia > Rodentia > Muridae > Pachyuromys > Pachyuromys duprasi. The sequence goes on along the minus strand of CM053761.1, from coordinate 9,160,381 downwards.
ATCAAGGGATGTTTCTCATGCTTTCCACTGGGACTTTTCTTACATAATGAATTTTCCTTGGACTTAACATCATCCTACTGTGTGGCAGAACTCATTTACAAATACATAAAACATAAAACAGGAGGGGGCGGGGAGGAGGGAGATGAGGGAGGGAGTGGGAGGGTAGGAGGGATTGAGGGAGGGGGCTAAGCCTGGGATTCAAAGTACCTAACCTGTGATTGAGATAAAAATAAATAAATTTAAAAAATTAAAAAAATTAAAAAAACACATATATGTACGCACATGCTTACATCTCTGTTTTTGAGTAATTTTACAATGTTGCCATATGGCTTTTAAAAACTGCTTGTAATGCCATTTATCTCTTCAAATTTCTTACTACCCAATTTTATCACCTTTCCTTTCTGCTTATCAATAACCCGTCTCCCATTTTCCCATTACTCCCTCAAATAGCACCTGCATCCTCCAATTCCCTTCTCTCAAGATCTCTCTCACCCCTTCAACATGGTCCCTTCATCTTTCCTCCATTCTTTGCATGCTTTAGGTCATATTCTCAATTCTAAGGATTCAGATCTAAGATCCACAAACCAGGGAGAATATGAGGTTCTTTTTTCTTTATTTCTTTTTTTTCTTTCTGGGTCTAGTTTACCTCACTCTATAAATTGTTTTTCAAGCTCCTTCCATTTTCCTTTGAATTTCAGTTTTATTTATAACTGAATAGAATTCCATTGTTTATATGTATTGTGAAAGCAAAAATCTTCTTTATGCAATGAATAGAGATTATTACAAAGATCTATAGTGTTCAAAGGCATAGAATAAGGGAAGGTGGGACATCAAACCACAACTGATGTGTCTTCAGTACAATCACCACACCTATGAGTTAGTGAACTCCAAGAAGGGGTAAAATATTTGTAAGAGCCAGAGGCCTGGGATGCCTAGATAGTGTTCCCTAAGCAGGACAAAGAAATTGCACCCTTCCTTTCCAATTTGTAACCCCTTGACCTCCTTTAGTTGTCTTATTGCTCTAGCTAGGACTTCAAGTAATATGTTGAATAGATATGGAGAGAGTGGGCAGCCTTGCCTTGTCCCTGATTTCAGTGGGATTGTTTTAAGTTTCTCTCCATTGAGTTTAATGTTGGCTATAGGCTTGCTGTATATTGCCTTTACTATGTTTAGGTATGTGCCTTGTATCCCTGATCTCTCCAAGACTTTAAACATGAATGGGTGTTGGATTTTGTCAAATGATTTTTGGCATCTAAGAAGATGATCATGTGGTAGCTCAATATCCAACTGGGTAGCCTAGTAAGGGGAACAAGAACTATTTCTGACATGAACTCAATGGCTGGCTTTTTGACCCCCGACCCCCTGAGGGAGAAGCAGCATTGCTAGGCCACAGAGGAGGACATTGCAGCCAGTCCTGAAGATACATGATAAGCTAGAGTCAGATGGAAGGGGAGGAAGACCTCCCCTAGCAGTGGACTTAGAAAGGGGCAGGGAGGAGATAAGGTAGGGAGGATGGGATTGGGAGGGAATGAGGGACAGGGCTACAGCTGGGATACAAAGTAAATAACCTGTGATTAATATAAAAAATTACATTTAAGAAAAATAAATGGCACCCACAAAATTTCAATAATATGGTGGCCTGAAAAGATCAGCCTAATGACATCAGTTGACATGGCAAAATAGACAGAGAAAATGTAACACAGCCACGCCCTAGATGAAGAACAGGAGATAAATGGCTCCTGCAATTAGATATTAGTTTATTCTACATTAGAAGTTGAATTTCTGCAGAACTTGAGGGCTTAGCCCTGGGCTGGGCCCATGCCCATATGAGCAACACTGAGTGGTTGTATATAACTACCTACATATGTACATATTCATATATATATAACAAAAATGATTAAAGAAGAACCATGAATTGGGGTGCTAGAGGGCATGGAAAGTTTGAGAAAATGAGGATGAGGTAGATACAGTGCAAATGTACGCAGTTCTGTTTCTTAAGGGATGTTTAAATGAATAAAAATGTATTCAGAAGATATGCCTGCAAGTCTTTTTAATGAAATGGCATCAGTTAACACACATAAACAAAACATTTAAAAATGTTTCATGTAATGACATCAATACATGACTATTCAAATGATTGATACCATCATATGAAACTTATTTAAGGTGGCTGAATCTACTTAGGAAAGTCTTCATGAACACAAACATTTTTTTGTACGAGGTCCTACAGACCATCCACCGATGGACTGGCTGCCCAACTGTCATGCTGGTAGTTCTGTCTTTCCCAAAACTGTTCTCATTCCCACCTTCTAGGAAGTGTCACTTCTAGCCTCCGATTTTTCTTTTTACTAGAGAACCTCCTGAAATATTATTTACATGGCATGGAATTTTTTTTGCAAAATACGTATTAAAATAATTGTCTATGTTAATATTTCAGAAGTTTTTTTTTCCCCCTTCTGTTATATCTAGCGTCAAAGTTATCCACAAAAGAATGTATCAATTTAGGAATTATTTGTTGATGTTCCAGATGCCACATTTTAAAATTAAACATTTTATTTAACTTGAATTAAGCCACTTTTCAATGTGTTAATATAAATGTTGTAATTTGGAAAAGACTAAACATGGGCCATGTGAAGTAGAAATTATGTATGTATATATGTAAATGTATAATGTATATATGTAAATGTGTATAGATAGATAGATACATATTTTTCCAATTTCTTTCTGAACTCTACACCATGATTAATATGCAAGGCACAAGGGGAATCCCTCTTTAGCTCTGTGTAGAGAAGCATGTCCATCTATTCATTCTTCAGGAAACAAGCCTATTCCCATCACTGGAAAGTGAATGACTCCCAAAGTTATTGCATTTTGCCAGGTCTTAGTTTGTCCCTGTGTTATAGTTATGAAGCTTCTCAGAATAACAGAAGGATGTCTCGAGCTAGAAATCACAATGATATAAAATAAGTTTTAAAAAGTTACAGTCCTGAACCACAAATTGGAAGAAGGGTCTGCCATTTTGCTCTTCCCTCTCTGGCTCCTGCAGTCCACACTGTTTGTTAGAGAATAAACTGAGCTCACAAGACATCAGTTTTCTCCTTAACTGTGTACTATGAGTTAGAAGAAAAGATGTGTTTGAGAGGGAAAAGTCCTAGTTTAATTCTATTTATTCATCTATCTATCTATCTATTTATCTTTAATTTTATGTGCATCGGTGGTTTGCCTATATGTATATCTGTGGGAGGGTATTAGATCTTGGAGTCAGTGCTCTTAACGGCTGAGCCATTTCTCCAGCCCTGTCCCGGTGTAATTATGATTCCTTATGATTTTTAACAACATGCTTCATGAAACAATAATAGAATAATAATTAAAGAGTTTTGGGTTACTTTTTTTTAAGTTTCTGTCACAGTTGGTGAGATTTTATATTTATGTTTGGGGCCAAAATTTCTTTCCCCATATCTTGTACATCAACCCCGTCCTCCACTAGATAAATGGCTTTTGAAAAGTTAAACAACATTGGTTCAGTTTTCATAGTAATTAAGAACTAATGTGACAGGTTTTCAGCTGTTGTTCTGATGTCCAGTTTAGTTAGTGGCAAGGTTCCAATTTTCAATCAGATGTCTGAGTCCTTTATTGAAAAAAAAATTATTACAATTTATTCACTTTGTATCCCAGCTGTAGCCCCCTCCCTAAACCCCTCCCAATTCTGCCCTCCCTCTCTCTTCTTCTCTCATGCCCCTTCTCTAGTCCACTGATAGGGAAGGTCCTCCTCCACTTTCATCTGACCCTAACCTATCAGGTCTCATCAGGACTGGCTGTATTGTCTTCCTCTGTGGCCTGGTAAGTCTGCTCCCCCCTCAGGGGGAGGTGATCAAAGAGCCAGCCACTGAGTTCATGTCAGAGATAGTCCCTGTTCTCAATACTAGGGAACCCACTTGGAGACTGAACTGCCATGGGCTACCTCTGAGCAGGGGTTCTAAGTTATCTCCATGCATGATCCTTGGTTGGAGTATCAGTCTCAGAAAACCTGGGCCCAGATTTCTTGGTTCTGTTGTTCACCTTGTGGAGCTCCTGTCCCCTCCAGGTCTTTCTATCTCCCCCCTCTTTCATAAGATTCCCTAATCTCTGCCTAAAGTTTAGCTATGAGTCTCAGCATTTGTTTTTATACCCTGCTGGGTACAGTCTTTCAGAGGCCCTTTGTGGTTTGTTCCTGTCCTGTTTCCTGTTTTCTCCATCTTACAAGGTCTATCACATTTGACTTTCTGAATGAGGATTCACTATCTTACCCAGGCTCCTCCTTCTTGCTTAGCTTCTTTAGGCATAACAGATTTTAGTATGATTATCCTACGTTATATGTCTTATACCCCGTTTTAAGTGAGTATATACCATGTGTGTCTTTCGGCATTTTTAAATTTTAAAAGTATATGTTATATTATCTCAATAATTCATCTTTGAAACATTATTTAGTAATGTTCTAGTAATAGAAATCCAAAATAACAGTTATTAAAAGACAACATATTTGGCAGTGGCAATATATATGTTTGCTTTTGTGTGTTCATTATTTGCTAGGCTGAAAGAAAGGCTCCTCCCTTGTTTCTACAAATATTTAGACAGAGTTTTAAGGAAGAAACTTTTACTTTTGATTTTGAATCCAAAATTTTTATTTATGCAAATATTTGTATCTATACACATTACAATGAAACTTTAAAAACTGAGGCTAAAGGAAACAGATATTTATTGATAATTAGAAATGTTACCTTGACAGCAATTTAGCAGCCTCTGCTCTACTATTTGTTACTATCGTGATGGCGTTCACCCAATATAAACATGAAGCAACTTTTCTTTGTTATCATGAGATTTTCCTTTGGAGGAAATTTGCTGTGACTTAACTAATTTTATTTATTCCCTAACTATATATTCATTAATATTTATACTTTAATATATATTTTATCTTATATATTATATATATATAAATGCACATAAATATTGGAATTTGACCTTGTCTGTTGCCCATAGTAATCATAAGACACTGGAAAGATGATACAATACCTGCATGGATTAGAAAGGATCTTTTCTCTTCCCATTGGCAAAACCACTGTTGGTTTTCAGGGAGAGGTACTCATCTCTGAAGAACTAAATGTATATGATTTTCCTTTGCTTTTCATTTTCTTCCTTTTATATCCCCTCTTCTCCTTTTAACTTCCTCCTGCTTCAGTGGGGATTTCATGTTAATGAAGCTCTGTCTGGTAGAAATTCAGGTTCAATAGGTAACTAACTTTGCATCATGCAGTCCTTGCCACATATAGCTCTTGGCTTGGAGATGTATATCTAGAGCCCTGGGCAGAGATTTAATTCTTTGTCAACTTAACCTGTGACTGTGTGTGTGTCATCCAAACTCAACATGTGCACTTTCCTTCCTTAGGTTACTTTGTTTGGTCATTGTTGGATACAACGACAGTAATTTGAGTGGTAACTTCACTTGGGAAGGCCACAGAAGACTTAATATCTGGACATTAGAATGTACATCTTAAATAAAGGCTGAATAACAATTTATGTACCTCTATTTTAAATTTGGCCTGGAGAACTTACTTGACTAAAGAGTATTTTTCTTCCCCCGTTTTGCTTTGAGTAAGATAGCATGCATTTATACACCAGTGAATTAATCTACATTCCCAACAAATTAATTTGAGATGCACTAGATTTTAAAGTGCATTAAGAATTATAGGAGAGACAGAACAGAGGAAAGTATGTGTCAGAAACAGCCAAAACATTCTTATTTTGTTACAGGGATGTAACAATGTTTCCATCCTGTTACATGCAGGACCAGGCTAGCCTTCACCTGCAGCAGCCAGGTGAATGCTCCTGGAAAAATTCAGTTTTCTCTTTTTTTAGTTATTTTACTTACAACTCATTGCCACTGCATTCTGGCAAGTCTTTAGTGTTAACAGACATTTGTACGATAGAGAAGCTGCCCAGTTGGAGTCATAGATGACTCTTGAAATCTTTTTTTCCTAAGCTGTCTTTTAAAGACGCTTAGTAAGTGTGCTACTAACTTTTCCTGGTACTCTTAGTATCCCTGTGTCACTGAGAAACTCAACAGTCAAAAATCAGAGGGCTACTAGGAGTTCTCATTACTATGAACATACCTGCACTGGTCTCTTTGCCATCAAAATTTGTTTCTCTCCTATAAGTTAAGAAGAGATTGCCTTTGCTTCTAAGGACAATGCCTTTCCTCATCTATGCCCCAGATCTTCTCATGTTAAACTGGGCTTCTTCCAATCATCACTTAAAGATCTCTTAACTTCATCAACACGCAAAGGATAGGAACACATAAGAGAGGCATCACTCTGTCTTACAGTACTTGAATTTCTCTATCTCAGTGCAAAAATGTGGTTAAGTAAGTGGTCTAATCCAGGGCCTAGGTAGTCTCATTATGTCTTCTGACTTCTCTGGGGGAGATAGAAAGAACTGTATTTTACCTTAGAATGAAAGGGTGATGACAGATGGAAGAGAAGTTTCCATCCTGGGCATCTTGGTGAACGAAAGTATTAATTGAGGTACACAGAGGAGTATGTGCGACTCAAAGGTAGTCCTATCACAAGGAATGCAATGGGAGACTTTTGATCACTTACATCAATAGCATCCCCCGTGCAGAAAGTACTTATGAAAGTCACTGATCAATATTCTTGTTTGACTTCATGAGAGACATATTTCACTGACCTGGAATTATCAAGTAAGCTAGGCTGGCTTACTGGTTAGGTTCAAGGGATCCATTTAGCTCTGCTTCTTTAGTGCTAGGGTTACAGTACCACAGATGACTGTTGTTGTTTATTTGTTTGAATTTTTATTGTGTTCTGGGGATTGAATGGAGGTCCCCATGATTATATGCAAGCACTTTAATGACTGACCTGTCTCTCAAGCATAAGTCTCTTCTCTCTCTTTGCTTCTTTGTTTGCTTGTGTGTATTTTTCTCTTCTATCCCTCCCAAAATCTTTCTTTCATTTGATTTTCACTGTCACTGAAGAGATTATGCTGCTTTGTAGATTATGCCTTCCACAAGTGTCTTTAGGTCACCATAAATCTCTTTATTTATCTATTTTATCCTGACCTTTTCCTATTGTCCAGGTGTGCACCATAGCTCGCTTTTTAAATTTGTTCATTCCCTAAATTCACGTAAGATTTAATTTTATGCATCTCATTGCATCAAGTTTCAAACATAAACTGAAAACTGCTAGATTTATATCATTCAACTGAATCATTTTGCTTCATTGTAGATTATCATATAATCTTTAAGCTACAATGAGATATATAACAATTAAAAAATATAGATTTTCACTGTACACACACATTTGATTTCCAGCAATCTTCCTCACTGATGTAACTAGACACTTTAATTTTCTAGTTACCCAGCAAAAGCTTTCAGTATGAGCTGTGACTCCTTTTCGTCACAGACAAAGTAATATAAGCAGCATTTCCATTATTCTCTTCAAATTGTTGAATCCCATCACTTTTCATTGGCTTGTCTTCATCAAGCTGGTTCAAGTGACCACCACTTATCTTCCTGTATCATTTTTTTTACATTTTACTACTATCCCCTCTTCTGCACTGTGATCTGCAGGATTTAGAAGATGAAATAAATTTTGGGAAACTTAATTTATTCCATCCATCTTATCAAACTCATCCAATAATGTTCAATACCAAAGCCAGAGCCCTCTCCAGGGTTTCTAAGACTGTATCCACTTCAATGATCTTCTGCTTTTATCATCTAATATCCTTCAAATGATCATTTCTATCTCCATGCTGCCTTTTAAATAGCCTATCCATGCTTATTCCCTGCAGGACATTTCTCCTGCTGCTTCTTCAGACTTTAATGCCTTCATTCAAATTGTGGTATCCAGCTCTTGGCCTCAATACCAATGTACAATTTGTCAGACTCAATATAAGTCATTACAAGGGCTTAATCTTCGCAGCTTTAGGGGCAATCCTGTTATCCCAACCATACTGTTGATGTCTGTGTTACACAGTTTCTAAAGATTGTTTTCACAGATTCATAGTTCGACTCTGAGTCCTTTATTTGCATGTCTCTACCTGGGACATTAGGATGAGGTCATCTTATTCCTGAGCCTCTGATAAGAACTACTCAGGAAAGAGCAGGGAAGATGCTTTGCCTATCCTAATACCATGCTCCCCTAATACCACCTATTCTTCTTTTCCTTTAACCAAGATTGCATACACTTGAAGGGATGCTGTGGAAATATGGACTCCTTCAACAGTAGGACGACTCCTGGGATGGTCTGAATGAGAAATATCCTTTAGGCTCCTTTCTGAACATGTGGCCCTGGGTGTGGTGCTGTTTTGGGGGAGTCGTGCGTCCTTTCAGATGTGCAAATTTGCTGGAAAAAGTATAGCATAATGAGAAGGCTTTGAGAGTGTATATCCTCATTCCACTTTCTGCTCTTCCTTTGCTTCCTATATTTCAGTAAGATGTAACAAGCCACCTTCCTGCTCATGAGGTCATACCATGCATCCTTGACATTATGGTTTCTCATCCTCTGGACAGGCATTTCATCATAGCAACAACAAAGTAAACAAGACAAGACCCAGTTCTCATTCTTGGCAACACTCTGTGGGTATAGATAGGACATTTGGAAATTGATAAAGGACATTCTTACCTTATGATATAAAAATATTGTACTTTTATAAAAACCTTTATGAAAATGAAAGTTTTTCTTATATAATATCTGTCTTATTATTTTTATTAATGTGTTTATCAATGTTAAGAGCCTGGATCTTCTAAGGATAAAATGTTACATATACAAGGATAAATCTACTCCCTCCTTATTGGTAATCATTCTTTTAATATCTTTCTTCTTTACTTTCTCTAAAATCACAAGGAGTATATTGTGTCTGATTTTAAATGAATGCTTTCAGTTCCCATTTTCTCATTCAGTACCTTATTGATTATTAGTTTGTTACATTAGGATTTATTACATTAAATATGATCTTTTCCCCCATGTTTTTCAGTTTTTTTTATCATGAATCTCCCCACCAAAAAGTTCTCAAAAGTCTCTTCTTTCTACACAAATTGAGGTAGTTTGCAGCATTTACCAAAAATTCTACATGTGTGCTATGATAATCAGCTTTAATTGTCGACTTGACAAAATCTAGACTTCCTTTGTAAGAGAGTCTCAATGAGGGATGCATTTGGTTCACCTATGGACAGGGCTGTGGGGGATTTATTAAGTTGATTGGCTTAGCCCACTGTGGTTGACCATATTCCCTATGCAAAGGGTACTGAAATGTATAAGAATAAAGAAGTCAGGCTGAGCACAAGTAAATGAGCACAATTGAGCATATTCATCTCTGCTTTTGATCGTTAATGTGATGTGACAATGCTTCTTCAAGCTCTTAACTGTGTTTAATAAAACAAAATAAAATTTCCCTCAAGTTAAGTTGCTTTTCCCCGAGTGTTTGATAACAAATACAAAGAACTACGACATATGCTACATTGTATTTAATGATATGCATATGTTAAACCATCATCTGTGGGCTGGAGAGATGGTCTATGGTTCACTGTTTAAGATCACCAGCTGCTTTTGTCAAGAACCTGAATATGGCTTCTAACACACACACACACACACACACACACACACACACACACACACACACACACAAGATAGCTCACAGCTGACTGTAACTCAAGTCCCATGGAATAAAATGTCCTTTTCTGACATCCTTGGGAACTGGGCACACATGTTGTATACATACTAGAACAAATGTTTTTAAACATAACAGACAAAAAATCTTTAAACTATCCTTGCATTTATATATGAAACAATTTCATCATTGTATGTGACCTTCTTAGTGTGTTTTTAACTGTGATTTACAAAACATGGTAGGGGAGTTTTCACCCATGTTCATCAAGGAAATTGGTCCCTAGGTTCATTTTTATTGTTTCCTTTTTGGGTCATTTTTATACTAGAGTAATATCTTTATACTTTATCAGATAGATTGAGAAACAATGTTATCAGTTCTTTTCTGAATTTGTTTGTTATTGGTGCTCTTGTGTATTGCTTTACATCACATGTGTGAAAATTTGCTCATTGCTTTGAGATTTTTCAGTGTTTTGGCGCAAACATTTTAAAATTATTTCCAATGATTTTGTAAGGCAATGATTTCCTCTCTAATATTCCTCTTCCTTTCTTCAGATTTTATTAATTATTTTTATTTTGGTGTATTCATTTTGGTTGTCAACTCAAGCAAAGATTGACTTTGTTAATCTTCTGCATTGCTCTTCTAGTTTCTATTTGTTTTCAGCTCAAACCTTTTTGTTTCTTTTTATAACTTAGAATTTGCTTCTCCTGTTTCAAAACATCATTTTATATATTTGTGTTCAGTGTTCTTTTAAATTTTCAACTTTAATATAGGCAGTCACAACTGTAAACTCGCATTTAATGACTGCTTTTGATGAATATGAGACTCTAATATTTGATTGTGAAACTTTTTATCTTCTCTCTTCTCTAATCAGCTATTGTTCCTTCATCATGTACTGTTAAATCCCCGTGTTTTTCTAACTATTGTATTCCACTCCCATTTAATTTTGATTTGACAAAATAGAAATATATATTAATATTTAGGTAACTATCATGCTTTAAGTTCTAAATTATGATCAGTTTGGAGACAGTTCTAAGTTATGTATTAAGACTATTTATCTCATGCTCTCTGATAAAATACCTTGTGATCTTCTAAGTGTTTTTTTTTTATTTACACTCTAATCCCAGACAGTTCTTAATTATTTTTATTTTGCATTTATGTGTGTTTTGCATTCATGTGTCTGTACAACACAACCCTTCCTGGTGCTCACTGAGGTCAGAAGATGCTGGTGGATCCCTGGAATTGAACTCACAGACAATTGGGAGCCTCCATGTGGATGCTGAAAACTGAACTCAGATTATTTACAAGGCTGACACCTGCTCTTAAAAGCTGAGGCATATTTCTAGCCCCTGATTTGTTTTGTTATTGTTCCTTTTTTTGTTTATTTATTTAAATTTAAATGGCACCTTATTTATTGCAGTTTGGTATGTTCCTAAGTATCTATCGCTAAATATGCCCTTGAACTTCTGATCTTGTCTCCACTCCCACATGGTAGGCTCACAGGCATGCAACATTGCACTCAGTTCTACACAGTGTGGGCTTTGGGCACTTCAATTATAACATGATAGACAGGCTATTCTCTTTTCATGTCAATTACCCACTTAGTCAGGAAAATGAGTTGTACATAAGCTCATCTCACATTTCTCTACTTCCAGATTATGACATGCTGGAGTGGTTATGTTTATATGAACTGGGAGCTGCATCTAACACCAAGACACTTCAGCAGAATGTAGACCAGATACGTGCTCAATGACATAGAGTCAGCAGCCATCGCCCATTATTCTGCCATACCTAAGGCATGCCAGAAATTCTGGGTTTGACATGGAAATTAATAAAAAGAAACCCCCACGTAAGTAAAACTATTCTTACTCCTCTGTGCTTCAGATGTTTTGAGCCCATAACTTTTCATAATACAAAAAAGCAAATCTCTATGTATGTAAGGAGAAAAGAGAAATAAGAAGTTAATATCAAGGAGAGCAACAGAAACAACAAATGTAGGCACAGGAGTCTTTTCTGAGACTGATACTCCAAACAAGGGCCTTGCATGGAGATAACCTAGAACTCCTGCACAAATGTAACCCATGGCTGGTCAGTGTCCAAGTGGGTTTCTTAGTAAGGAGAACAGGGGCTCTCTCTGACGTGAACTCAGTGGCTGGCTCTTTGATCACCTCCTCCTGGGGATGCAGCTTTGCCAGGCCAAAGAGGAAGATGATGAAGCCAGTCCTAATGAGACCTGATAGCCTAGGATCAGATGGAAGGCAAGGAAGACCTCCCTTATCAGTGGACTGGGGGAGGGGCATGGGAGGAGGAAAGGGAGGGAAGGAGAGAGGGAACTACAGATGGGGTACAAAGTGAAAAAAATTGTACTAAATTAAAAAATAATTAATTAAAAAAGAAGTTAATATCAGAGACCATCCTCACTACACAAAAACATTGAGGGGAAGCAATGCAAACTAAGGCATTAATACCTAAGGTAAATGAGAGCTCATTTCAGGCCAGCATGATACTCAAGTTGCTGCGCAGCATGAGGTACAGTTGTTATATAATGCTGAAAATTGTGGTCAAAGAAAATACAAAGTGTAAGCAAATGAATATGATTCTTACCAAAAAGAGCCTTTTCCCATTGTAATTATACTCTCCCTCTGTCTCTCTGTCTCTCTGTCTCTCTCTCTCTGTCTCTGTCTCTCTCTCTCTCTGTCTCTGTCTCTGTGTGTGTGTGTGTGTGTGCTAGAATATAACATGTCATAAAGGTAGAGGTTCAGGGACCACTTGTGGAAGTCAGTTCTCTCTTTCTACCATGTGGTTGCTAGGGATGGAACTCCCAAGTCACCATGCTTGTCATCAAGTGTCATCTTATCCACCATAAAAATTCCATTTGTTTTGACAAAGGCACTGTTATCTTATGACTTCTATAATTTTATTTAAAAAGTCAACATGGCTAACCACATTTTAATTCACATGCCAATTTGTACTGTTTTCCAATTCTTTATGTCTGCACATGGTGGACACCCACCCTCTCAACATTGGGATGATCCATTCTCAGATGGCTGCCTTAGTTAAACATCCAGCTGTGGACTGAGGCTCTCTACAGTTTCAAAAATACTACAGAAATGGAGTGAGATGATTTAGAAGGCACATTCTTCCCTCTGCATACTGTGGCTTATAGCCTTACAAAGACTGGCCTTGTCATGCTCCACATCTTCAATGTTGGAATTTACAGATAATCTTGAAGTAATTCCCTTTGCAAGTTATTTACATATGCTACAAAACTAAGAAACATCTGAAAATTAAATTTGTTTTGTTTGCTGTTTGTATCTTTAAACTATCTGAATATGCTATTAATGTATTTCATTTGCCATCTTTTGAAACCACCAACTAAATTAAAAAAAATGGTGATTGTTTTCTTTTGGCAACACAGCTAAATAAACATACAGAATGCTTGCTAATTAAAAACCTACTTGCATTTTGTTTATCTTTTTAAATCATGTGTCCATCTTTTGGAAGAAACAGTTCTAATTTAGGGTGGAGGAGTAACTCCCATTAATTTAATGCATAAGCTTTCCTCCCCCACCCCATTTATCAATCCTAAATTAATACAATAGGTGCTCTGCACCCTGCGTCGTTGCACATTGATCCTGACCAGCTTGTTTACAGTGTTTTGGCAAGTTGCTGATGTACTTCTCCCTGGAGACAGAGCAGGGGTTAATTGCTGTTAAACTCTCAGTGCCAAGTGATGGTTCAGCCTCTCTGCTACATTAAAGATGACACTAATAAGGAAAGAGTGCCGTGGATTGCTCTATGTTGAAAATTGGACCAGCAGTGGCAGAATCTTGGAGCAGAGCTGATGTAATAGGAAGGCCATAATGTAATTATAACCGCCGAACATGTGTCATAGCAAGTTAAATGATACATTAATGAATCAAAACAGGTGATGAAGTGTGGCTCTTTCTGCAGATAGAGGTGCTTTCAAGGTGAGATCGCCATTAATTTAATCATCTGTAATATGGACATTCTTCAAACCACAAATGAAATCCACCATGCTATCTCATAAGCAGATTCTTGAGTTTGAAACAGATAAGATGAAGGAAACAAAGCAAAAGTGAACTGAGCTCAGTGAAAACTCAGTCTGTGCTTAATTTTGTAACAACAGGTTTTATATTGTAAAGTGCTTGCCCAAGGCCTCCTTCTCGTCCCACTAGACAACCTGATCATTTTAATTCAGAGGGCCAGCCAGGAACTCACAAGGGAGCACAGAAATGTAAAGCCAAACAAAATGATTGATTCTTTCAAATGGGCCGTTGTATCTTACCCATATACAAAATATTAGGATCACAATTATTGCAATGTCACAATGTTTCTGAAATCTGTAATATTGTGACTCAACTGATTTTGTTAGTCTTTTAAAACATTTGAATTAAATGCATTCCAATTTATTTTTTTGTTATTTTTAAAATTCATAAACAATACTAGATTTGACGACTTATCCAAAAATTTGGAATTTTATGCCTCATTCTTTACAAATAAAATACTATTGTGGTAGTTTTTAAATTTTAAAAACATTCTAGGAATCTAATAATGAAATGATTTTATTCTTAGTTGACATTTAAGGTCTCAAGATTATTTTCAAAGAGTAAATAAAGTCATTATTTCTTTTAAAGATCCTAGGAAAGTGGAATGATAAACATTAAGCAATCTATAAGAAGAATCATTTTCAAATGTTGAAACTAATTTATGTTAATTTCTAGCATGAAATATAAACTTTACTTTTTGTGTTCACATGTTATTTTCTTTAATTGATTACTGTTGTATGATATTTACTAAGTAAATATATGCAATAATGAAAAAACGGTTAATTATTTAGAGACTATTATTACCTTGAGAAGTAAGAAAATAAACGAACAAATTTAAAAATAAAATGAAATAATCATTTCACACTGCATTTTGAATGCTACTAGTCACCACTCTGTTTTTCCACTGGTGCTCCAGTTTTGCTTAACATTCATGTATATTCTCAAGAGAGTCAAGCAGATTTGGGTAGCAGCTGTTGATGATCACCGACGGCATATATAACAATGTATACTACCCCTTGAAGCAGAGTTCATCAACAAGCAAAAGTTAGCTTCATAATAGTCATTTGTGACATATGTTGGTGGCATTATATCTGACACCGAAACCCAGAAATTAAAAGCGTGGCTTGAAAACTACTAAAAACAATTAGCATTTCTATCAGGCAAGCAAGATTGCTCAGTGGATAGAGGCCTCAGCACAGAGGCCTGAAGGGTTGCGTTCTATCCCAGAATCCCACCAGGTGGCAGGAGACCTTCACATGAATGCCTTGCACATAAACACTTATGCACTTGTCCCACAAGTAACTATTTTTAGAAATAATCCAAAGCAAATGTAAAAATATCCTAAGTTATTTTTTTCATGCAGTCACTGTGTTTTTATCTGTTTACTCTTTCCTAGTTAGAGACAAAGCATTTTCTTATTTGTATTGGCTGGGTTTATCTCCCAAGATCCCTGACTTCATGTATAAGTGTTGAGTGATATTATGAAAGTCTATAAAAGCTAGTCTTACACTTGACTGAAGGGATTGGATGAGAGTCACTGAGCACCAGCACCCTATAACTTCATGTTCAGCTGTGTACCGCCTCTAGAAAGCCTATGCATTCTTCCACTAAGGCGCACGCAGAGGAGAGATTGAACTCAATCTTGGCACTCATCAAAACCAACTATGTGCATTGTTTGGAAAACAAGAGCTCCAGATATGACAAGTGTCTCTTATGCATTAAGGCACATGTCTAAAATCCCAGTAAAAACAAACAAACAAACAAACAAACAAACAAACAAAATTGAAGCAGCTCTTTCTGAATTCTAATCTAGTTTAGCTATATAGTAAACTCAAGACTAGCCTGGGCTATGCAAGAACGTCATTTAAATAGCAGTGTGTTATTAGATTGAGAAAATCCTTCTTCTTTTTTAATTTTTAGGCTATAATGAGACAAGGTTTCTCTGTGTAATTCTGGAACTCTCTGAAAAACAGTTTGGTCTCAAACTCGAGAGATCTTCCTCCTTCTGCTTCCCGAGAGCTGTGATAAATGAAATGCACCACCACTGCCAAGGGACAAGATTCCAAAGAGGTTCTGCTAATATAAAGTAGTATTTTAAGAAACCTTTAAGTAATGTATGTGTTTTTTGAGTTGTTGTTGTTTATATGGGTGATATCTCAAAGAGAAATTTATTAAATTAAGCAAACAAAAGAATGCCTATTGGACTCAAATACTATGGGATAAAGTTCACTACCACTACCTATTGTTCTGTGTAGCCAATGTTCCTGTCTATTGGATACATATTATCTTCTTTGATTGCTAAATTTGAGCATGAAACTGCAGGCCACTGGAAATAAATGTATTGCAAACATTTGCACAGCTAGTTAAACTGCAGAATGAGGGTTGGAACTCAGTTTGTGATCCCCGAACATCCCTGCATTCAAAAGAAAAAAAAATAACAAGAAGCACAATCAATTAAAAATTTAGTGCTCACAGTTATTGAGACAGTTCATTTATAGTTCTTCTTGGTACAATGGCCTTTGTAACTTCAAATGAATGGCTAAACACAAATTACAATGTACACACGTTTAAGAAGTAAAAACTGGAAGGCCACATTAACCCTGTCCTATTTCTAGGTAACTGTTCCTTTCTCTAACCAAAAGCAATTTCCAGTGTCTTATTATTTTAAAGTTTGGCACTATGCTCATCTATTTTTCACACTAATAATCATTTATTAAGCAAGCATTTTATGCTTTTAAAAAGTATGCTTGCTATGAATAGTCACAATTAACTCTTCAAATGTTCAATTAACTTTTGAAGTCCCTGGTGGAAATGTAAAAAAATTTAATGGGAAATACAGAACTCTCTAATAAAATAACAAAGTTCTGGTTGACATACGAGCAACGCATCAAGTGAATTTCTTCAGGGCAAGATTTGGTTTGAGGAGATGGACAAAGACTGGAGAAAAAAGAGATCAAAGAGGCAGAGATAAAGATAAATATAACATGTAAAGGAACAGTTTTAAGGAAAATACTAGAGCTTACCTTTAGAGAACAGGCTTCATGATAAACAGCAGGAGAGCACAAACATAGTAATGCTGAATAATATAATTGATACTGGTAGAATTTAGAATGCTGTTGATAAATGGAAATAAAAACTGAGTTGAAAGACTGCAGGCCATCATCAAAACTTATATTATCTTGAAAAGATAAAAGCCAAAAAAGATTATTTATAAAAGAAGGATGTGCTAGGATTTGAATTCCAGTTAGAGATAAAGTTCAATGAAGAGGAGAATGGGAAATTGTTTCTCAGGTATAGGGAGGATCATACTAGGGAGTTTAGAAGTTAAGAATTATGGGAAAGGAACTATGAAGTCAAACATAGATTTGAAGAAGAAACTGCCTTAGAAGATACTTAAAGATATTACAGGCAGAACTTACATGATGTGTTTGACTAGTTGTAGGTGAACAGAAAAAAAAAAGAATCATATTTGATTCTTAAGCCTTTTCTCCCCATAGGAAAATTTCTCTTCTTTCTCAAGGATAACGAAACATACAAATTAGTAGATACATCAAGGAGACACAATGGAAGTGATGGGTATCCAAAAGCCTTTTCTGGTATAAATTGAGCCCTCACAGGCAAGCTTTTTCTAGTGGTCATTGGCAGTTTTGAGTGAGTCAGATATCAATGATGTTAGAGGTAGGACTAACACCTAAAGTTATAAGCACCACTAGACAGATAGGCAGCTGAAATTATGACTGCACAGAAAATAAGTCACTAACGTCAAATGACAGGATGCATCATATTACTTAAAATGATCAGCTGTGTGTGGTGGTGCACTCCTGTAATCCCAGCACTCAGGACGCAGAGGCAGGTGGATCTTTTTTGAGATCAGAGCCAGCCTTGAGTACAAATGAGTCCAAGACAACCAAGGCTACACAGATAACTCCTGCTTTGAAACACCAGCCCCCCGCCCCCGCAAAAGAAAAAAATTCCCTAGATTTTAATGGTAAATTTTAATATATAACAGATTAGCCGTAGAAGCAGCTCAGCCATGAGTGAGTGGAGAGACACACGGTTTTGTGTGAAGAATATTCTGTGTTGGTTGTAATAAGGCTTGGACTTTATGACCATTAGTATTAAGATACGATGGTTCTAATATGGGATTAACAGAATGGAAAGGATTGTTTTAAATAGTAATGTGAGTAGAAAAGATAAGAACTAGAGGAATAGATTATTACTAAATCAGATTATTACTAGGGTCTCCGTCAAATTTTGATCTAGTTTAACACATCTCTCAATCTTATCAGAGAAGATTCTTTTCATAGTAGGTAGAGATTAAGACTGAGATCAAGAGGTGGTAAGCATGAAGAGAGTGAGAGAATTCTCAACTCTAAATGGGACACGTGTAGAGATCCCTCCACCTGCAGTTTAGGGATCATCACAGAAGAATATTAAGAACCATGTTCAGTGATGCAGTATTTCTGGGCCTGATAATTCCACTGCACAAACTCCTAGCAACCGCCACTGTTTGCACAAGAGCTGTACAAAGTTAAGCCATTATTAGTCATATAATATAGGATAACCACACAAAAAACCTACAGACCTCAAGAAGGAGGACCATGAGGAGGATGTTTAAATCTCATACAGAATGGCCAACAGGATAGACACCAGAAGCGGTGGAAGAGAGGGAACAGGATAGGAGTCTACTCTAGAGGTCCTCTGAAAGGCTCCAACCAACAGGGGACAGAAGCAGATTTTGAGACTCTTAGCCAAACCTTGGGCATGGATCAGGGAGTTTTAATGGAAGAAGAAGGGGGTGAGAGATAGAAGGACCTGGAAGGGACAGGGGTTCCACAAGGAGACCAACAAAGCTAAAATATCTGAGCCCAGCGGGCCCTACAAACACTGATGCACCAAACAAGCACCGTGTATGGAGAGGACCTAGACCTCAGCTCAGATGTGGCCAAAAGGCAGCTCAATCTCCTTGTGGGTTCCTGAGTAAGGGGAGCAGGGGCTGCCTCTGTCATGAACTCTCTTTGTTCACTTCCCCCTGGTGCTGAGGCCTTGTCAAGCCACAGAGGAAGAGAATCCAAGCAGTCCTGATGAGACTTAATAACTAGGGTCAGATGGCAAGGGAGGAGGATTCTCCCATTTAGTGGAATAGGGAAAGATAATGGAGGGGGGTGATGAGGGAGGGAGATTCAATCTGAATATAAAATTAATAAATTATAAAAATACAAAGGTAAAGAAAAGATGTTTCATAGTAAAATTCATGAAAAAATTAAACAATGGAAAAAAGTCAAGCCAGTCAAAATCCCAGAACAAATAGGGGAAGGGATCATGAAACCACCCTTTATCTGAAGTGCTATTGGCAAATAATGGCTGCTGAGAAAGGAATTGTCAATTTTCTGAGAGGCTATTGCTGCTCCAATCCAAGATCTCGCCATGTACATGCAGAAGTCACACACTTGAATTATTGGTATTATGAGAGAGGGAAACTCAGAGAGAAGTGTCATGGGGAGGATACTGTAAGAAACAGCATAAGAAACAGCATAGTGTAAGATAGTGTAGGAAACTGTGGCAGACTTGATTCAAACACATTTGCATCTGTGTGCAAAATTCTCAAAAAATTAGAAAGCATAAAAAGAAAAAAAAAGAAAAAAAACCCAAATAGTTCTGAAACAAGTAAAGAGAGGGAGAGAGCAGAGAAAGAGAGAAGACAGAAAGAAAAAGGATAGAAAAAAGAAACTTGGGAGTTTTCATAGGCAAAGAGGCACATGGGCTAGCTGATGGCAGAAGATAGCATGGATGAAGCAGAAGGTCGTAGCCAGCAGTGGTAGAAACATTAACATTCATAGACAAGAAAGCTAATTACTTCATTGAAACTACAGAATTGCAGATGTTCACAATGTAAGATGAGATTGGTCTTCCTGATGACCTTCTTTATATACTGCATTTTGCTGTTAAATGGGAGATTAATGCTGCTGTTTGGGACATTCAAAGATATAAATCTGCTGAGTGAATTGAAACAGTGAGGGTCACATGGGTATCACCCAACAAAATCTCAAAAATAAGCATTGAGGTAGTTGCTTCTCAGGTCTGTCTCAGTCAGTATTTCTAGGATGGCATAGAGGGTCTCTAAGTTTCTGCACACACCAAAGTCCCTTAAACAATAAGGCAAGGTATTTATCTGTTAACTTAGGTACACCTTTATGTATTTTTGAAATCATCCTAGATTTTTAAAAATATATATTACAATGTAAGTGTTATAGAAAATATTATACTGTTTTGTTTAAGGAATAGTGAAATACATAACACATTTCTTCTCTTTCAATATTGTCAGTTAGTGTATATGTATATGAAGAGCATAAGGACACAGAGCATGGACCATTCTTCATTTTAGAGGAGAAGTTGGAAACTATCACAATACCAGTTGGCCACATCACTTCCAAGAAAGGCAGTGCAAATCTGATTAGTGTCCTGTTTCCACTTTTTAAACGATATTTCACATTTTCTTCTTTGCATTTAGATTTTCAAAGGAAGGAGATGTTCCTTGAGGAGTTTTCCACTTTCACAACAACAGGTAAAGTTATACCTGAAGCACTGAAAAGCCAAGACAATGAAAAGAGACTGTTCTTTCACATTTTGTGGACTATGTCACCCTGCACATTTATGTGAGTTGCCTTAACTTATAAGGGTTGCTCCAAAATAAAGTTGGTAGGTGTAATAGGTCAATTAAACCAACTCCTGAACCATTGCTTATTACTGCTGAACATAAAGACAACCATATACTAAAAAAAAAAATCACTCCATTGAGCAACTTAGTGTAAATATCATTTACTTCATTTTCTTCTGACTTGTTTTCTTGGATGCTATTTAGAGTGATATTAAGGTTTTCTGAATTTCACTGCAGATTAATGATTTACTCTCTCTCTCTCTCTCTCTCTCTCTCTCTCTCTCTCTCTATATATATATATATATATATATATATATATATTTCTTGGTGTTACTGTGCAAATAAGTTGTTAAGAAGTTATGTATAGGGGTAATATTAAAGGAGATCAAAGATATAATCTAAAATAAAAATTTTATTCATGCATTTTCTTTCTTTATGCATTTCACCAGATGTTGACATTCGACTAATATCTCAACAGCAGCTGTACCAGTTCTGCCTCTTCCTATATGTTTAAATATTTAAATATTCCACCTTGTATCCCCCTAAATATTTCTATTTCTGTAATTGGGCTTTGTTGTCTGACAATGCTTTAAAACAGAAATAGGTGGTTTTACCCAGAGAAGTCTTTTAATATGTATAAAACTCGCTGATAAAGAAAATTGACACTCTTGGAAGACAACTGACATGCTAATATTTCATTCATCAGCTATTTCAGGATTAAGGAATTTATAATTTTCGAACACGGCTCCACATCAGCTGCTTCTAGAATAAGACAATATGCTTTCTCTCCTTCCTGGGCCTAATTCCCTGGTAACCTTATTGAAAATGTGCATGGGCTACAAAACTAAAGATTAACTGTCCGGAGACCTGCTTCCTGGAGCTTATTTGAAGATTAAATCAAATGGCAGGCGATATATATTTGGTAATACGGCTTTGATGCAGTCTTTTCCCACATAGTGTAAGTGTAATAAAGGGCAATGGCACATTATAGCCACTTAAAAAAGAAAAGATTCCTTTCTAAACGTGAAATCTCATCGATGCTGAGATGAAATTGAATAATTTATTTCTCTGTAACTGAAAGCATCTTCTGCCTTTGAAACACACAATGAAGGATCTCTAATTACACATTTTCTGTAATTTCAAACAGTTCAGCCTTTTAAAAGGTGATTATTATCCATTATCTATTTATTTCATAACAAATGACAGAGACGGTGTTAAAGATGAGTTTAGAATGCCAACTGAGAGGTTGCAACATTCTAATTAAATGGAAGGCAGTTCAAATATATATTTAACAACACAGCTTTTAGACTGAGAATTAGTAAATGGATTTTTCTTTAAGAAATTAGAGGAAGATAAATGAAGATGTTCTGTGTTTAAAAATACTGTATTTAGAATTCTGCCACAGAGACCATGAAGCACCGTTTGTCCCCACAGTAGACATGTGAGGAACAAGTGACATTCTTACATAAAATCCATATTGGTGATGTATTTAATTACAGAGCTGATTGAAATTGACAGCCTCTGTGACCTGTGTTTGCACTTGTGACTGATGGGTGATTCCACACTGGCTACTTTTAAACCAATTCACATAGTGTTCAATACCATAACATCATCCTGTCAAATAGAAGGCTACATTTTTATAAGGATTGCAATCTGAGGGTGTGAATGTTTAATTAAAATGAGATGGAGATGAATGGTATAAAAACACTTGTACAACTGTTAAACAGGGACAGTATTCCTAGACAGCAATGCTAACAGCAATTCAATACGTTTACTCAGACATTTCCTCTCCAGGAGTTCTCTTTACTCTTAGAAAGCTCATCCTTGAATAGTCTTCGTGGTTTAAAAGGAAAAAGCAGCCTCAGAACCTGGAACTGAAACTTCTAAAGCATTTTAATTTTAATTTAATTTTATTTTTTTTTGCTACAATGACAACCTTTACAAGAATCAAGGGAAATTAGTCCAATAGATCAAAGTGGGACCCTAGTGGTCTTGGACCTTTGAACCTTTGTTCTTTGTGACTTTGTATGCTTCCTTATTATTGAGCTACAGAAATGTTCATCAAGGTGACATTTTGTGGAAGAGTATTAATCTGTCTTTACTATAAAACAGTGACATGTCTTTCCGTTTTGAGTACTGTGTACTTTTACACACATTGAGTTCTGTTGTCTAGAATTGGTTATTAGATAGCTCACTTCCTTCTCAATGGAGGAATTAAGATCAGAGCTCTCAGACACTTTCATGGCTACATATGGTAGCAGTAACAAATAGTAACAAGAGCTATTTGTTTTCTTGCTACTGCTGATGCTGTTTTATTTTTATTTTTGTTTGTTTGTTTTGGACCTTAGAATCAGTGATATATATGTGTGTTATAGCATATATACATGTATGTGTATATACATATGTATGTTATAGCATATATACATATATATGTACATATATATATGTTACATCATATTCTTCCAATTGATTGAAGTTTGTTGACAGTAACCAGGTTATGGTAATGATTTCAAAAATCTCATGCAATTTTGAGGGACTAAAGTCAAGGCTTTGTAAATGGTATTACTTGACTCCAACACCAACTTGACCAACACACTAAAGTAATAACCCAGAGTTTACTTCTCAAAATAATGTTTACCTCATTAGAGCAGAAATTCAGAAGACACTGGGAGCTGATTTTGGACTTGAGTCTTCTAAAAAATGGTAATTTTCTGTAATATTCTCTCCCACTTTGATTAAGGTAAAAACCCATGCCCAAACCAAATACCTCAGTTTAAAGAAGAGTTCTGTTGCAAAATATGTAAGAATTATGTAACTTTTGATAAACATAAAAATAAAAAAATCTTTTGTATCATCATCTTAGATATTCAGAAATAATCCACTAATATATTTTATGTATTCAAATCCCTTCCTGCATGTTTTTGTATATAAACATTTATTTTTATTCTAGTACATTCCTCACAAATTTTCTAATTTTCTAAGCATAATTCAAAGATAAGATTTATTAAATAGTATTTCTAATTGTTCATCACATTTCTTTAATGTAAATAATCAAATATACACAATTAATAGAAAAAATAGTAGAGGTCACCAAAGGATTAAAGAGTTTAACCCACATTAAAGTTTTGCAGATGGAAATGGAAAAAAAAAAAACTTTAAAGTTAAGGGTATAACAAAGTTAGAACCAAAAATTTATTTCAAAATTACAAAATATCTGTTTGTTTGTTTTATCAGGACTCTACACAGCAGGGGATAAAGCAGATGCAGAGACTCACAGACAAACTTTGGTCAGAGCACAGGGAGTCTTATGGAGATAGAAGGACCCAGAGGGGAAAGAAGCCACACAAGGCGAACTACAAAGCCAGAAATAAGCTGGGCTCAGGGCCCACTGCAGAGGCTGATGCCTCAACCAAAGACCATGCATGGGGAGGACCTTGATCCCCTGCTCAGATGTAGCCCCTAGACAGCTCAGATTCCTTGTGGGTTCCTAGTAAGGGGAGCAGGGGCAGTCTCTGACATGAACTGGGATGGAACAGGGAAGAGGGATAAGGGAGGAAGAGGGAAGAGGGGTGGGGCCAGGAGGAGATGAGAGAAGGAGCTCCAAGTGGCATAAGAATTGAATAAACTGTAAAAAGTAATAGCTATAATTAAAAAATAAAAAGCAATCTAAATATGTTAATATTAAAGTATATCATAACTATATAATTATACATACGTAATATATTTAATATAATAGTGTTTTCATGAATAATGTGTTTGATTATATAATAAAATTACATTATATCATTAAAGATACTTGTTCTAAAACTTTGTGGCAATATAGATTTGAAAAATAAGATTGTATTTTATTCCATCTTTGTCGTGAATTTTAATTCAGAGAGACATTAAAATTTTAATTTGCCTTTTTATTGTGAGTTGAGGTAATTGTGACTTTTATTTCACCTTTAATATAGCAACTATATTTAATTTTCTCTCAATAGTTAAACTAAACTTGAATCTCTGAAATAAACTCAAATCAGTCACAGCATATGATTTTTTTTACGCCATTGGATGAATAGGAAAGGTTAGATAACTTTTTGGGTTAGTATAGTTGTCAGGGTATTTTATATCAAGGTAATCTTCATCTCATAGAATGAGTGTTGTTTTCTTTTCTGTTATCTTGAAAATTTTAAGGCACAGTGAAATGATTTCTCTGAAAAATCAATTGGATTTGAAGATTATACTAATGGAGAATTACATTTTCTCCATTTATCATTTTAATATTCTGTGACTGGATAGTTAAATGTCTCTTTCCTCAGAAGTCTTTCTTATTGGGGCCATAGTTTGAACATTTTCTATGTTTTCTAGGTAATTATTCATAAAATCTGGTATCCTTTTATTGTTCATTTTATATCCATGAATTTTGTGTTACTCTGTCTTTTATTGGTGAAAAAATTGTTCTCATTTTCTCTTTTTCATTATTTTTGTTGTGGTGAGCCTTAACATTTCTCAAGAATTATTCACCTTTACAGCACACTATTTTATCATCACTGCTTTGTATTTTGAATACCTTATACTGAGAATATTAATTTGTATTGACTTCTCTTATTTATTTACTTTTGTTTAAATTGCTGACTCTGTTTTGAACCTTACGGAAGACGATCTAGTTGTAATATCTTTATAGACAAGGTTATCCTTGAAAAGACAAAGATGTTCCTTGCCTCTCCTTTGATTGCTGTGTCTGAAGGTATGTGCCAGGCACACCTGGATTCATAACTTTACTTTTTAACTTTGTTAAACACGTCCATATAGGCTTCCTTAAAGATTTGATAACCTATGCTTTATGTGTTTTATTTTTATTTTTTTTTTTTTTGTGCTTAGAATGAAAGCCAGGCCCTGCAGAGGCTGGAAAAGTTTCTACTCTGTCTAATTCTTTTGTGATTCTGGATAGGGAGCGCTACACTACTGTCAGAATCGTTTTCATATGTTGTCTCAGTACACTGAGTCCACATATTTTCAGTTACATATACTGCTATTTTGACCTTTGAATCAAAAAAAATGTTCATATCAGACGTTCAAGAATTATTCATTTAACTTATATTTATTGACATCTCACCTTATTTTGATTTGATGTGGTGTATGGTTTCTATTATCTTTCTTAGAGATTGCTGAATTTTCTTTTTGATTGACACTACTTATCACACACAGATTTATAGATACTGACCATACAGTGCAATGATCCATGGGAGGAACGATTATGTTATCTAAGCCCTAGAGATGTCCAAACTTAGGACAGCATAGGCAAAGATGGATGAGGGAAGATTCCAAATGCATCCTATTAATTTTTATGAGTTAGTCAAATTTGGATTTCTGGGCTGGTGTCCTGAGTGTCATGGAGGAATAGTGATGAAGAAAGAGTGTTCAAGCCTGGGAGGTCTATACAGACTGTCCCTCCAATGTGACTGCTGTACATTCAAGCACAGCCACACTACTGAGTGAGCTGCAGGACAGCCAGGGCCCTCAGACAAAGTCCAGTCTTGAGAACACCACACCCTACTTAGGGGAGCAGGAGATTTCTCTCGCATGAACTCAGTGGCAGGCTCTTTGATCACTTCCCCCTGGCTGGTGCAGCCTCACCAGGCCACAGAGGAAGACAATGCAGCCAGTCCTGATGAGACCTGATAGGCTAAGGACAAAGAGAAGGAGAGGAGGTCCTCCCATATCAGTGGATTGGATAAGGAAATGGAAAGAGATGAGGGAGGAGGGCCGAATTGGGAGGAGACAAGGGAGGGGCCCACAGCCATGTTACAAATTGAATAAATTGTAATAAATAATAATAAATAAAAGAACATTACACACACATAAGACATATGTGTACTTGCATGTGTGCACACACATGACACACATAACTTTACACACATGCACACATATATGTATGAGAGACAGTGATACAAAGAGATGGCAAGAGTATTAATTTTTATTGACTTCTCTTATTTATTTATTTATTTATTTATTTATTTATTTATGTTTAAATTGCTGGCACTGTTTTGAACTTTGTGGAAATATTAGGACTCTTTTCCTTGATTCCTAAGGTAAAAGACCCCTAGGAAAAGAGGGGATTTTACAAAGTAATAGCTGTCACAATCCTGATTTCACTCAAGGACAAAGAGTATTGTGTGCTCATCAGTCAGAGAATAAACACCTGCCAACTGGTAAACTGTTCATGGGTGGACTGGCCAGATGTCCTCAGAAGAAGAGGTGGGCATCAGCCCTGGATTGAAGCTATTATGAATGTTTTCAAGTGAGTTTAAAAGTTTTCTCCCAGGGGGGGAAAAAGCCTCTAAAAATCAACATTGTAAAACAAAACAAAACAAAAATAAAAAAAACCTCAAAATTTTAAGTGGAGTTAGTAAAATGAATGCTTCTAAAATAATTTAAAATGATAACTTGCATCAACAAGAACTTACAAAAACAGTAGAAATTTTGACCTTATAAATTAAGAAAAAAACAGGCACATAGCTTCACAAGTGGTAGTATATCCACAGAAGTCTCTAAACAAGAATTGTGAACATAATTATAACTGTTTATGTAAGACATAGAACACTTATGCATGTACAGTTATTCTATGTGTCAAAAATGACAGGATCAGAGGCATGTAACTTAAAATATAAAATGCCTAAACTCAATGTAAACATATTAAGGGAGTTAAATAATTATAAAATAGGTAATTAATAAGTTTATAACTTTAATACAGATTTATAATCACTTAAATTTTATACTACCAATACTTAATTAACATGTCTCAGTTTCCTTGGCAGGCGAGCTTGAATTTAAATTTATATTTACTTCTGAAGTCCATCTTTAATATTTTTCTGAACTCAAACACTTATTTGATATGTGTCTAAATGCTGTTATAATGCCTTCTCTGAACAGATGAATAAAAAGAGTGAAATTGGACTGTCAAATAGAAATTATTATACAACATGTATTCAAAAATAATTGTTCTTGTACTAGAGGTTTGTCTTGATTAGGACACAGAGTTTTGTTGGAAGATCTCTTTGTAATAGAACACTGTGGGGAAACATTTTGGTTTTCCAGGTAAGACTCTAAAAACAATCACTAGATTCATGACTGTAAGGCATTGAGACAAAATGGAGTTGCAGGATATGGGTAGCTTTGGAAACTATCTACAGTTCTTCAAGACTTAATATAACAAAGATTAGATGGGCCTTCAGCAAGCGGTAAATGCAGATTATTGAAAAATATTATCTCTTACGCTGTTCCAGAGAGCATATATAGTCCTGTGGAGCAGTAGACATTAACTAAAAGATTTTAGACAGTAAATTTGATATGGAATGACAATTCAGAAAAATATTTTAAGGTTTGAAGGAGGCATTTTTCTCTCGGTGGGCAAAAGGGCAAAAATGATATGAAAAACAAAATTTTTTTTCCTTCTTAATTTTTTTCTTTTTAAACAATAATAATTATTATTATTTACAATTTATTCACTTTGTATCCCAGTTGTAGCCTCCCACATCTCCCAGTTACACCCTCTCTTCCTCTCCTCCCCTCCCCCTCTTCCTTAGTCCACTGATAGGGGAGGTCCTTTGCCTCTACTATGTGACCCTAGCCTGTCAGGTCCCATCAGGACTGTCTGGATCCTCTTCCTTTGTGGTATGGCTAGATCACCCCTCCAGGAAGAAGTGACCAAGGATCAGGCAACCTAGTTCATGTCGGAGAATGTCTTGTCTCCCCTTACTAGAGAACCCACATGAAGACTGAGCTGTCTATGCTCTACATTGGAGCAGGGGGGTAAACTGGACTGCTTTAGAGTTCATATAAAAGTCTAGGTCCTCTCTACGCATGGTTTTTGGTTGATGCATCAGTCTCTGTCATCCTCCCTGCCCTCCCCTCTTTTGGCTTTGTTGGTCTCCTTGTTTGACTCCTGTTGCTGCCAGGTCATTTTATAACCCCGTCTTTAATAAGATTCCCTGAGTGCTGCCCAAAGTTTGAGTCTCTGCATCCGCTTTGATTCTCTTCTGGGTTGAATCTTCTTCACCAACTCTACATCTGACAGAAAGCTAATATTCACTATATATAAAGAACTCCAGAAATTAAACGTAAAAAACTCCAAATAATCCAATTAAAAAATAAGGTACAGAGCTAAACAGAGATTTCTCAACAGAGGAATAGCAAATGGTAGAAAAACACTTAAAGAAATGCTCAGTGTCTTTATTAATCAGGGAAATGCAAATCAAAAGGACCCTCCTCCAGTGCTGGTGGGAACGTAAACTTGTACAAGCACTTTGGAAATGAATTTAGTGCTTTCTTATCAAACTGAGAATAGTGCTACCTCAAGACCCAGCAAATCCACCCCTGAGCATATATCCAAAAGACGCTCAACCATACAACAAGGACATTTGCTCAGCTATGTTCAAAGCAACTTTATTTGTAATAGTCAGAATCTGGAAACAACTGAGATGTCTCTTAACCAAAGAATGGGTACAAAATGTGTTGTGCATTTACACAATGCAATACTACTCAGCAATTAAAAACAAGAAAATTATGAAATTCACAGGCAAATGGTGGGAACTAGAAATGATCATCCAGAATGAGGTAACCCAGAAGTAGGAAGACATGCATGGTATATACTCACATATAAGGGCATATTAAACATATGATATAGGATAAACATAGTGAAATCTACAGACATCAAGGAGCTAAACAAGGAGGACTCTAAGGAAGATGCTTAATTGTCATTTACAATGGAAAACAGCATAGACAGTGGAAGGGGAAGAAGAGAGGGCTCATGATGGGTGCCTACCACAGATGTCCTCTAAAAAACGTCATCTAGCAAAATTTCAAGGACCTTGAATTTTTCTGACTTAAGTTTCTGCCAGTCTAATACCAAATGGGATATTCTTTTTACCAATTGTTTACCAACAGATGTCCTCTAAAAAACTCCACCCGGCAGGGTATTGAAGCAGATGCTGAGACTCACAGTCAAACTTTGGACAGAATGCAGGGCGTCTTTTGGAAGAAGGTAGGTATGAAAGGATCTGGCGGTGACAGGACTCCCACAAAGAGACCAACAAAGCCAAAAGAAGCTGGGCCTAGGGAGGACTGCAGACGCTGATGCAACAGTTAAGGGCCATGCATAGAGACGATGTAGATCCGCTACTCAGTCGTAGCCTATTGACAGCACAGTTTCCGTATGGGTTCCCTAGTAAGAGGAGAACAGATCGTTTCTGACATGAACTCGGTTGCCTATTCCTTCATCACTTCTCCCTGGTGGGGTGGCTTAGCCAGCCCACAGAGAAAGAGGATCCAGGCAGTCCTGATGGGACCTGATAGACTAGGGTCAGACAGCAGGAGACGAGGACTTCTGCTATCAGTGGACTAGAGAAGAGGGATAAGGGAAGATGAGGGAAAGAGGGTGGGACCAGGAGTAGATGAGGAAGGGGGCTACAACTGGGATACAAAGTGAATAAATTGTTTATAATAAAAATAGAAAAATTATAATTATAATAATTCTATATAACTATGATTGTGTAGAATTATAATTATATAATTATAATTATTATTCTATTTTTATTATGAAGTAGGAAAAGAAGAGGAGGATATAAAGAAGAAAATTTCTCTTGGTTCATATCCATTTCTGTGTTTTTGCCACTTGATTTATCACCGGGAGTCAATGAACCTATGCCACGCACAGTTTGAGATCAATGTCTTCTACAGAATGAATCTCTGCTCTATTCTTTCTTCAGATGTTGGTCAGCACTGTTCTAGAACAAAACTCATTTGGCTATTGTTATTATTTTTAATAAGTTTCTATTCTGACCTAAACTCCTCATGTAGTCAAGATTTCTGGTTGAGTAGCATAGTCATGATAGTTGTTGATCCCAATATCAATTATCCTCTATACTCTTCCTTTACCCGTTGGTTTTGCTTTCTAAAATCACCTTTCTTATAGTTTCTTCTTCATAATCTCCCTGACTTTGCAAATGCATTAAAGAATTGTCAATGTCAACTATTCATATGTTCATACATGTGCTTCCTTTTGCCCACCTAACCACAAATGTCTTTACATGTTCAAATTCCAAGGATAATAGAAACCCAACTGTCTTATTCCGTCAAGTCCAGGTGTCTCAGGTTGTTGTACATTAGTCATCAATTAAAATTATTCTTCTTATGATACAAACTACTTAATTGAATATTTCATTATATGAGTTTCAATTTTATCTTTTATTTCTGCACATTTTACAGTAACTTTAACTACTTTAATTTTCTTTAATTAGCTGTCAGGTTCTTTATTTCCTAGTTTTCTTGCTTCTCAAGTAATTTATTTTTGAATACATATATAGAATGTCATTATCTTCAGGGTCTCTTATGACTTCTAAATCTTCAACAGTCTAATTATCAGGCCCTTTTTCCCTGTCAAGAGAGAGTTTTTCTGTGTGGTTCCAGTTGTTCTGTAACTCACCTTATAGATTAGAATGTCCTTGAACTATGAAATCCATCAGTCTCTGACTCCCAAATCTGGAATAAAAGTATGTACCACAATGCCCAGCTTAACCACAATGTTTAAAGTACCTATGTGCTCTGAACTTTATATCTACACAATGGGTAAATTGATCTATCTCAAAGACACAGGTCTCATTCCAAAAGTCCAGTTAGATCATAGTGAACCAGTGCAGTAACCAGAGTCAATGTATTTGATTAGTAACAAAATCAGAGGTTATATAAATTATTCAGCAACCTGAGTAGGAGGAAAAACAAAGGAAGGATAAGGAAGCACAACTTAGAAAAGTTTAAAAAGTAATATTTCAGTTAAAGAATAAGTGGATGGTAAATACAATTCCCATATTTGGTGTGTTGCTGATTGGCTTCAGGCCAAGAAAAATCTATCTGTACTATTTTTTTTAATTATATAGAAACATTCTGTCCTTACACATACTCCAAAGCTAACCACAAGCACCGAACATTCTGCTCAGTCTTCATGCAATAAAGTAATTGAACTAAGTCTTCAAGTTGTTACTGGGCTAGTCTCAGGACTCCTGTCATTCCGTAGAGCATCAGCAATGCTCTTGTTACGAGCCCTGTAGTCACCACTCAGCTGACTGGTATACATTTCTATTTTAACATCTGCATCTTGGAACACAGACTCAAAGTTTCCCAGTAGTTGCTACAAATACTGGTCTTCACTGGAGGTGATATTTTCTTTTATTTAAAAGTAGTAGTGAATGGGAAGCATGAGGAAGAATAATTTTAAAATGTAAGTAATGAGTAAACATGTTCTACACATCAATTTTAATGACTTGTATTCTTAATTCAACCTTTCCTCAAGTTATCAACTTCGTTGACTATTAGAAAATCTAGTAGAATCCTGTCTACAGCATGGTGGCTTTCACTGTGACTTTGTAGTAATGGCTTAAGTCAGCGCATTTCCCTCCTTTTTTTATTTAATTCTTTAACTCATTCAGTATTTATTTTATGTGTCTGATGTTTTGAGGTAATCATATTCATGTTACAGAACATAAATGCAGATCAGAAGTCAAATTTGGAAATTTGTTTTTACTTCTGTCTTGGGTATGATGATAGAAATCAGGTTGCCAGGCCTGTGCAAGGTACAATGCATATATTTCATTTTAATTAAACAACAAGTACATGGGCGAATACTGGCTATTTCACTGTTAGTTTGAGTCAGTCATCTTTGTTATTATGTAGGTGTTGTTGTGTAAACAATATTGACCCAAACATTGTTAGGGTATTGTGGATAATCGTGATAAAAAAGGGCTACACCAGTCAGCACTCTGAGAGTGCCCCTCCTTTCCTCTCCTACTAAGAATTATGAGTTCAGCACGAACACTAGCCATTCTAGAATCCCTGAGGATCTTTTCTTCTCATGTGTTTAAAATTTTCCCGACACCTGAAAAACAACAGTTGAATGATGACCAGATGGCAATTTGGCTGGAAACAAGAGGAGCAGTGAAGCATTACAAGCAAATTAGAGACTTAAATATTTTCTCCAAGCAGATCAACCTAACGGTCTGGGACAGGATCACTCAATGACTTTATATCAAGTTTATTTCTTTATAAGGAAGTTTTGGACTCATTGGTATCATGATTTGGGTTAGATATGACTGGTAGATTAAACAGTACTATTTTTTTTCACGTATTATCTTCTCAGAAGTACCAGGGTGAATCCTTCATAATCTTTGTATCTTAGGAGCAGGAAGGGTAACGCCGAGGTGAATACTGAAACCTTGGAAACAAGCTTGTACTCTCTATTCAGGAGAGTAAAAGACGTTGAAAATCCCCCAATTGTTCCTTACCTTGTCATCTTTTTTTTTTCTTTTTTTTTAAGGATTATGGGATCAAGGGAGTTTTCATGTCCTGAGACATAATTCTGGTCTTAAAAATTTCTGAAAAGACGCTTTGATGTTAGAGATAATTGCCACAATCAGGTTTTATAAGAATTGATGGGAAATCTGTCAGCACCTGAGGCTTTTCCAGGGTTTATGGCTTAGATTTGGGTTTTCACACTTTTAATGATATTGTGTTGTCCAAATGATTGACTTAATGGACGGAAAGAATTGAAAGTAAGGCCCATCATTCTTTTTCCTGCATGGTGTAGAACTAAAAATATGATGACTAGATTCAAACTACTTGTAAGAAATTGGGTGCTTTAGTTCACCTCTCTGAGTTATTGGCACAGTTAAATTGATACATTCTTTGCGGGCATCAGAGCATTTTATACGCCATATGAAACTGATGAGAAAATATCAATTAAGCACTACTGGAATTATTAATAATGAGTATTGTATTTAGGTTGTGATAGTGATACAAATAAATAGGCAAATGTGCATATAGTATGTACATCTCATTCCATGTAAAATTCTGGAGGTGGTAACTATTTTTAATTAAATGAACTACAGAATAAGAATTATACACAAAATTAATTAATTAATTACATAAAATTACGTCTTTTCATTATATGTCTAAAATCTATTTCAAAAACAAGCATCTTGGAAATAAATGTAATTTTGTTTTATCCTGTTATGTTGGCAGTTATCATTGCTTAAATTCTGATTCAATCATGATAACAATAACCAACTACTTGAATATGGATAACTGCACAATGATATGTAGTCAATTCAGAAAATTATCTAAATTATTAACATGTTCTAGAAGTCATCTCCGAATTCATTGCATGTACATGGTCTATAGAGTGATTTAAGGAAGAACACACAACTCATTATAATGCAAAAATATTGCTTACATTTACTGAGATATGAATTATATTAAACTCATTTCATTTTCATGTCCTGCATTTGTACAGTTGAAAATGTCTCTATTAATTATACAGGTCTGCTGTGATGAACACCATGTCTATGTATAGCTTGTAGAATATTTAACTTGGGCTATTGAAAACATAATCAGACTCTAGACTGGCCCATCCTTTAACATCACTGTTGATGCACAAGAAGGTATGCAATGTATTACAAATATGAAAAGACAACTGGAATTAGTTGTTGATATACTGCAACCGTCAAGGCTGTGTTTTGAGATATTCATCCGATTATCTAATGCAAGAAACTCTAGCAGCAAATATAGTACAGAGCACTTTAAAATGACAGGGGGTGGGCTTCATTATTACTTGTCATTTGCATCTCTTCACTCTTAATATGTAAATCCAGTGGTATCACATTATCTTCCAGATACTTTGACCAACATATTCCATATCGCTTCAGTATATCAGTAGGGTATTTTCCACTTTCAAGGAAGAGTTGGAAGGCACATGTTCACCTAGTAGTTGAATGTGAAAAATTAAGAGGCTCTTCCACGGGAGGCCTACACGCCACAGCTTGTGCTGCCGCCATGTCTATAAGTGATCCCCGAGAAGTTCCAGCACATTTTGCGAGTACTCAACACCAACATCGATGGGCGGTGGAAAATAGCCTTTGCCATCACTGCCTTTAAGGGTGTGTGGGTAGAGATACGCTCATGTGGTGCTGAGGAAAGCAGAGATTGACCTCACCAAGAGGGCTGGAGAGCTCGCGGAGGACGAGGTGGAGCGAGTGATCACCATCATGCAGAACCCGAGGCAGTACAGGATCCCAGACTGGTTCTTGAACAGACGGAAGGACGTGAAGGACATGAAGTACAACCAACGGTCTAGACAACAGGCTGCGTGAGGACCTGCAGCGGCTGAAGAAGATTCGAGCCCACAGGGGCCTGTGCCACTTCTGGGGACTTCGTGTCCGAGGTCAGCATACCAAGACCACACGCTGCCGGGGCCATACTGTGGCTGTGTCCAAGACGAAATGAGTCTCTGGGCCCTTGCTGTTAATAAATAGTTTATAAACTTAAAAACAAACAAACAAAAGAAAGAAAGAAAAAATTAAGAGTAAGTACCTTAGGAGAACAGGAAACTGAACATTGTACTACTCATCTATAGAAATGTAATCAAGATGTAGAAAAACACAGCCTTCCATGTTATAAATACTGTTTCATCTGGGGATTGTGGGGATTAACTTTTTCTCTAACTGCATTCTTGAAAGAGATGAAGCATTATACACTGGAGACATTTCATGTCCGGTACTGTAAACAAGGTCAAAATCCACAACCATGAACATCATAGATCTTATGAAAAATAATTGATATTTGCTCAATGTGTGTATGCTATCTGCATTTTCTTCCAAATACTTATGTCATATCCATAGATTTCTGTTGATGCCCACCCTGGTTAAAGAAGGTGTCTCATCAGAACCACAAAACAACCCAGGCTTTTTCTTATTACAAAAAAAAAAATAGTGTTTCATGAAGAGACTCATTACTAGGCAATTGTTCAGCCATAAATGGCGCATCTATACCACACAAACACAAAACCATCCCACCAAAGTGCAGAGAACTTTAAAGAAGAGAGGTAAAAAGGTAAAAATAATAATGAGCCAAAGTTTATGGAAAAGTTCTTTGAAAGACAGGCCTCTAGACATGACACTCCTTTTCCATAAATGAACACAAACCACCATGCTGACTGCACAAAACCTTCACAGGACCAAGGCAGCAAAAACATGTGATATAGAGGTGAAGATGCCCACCAAATAGTGAGGGCTATTGGCATGACTGGAATTCTCAAGAATAAATAAAAATAGATTTAAGAAAGAAATGGTAGAAAGGATGGGTATGGGTATGTCTTGGTGTACTGCATGAGCCTGATTTCAGATCTTCAGCACCCAGCTCGTAATGTTAAACCTTGATTGTCACCTCACACACCTGGGAACATGGAATCTCCATTGAAGAATTGGAACCATTAGATTGACCTAGATGAATGTATGGTGTCTATTGTCTTGGTTGATAATTGATGTAGGAGGGTTTATCTTGGTGGTGTCATATTTAAGAAAGTGGTGTGTGCTGTAGAAGAAAGCTAGCTGACCCCAAGATAAAGACTGACACCACACCACTAAGCAATATTCCTCCATGGGTTCTGTTTCAATTTATATTTGAGCTCCCATTCTAACTTCCTCTGTGATATGTCCTGGCTTAGAAATGTAAATTTTCTGAACTTTTACCTTGAAAAGGTATACAGTACTTAGTCCTGCTGTTCTGTGATAGCTAGGAAGATAAATATGTTGGATGAAAATGAAGAGTAGATATTTAGCAGATGATAGCAGCAGTCTTGGAAAGTGTCTTGAAGTCTGCCAGGGCTCTTCATATGAAATATTTGATTTAAGAATCTGTTCAAATGAAACATTGTGTGCCTCACAAATTGATGAATGAAAATCAGGTGGTGCTGAAAAGTCAGTTATAATCAGCAGAGACCACAATCCATTAATTTAAGATAGAATTATTATAAGAACTATTTTCTTACTGCTGGTACACAGAATCTGGGGGACAAGGGGGCCAAACCTACACATCAAGATTTAAGCAGAACTTTTCATACAATGTATAAGAATCTCCCACATGGTCCTTATTTTGGTGGCATGAAGAGGTTTTGAAGGAACATCTGAGGTTTGGTACAATTTGGCAAGGTTGTGTCAGAGGAATCATTTTGTTGCTGTGTTCTGTTCTATGCACGGAAACCTTTAGTTTTACACTAAGTCCCTGGCCTATCTATTCTCAAGTTTTTGGACACTGGAGCAGTGTTTGGAAAGGGTTCCATCTCATGGAGTTGGCCTTACATATAAGTAATAAAACATTAATGTGTTATCCCCAGAAGGTTTGTGCCACTATTGTACTTGTATTTCTTGAAGGTAGGGCAACATTGTAGATCTATTCACATATGGGTTGCTATTCACATTTCTCTTTTGGTAACATGCAGAGTATCTTCCATTACAAGAATAGTAGTCAGTATTGGTAAAAGCTCTATGTAGACACTAGCTCAAGTTTTCTGTGTTCAGTATGTTATGAAGATATTGTCTTCAGCAATGAGGCCGTACCATCAGTTTGTGTAGGGCAACAGATAACCTTGGCAATAGTCTGGGTTGTTTTGTGGTTCCCATGAGACACCTTTGGCCAGCAACTCAATTATATGTAACTAATTCCCAGAAATAGAGGAAAGAGGCTTCATTTGGTGATGAGAGATGTCTAGCTGTGGGATGGGGCTCTGTCTCCCTTGTTATTTGATGTGGGTAAAAGCTCTATGTAGACACTAGCTCAAGTTTTCTGTGTTCAGTATGTTATGAAGATATTGTCTTCAGCAATGAGGCCGTACCATCAGTTTGTGTAGGGCAACAGATAACCTTGGCAATAGTCTGGGTTGTTTTGTGGTTCCCATGAGACACCTTTGGCCAGCAACTCAATTATATGTAACTCATTCCCAGAAATAGAGGAAAGAGGCTTCATTTGGTGATGAGAGATGTCTAGCTGTGGGATGGGGTTCTGTCTCCCTTGTTATTTGATGATTCCATTTAGATATCATCAGTTACATACTATATGTATATACATATATACAGCTTTCACATATAACCCTTCAAATGGCCTTTAGTATTGATGCCCCTTTCTGTATTCTCCTCTTCACACCCCAATTAAACCACTGTCCGCATTTAGTCATCTCATCCCAGTAACAACTCCTCTCCCACATGACAATCTAATCTATTATACCTTCCTAGGGAGATCCAACAAATCCACATGGTGTCTTATGTGCAATATAAAGATTCAGATTCAATACAATCTCCATCAAAATACCAACACAGTTCTTCACAGAAATTAAAAAGACCATTTTTCAGCTTCATATGGAAACACACAACACAATGAACAAGAATAGTACCCTGAACCAGTGGTTATCAAACTTTCTAATGCTGAGACTCCTTAATAGGTCACCTTATATTGAGGTGACTCTTAACAATAAAATCATTTTCATTCCTACTTCATAACTGTAATTTTGCTCCTATTATGTAAATATCTGTGTTTTGTGATGGTCTTAGTTGACATCTGTGAAAAGTACCTTCAAGCTTGAAGAGGTCATCACCTGCAGGTTAAGAACATCTGGCTTAAATAATCCTGAATAATTAAAGAACTGCTGGAGGTATCGTCATCCTTTATCTGAAATTGTACTCAGAGCTATAGTAATAAAAACACCATTGTATTGAAATGAAATATACATGCCAATGAATGGAATCCAAATGAAGACCCAGAGCGAAGTCTATGCACACCTAGGCAGACCTTAATTTTGATAAAGATGCCAGAAATCCACACTAGAAAAAAATGACAGATGCATACTTATCACCCTGCTCAAGAATCAACTCTAAATCAAAGACTTCAACATAAAACCATGTACACTGAATCTCACAAAAAAAGAAAATGAGGAATAATTTTGAAGTCATTGGCACAGGAAATGACCTCCTGAACAGAAAGCAGATAGCACATGCAATAAGAACAACAAAATAAAAACTAATAAATGGGACCTTGTGATATATATATATATGCATATATATGTATACATATATATATGTATATATGTATATATGCATATATATGTATATATATATATATATATATGCATGCTTCTGGGATATCTCATCAATCCTCACTCAGAGGAGTAGACTGGATAGTCATCTGAAGAGGGAGAAAACAGGACAGGAGTCTACCAGAGAGGGCCCCTGAAAGTCTCTACCTAGCCAAATATCAAAGCAGATGCAGGGACTTATAGCCAAACTTTGGGCAGAGTGCAGGGAATCTTATGAAAGAAGGGGGAGATACAAAGACCTGGAGAGGCAGGAGCTCCACAAGGAGAGCAACAGAACCAAAAAATCTGGGCACAGGGTTCTTTTGTGAGGCTGATACTCCAACCAAGGACCACATATAGAGATATCCTAGAACACCTGCACAGATGTAGCCCATGACAACTCAGTCTCCAAGTTAGTCTCTGAGTAATGGGAACAGTGACTGTCTCTGACATGAACTCAATGGCTGGCTCTTTGATCACCTCCCTATGAAGAGGGAGCACCCTTACCAGGCCACAGAGGAAGACAATGCAGCTAGTCTTAATGAGACCTGATAGACTAGGGTCAGATGGAAGGGGAGGAGAACTTCCCCTACCAGTGGACTTGGGGAGGGGCATGGTAGGAGAAGAGGGAGTGAGAGTGGGATTGGGATGGGATTAGGAAGGGGGCTACAGCTGGGATGCAAAGTGAATAAACTGTATTTAATAAAAATATGTAAATTATAAAAAAAGGAATGAAGTACAGATTATCAAAAAAAGGAGATACATTTTTTTTGAGAGGCACTGAAGGCATTATTTTCATCCTGACAATACTGAAGGTATCCTTAGTCATCAGGGACATGCAAACCAAAACTAGCTCGAGATTCCATCTTGTACCTGTCATCTGTCAAAATGACCAATCTCAATAAAACAAATTATAGCTCATGTTGGCGAGCATTTGGAGTAAAAGGATTACTCATCTATTGTTGGGAGCAGTACACATTTGTCAGCCACTATGGAAATCAGTGTAGTGCTTCCTCAGAAAGCTTGACATAGATCTACCTCAAGTTCAAGAAGTACTACTCTTGGACAAATATCCCAAAGGACACTAAAAGGACACTAAATAGTACTAAAGGGCCACTTGCTCAAACATGTTAATTGCTTTTTTAGTCATAAAAGGGAGAAATAAAAAAACAGCCTATATATCTAGCAATGTATGAGTGGATAAAGAGAATGCTACATTATATACTGGAAAATATCCATCTGTTAAGAATTACAATCTGAAATTCACAGGTAAATACATGGGCCTGGTTTGGGGTGGGGGAAGATCCTGAATGAGGTAACCAAAAAGACAAATCTGATATGCATTTGATTATATGTGAATGTTATCTCTTAATTTTTTAGGAAGCTGTCTACAACCCATTTAACCAGAGAAATCAGGTTTTTGGTTGCTTTTTTTTTTTTTTGTACAAGACTTTCATGGTAAAGCAATCTCCCAACTCTCATATTCTCTCTCTCTCTCTCTCTCTTTCTCTCTCTCCTTATTTTAATTTTTTATTATTTATTACAATTTATTAACTTTGTATCCCAGCTGTAGTCCCCTCCCTCGTTTTTTCCCAGTCCCTCTCTCCCTCCCTCCTATGCCCATCCCCTATGCCCATTTCAAATTAATATAGGGTTGAACAGTGAAATTCTACCTACACTGACAGAAATATGATGGCACTAACTACTGTTTCTGAAATATAACTGAGATATCTAGTAAAAAGAGAAATTTATATTAAAACATCTATTCTCATAAAAGATCATGAAAACATCTACTATTTAATAGAAAGTCAGTCCACATGTCAATAAGAAGAAATGACTAGAAGGGACTGAGAAATTAGCAGATCCTATTATCAAGATAAACATAATGTATAGAAAGTATTTGTTGAGCTGAACAGCTGAGATTTATCATAGGATTCAAGGCTCTAAAGAGCTAAAAGTATTGATCAATGCAATTCAATCTATTAACAGGCTAAAGAAGGAAACAAAAAATCACTGGAAGCAATCAAGAGGCAATGAAAAATCATTTTGCAAAAATGAACAAGTATAATATTTTGAGAAAAGTAGAAAATGGAAGAATATTTCCAGTTTTATAGAGAATTTCTAAACACAGGTTATGGTTAGCATACAATATACCTAATGACGAAGGACTGGAAGCCTCTTGCTTGTCCTTTAGGGTCGGGGACTAACAAAAGATGTCAACTTTCATGACCATTATTTAATATAGTCCTGAAAACTCTAGTCAACAAAGCAATGCAAGACGAAGAAATTAGCAGACATATACCGGAAATAAAAGCAGCTCTCTTTATTAACATGTGACAGTATTATACATTCATAAAATCCCAAAGAATCTACCAATAAAATTAACAATCAGCTGAGTTCAGCAAGGTCAAGGAACACGTGATATATAAAAATATATTAAAAATGATAAAATGTTTTTATAACCTACTGATAAACATGGAAACAGCAACATTAAAATGCTATGCCATCATAACCACTAAAAAAAAAATGATCCAGGTGTAAAGTCAACGGAAATGAATTCTGCAAATGACCCAGGCATGATGAAAGCTAAGGTCTCAGTTAATTCCTGGTTACTTGAGAGTCATATAAATGAAGAACAAGGTTCAACACCGATAAACAATTTAGTCAGGATAAAGTATTTCTAGACCTGGATCTGATTCCTTGGTTAGGAGTGAGTCCTGCTCTTGAGAGGAGCCTAGCTTGCTTCCCAGGTCCCAACTCAGATGGCCCCAATGTCCTATAACTTTAGTGTCTTAGGATCTAACAGCATATTCTGTCCTCTACAAGTGCTTACACTCCTGTGCACATGACCCTACAGTACACATATGCACAAAATTATCCAAAAAAATATATCTTTAAATATTATATTTTAAAACAAATATTATATTAAATGTATTTATAATGTATTTATTTTTATATTAATCACAGGTTATGTACTTTGTATCCCAGCCGTAGCCCCCTCC
>CM053761.1:9089276-9118568 GCA_028658305.1 Pachyuromys duprasi | reverse complement strand
CCTAAGAGTGGTATAGCTGGGTCTTGAGGAATCACTATTCCTAATTGTGTAAGAAAGAGCCAAATTGATTTCCAGAGTGGTTGTACAAGTTTGCATTCCCACCAGCAATGGAGGAGGGTTCCTCTTTCTCCACATACTCTCCAGCATGCATTGTCACTTGAGTTTTTGATCTTAGCCATTCTGGTGGGTGTAAGGTGAAATCTCAGGGTCTTTTGATTTGCATCTCCCTGATGGCTAAGGACTTGAGCATTTCTTTAAGTGTTTTTCTGCCATTCTGCAATCCTCTATAGAGAGTTCTCTTTTTAGCTCCATATCCCATTTTTTAATTGGATTACTTGATTTCTTGCTTTTTAACTTTTTGAGTTCTTTATATATACTGGATCTTAGCCCTCTGTCAGAAGTAGGATTGGTAATGATCCTATCCCAGTCTTTAGGCTGTCATTTTGTTTTGTTGACTGTGTCTTTTGCTTTACAGAAGCTTTTCAGTTTCATGAGATCCCATTTATTGATTGTTGATCTTAGAGCCTGTGCTGTTGGTGTTCTATTCAGGAAGTAGTCTCCTGTGCCAATGAGTTCTAGGGATATTAAATGTATTTTAAAAATTATATTAAAATCAAAAATTTTAGAACAGCAAAAACCTGGAAAAGCAAAAAAATGGTAGAAAGAAAATATATTTCATGCAGAAGTCAAACTAAGTGTTTTTGTCAGATGCAATTAGACATAAAAGTGAAACAGAATAGACTTTCCCTAAGTAAGCCCACACAGGTGTTTCTGACTAAATTTCAGGAAATCTAGAACAACTTTTTTCCAGAATATTTTAATAAAAGGTAGTAGGTAGTAACACATTTGGGGGAAATTATCTATGATGTACAAATTCTATTTTGTGTAACATTTAACTCAAAATAGAACATAGACTTAAGTATGGATTCAAAAACTATAAAATATTTTAACAAAGTGTAGAAAAATGTTAATGCTCTAGAGCAAAGCAAACCCTGCTTATTTTTACATCAAAAATATAATCCTTAAAAGAAAATGCATGCATTGGAACCCATAGAAATTAAAACTCTGATGGTTTAAGGTTAATTATAAAACTTTCCTTTCCATATGAAGTAATTGTTATTGTTACTTGCGATAACATTACAATGAATCTACACAAAGTTTGGGAAACATGAGCATTTTGATAAAAGTACTTCTCTTCAAGTAACAAATGGTATCTTTCCATTTATTGTGTTAACGTTTTTCATTTGTATTTCGCATTTTTGTCCAAATGTGTTTTGTTTCATAATCAAATTAATTGCAAATTTTTGAGAGACTCTAAATTGGTCTCTTGAAAAAATAATTGTTAGTGTACAAAAGCAACACTTAATTTGTGTTGATTTTCACATGCCGAGTGTTATATTGTTAAATCTAATACTATGAATTGTTGTGAAAACACATTTTTTGTGCACATGTGTTGAATGTCTTAATTTAGCCATACATGGAACAGTTTGAACCTCAATCAACCACCAAAACTTTGCACAGAAAGGCTCACAGCTCCCTATGTGTTTTTTGGGGACTCCCAAGTGGGTCTGATATATTGGATTATGAATGTTCCCTAAAACGGCTTTAAATAATTTTCAAACAGTTGAATGGGATTTTCCACTCATACTAACATGTCCACAGTTTATAATAAACCATAAAAATCAGATTTTGTTTTTTCTTCATTTTGGCTCATCAAGCATAAAAACAAATTAATAACTCCAGGAATTTTTATATGCTCACCATATAGAGTATTTAGTGCAATTTGTGTCAAAAAGTACAAACAGAAGTCAAAACCCTCAAATTTAAATAACGAGACACAAATTGTGTGTTCTGACTTGTCACTTACACATTTTTTAGGTAGATGACAGGAGCTGTGGGGTGGGAAATGCTGTTATTTTTAGAAAATTGAAAGCTTTTCACTAGTTTGTTGAGAAGTTGAGAACCATTTATCTTGTATCACTTGGCAC
This sequence comes from Pachyuromys duprasi, assembly GCA_028658305.1. Lineage (NCBI taxonomy): Eukaryota > Metazoa > Chordata > Mammalia > Rodentia > Muridae > Pachyuromys > Pachyuromys duprasi. The sequence continues at coordinate 9,116,580 of CM053761.1, read as the reverse complement.
TTCTTTCCGTTTTGGGGCCAGGCTGATGTACCTAGGAAAAGAAGGATAACTCTAAGTCCTACAAGGGCTGAAAAATATAACTGTTTATAGATAATAAAGTCTTTCTGTTAGTTGACAACTACAGGGTTTGATAAGAGAGTATTATGTACGTTGGGCTGATTTCAGAATCAATACTTATCATTATTGCTATGTTTGGGGTTCTTGTGAGGATGGAGAAAGGATGATTTAGTAAGAAGTGCTCTGGAGAAGAGAACAAATGATCATCTTCTCTCAAACCTTTGATTCTTAGAGAGGTCTCTCATCAGCAGCTCAGATTGGTAATATTAGGAAACACAGAACAACAGAAGCATCCATATTCCTGCTTTCTGATTTCACTAGTTCTCCTATGCACCCATGCCTTCAGATTACCTTTAATGACTCCATTGATTAAACCCAGGAAATAATAATGTGTTGAGAATGAGTGCAGTTAGGGGTAGAATAAATAACACAGAATTGTAAGGAGTGACAGACAGAAAGACTCAGTTTGACTGACAGAAGTTTGCTTTTGCAAATGAACGGTAATGACACACATAATCTGTAGGACGGCTTCAACAATAGAATGAATGATAACATTCTCCTTCCTTTAACCAATATAGCTGTTTGGGAAGGAAGAGAAGTCGGAAGAAACCCCCTTCTAAAACAACAAATGAGGCACAAAAAAAATAAATTACTGAAACTATTAGGTAGTACAGAAGGGGAAAAAAGAGAATATTTTATAAGATCAGAGAGCGATGGACTACTCCACATTCTTAGTGGATTTTAATTAAAAAAAAACAAAGGGAAATTTTAAACATGAGTTTAGCTTAGAAAACTCTTTGTGCTGGGACACACCTTTATTATCACAGCGATCATCTTGACTCTCAGTTTATCCATAGGTTTTCTTTTATTTTCTTTTTTGTTTTCCTCACCTTTTTTGTATTAATTTTCAGAGAATGCTATTGGCAGATACTGTACATTCTTTTCACAACTGAGTGTCTCTCAGGACATTCTTTAGGATTAGGTGCTATGTGCATTCACGCACTTTATATACTGTGATACCTCTTCAACCAGTTCATAAACCATATCATTTTTTTCCTCACAGTTCCGGAAGATGATATGTCCTATATGAAGTCCCTAGTATATTGGCTGTAAAGAGATGATGAGTATCCAGGCATACACGTTCATGATACCATATGTATACAGAAAGGGTCTGGGGTCCTTTCCCAAGAGGAAATACCCTTCTTAAAAAAATAAATAAATGAGACACAGACTGTGTAAACATATAATTCTAATTTATTTTTCTGTGTAGTCTTACAAAGTAACATGTTTATTTATGCATGTGTGTGATTGTGTCTGTGTGTGTGTGTGTGATTGTGGGTGTGTACTCTATGGTCACACAAGTACAAACCCATGCAGGCACAATGGAGGCTAAAGGACATTCTCACATCAGGGTTCCCATTCAGCTATTTCCCTCTCCTCTCTTTTTGATATAATTTCTCTTATGGAACTAAGCTGGAAGTGAGTAGCCTCAATGGTACTCTTCTCTCTATCCCCTACAGACCTGGGGTTGCAAGCAGGCATGAGGCCATACCCAGTTCAGTGCATGGATATTGAATATTTAACTTAAGTCATTTTGCTTGCACAGCCAAAGCGCTTACTAGAGCCACCATCTTGTCAGCCTTAATTACTGCGTTCATACACATATTCATTTTGGTTCATTTTCCCAATTGTCAAGCCCATACAGCTCCTCCCTTCTTTTTGTGATGCTTTCTTTCACCCCCATAATTTCCCATTTCATATGGTATATTATCTTCTCAATGTCCACCCATTATAGTCTCCTTCAATTTATTTAATTCTCCTATATTCTGCCCCCTTATATTTTTATGGCTCTTTTCAATACTTACCATAACCTACGTAATACATATTTAATAGTTGGAAGCTAAGGTGCAAATAAACCTCCTACTTGAGTTCCAGGTCAATGACAAACCTCTACCTCAAAAATCAGCTTTGGGCAGAGTGCAAGGTATCTTATTAAAGAAGAGGAAGATAGAAAGAACTGGAGGGAACAGGAGCTCCACAAGGAGAGAGAGAAAAAATAATCTGAGCACAGGAATATTTTCTGAGACTGATACTCCAAACCAAGGACCAGTCATGGAGATAACCTAGAACCCCTGAACAGATGTAGCTCATAGCAGCTTAGCTTCCAAGTAAGTGCCCGAGTAATGGGAACAGGGACTGTCTCTGACCTGAACTCAATGACATGCTCTTTGATCACCTCCCTCTTAGGGGGTGCAGCCTTTCCAGGCCACAGAGGAAGACAATGCAGCCATTCCTGATGAGACCTGATAGACTCGGATCAGATGGAAAGGGAGGAGGAACTCCCCTATCAGCGGACTTGGTGAAGGGCATGGGTGGAGAAGAGGGAAGGAGAATGGGATTGGGAGGGGAGGAGTCAGGGGGCTACAGTTTGGATACAATGTGAATAAACTGTAATTAATAAAAATAAATAAATAAACTTATAAATATCGGCTACAGGCAAGATCCAGAATCAAATACTTTCCAAGAAACGAAAGAGGCAGGAAGAAGAAAAATAGACATAGGTAGAGGCATCAGTTCATATTCTCTCTATATATCAGGGATCCTAGTCCCCTGATAGGGGAAGAGGACCTCCTCTCCTTCTATATCCTAGCTTACCAGGTCTCATTAGGGCTGGCTTCACCGTTTTCCTCTGTGGGCTGGCAAGACTGCAACCCACAAAGGGAGGTGGTCAAAGAGCTGACCACTGAGTTCATGTCAGAGATAGCCTCTGTACCCTTTAATAGGGGACCCCCTTGGAAACTGAGCAGCCTATGGGCTTGCACTGAACAGGGATCTATGTCTTCTCCATGCATGTTCCTTGGTTGGAGTAGCAGTTTCTGTGCCTCCCCCAACCCTCACCCCCGGGGCCCCAGTTTTTTTTTTTTTTTTTTTTTTTGCTCCATTGTTCTCAGTGTGGACTTCCTGTCCTCTCCAGGTCTTTCTATCTCCCTCTTCTTCCATATGAATTCTGGCATTCTGCCCAAAGTTTGGCTATGAGTTTCGGTATCTACTTTGATACCCTGGTGGATGGAGTCTTTCAGAGGTCCTCTGTGAAAAAGCTCCTGAAATGTTCCATGTCTTCTCTTACTTCCAGTGTCTATCCTGTTTGCCCTTCTGAATGAGACTTAAGCATCTTCCTTTGGTCTTCCTTGTTGTTTAGCTTCTTTAGAACTGTAGGTTTTAGTATGTTTATCCTATTTATATGGCTAATATCCACCTTTAAGTGAGTGGATCAATGGAATTGAAACAAAGACCCAGAAATAAACTCCCACACCTATGGAAACTTAATTATTGACAAAGAAGCCAAAAGCATACAATGGAGAAAAGATAGCATCTTCAACAAATGGTGCTGGTCTAACTGGATGTCTACATGTAGAAAAATGCAAATAGAGTCATATTTATAACCCTGCACAAAGCTAAAGTCCAAGTGGATCAAAGACCTCTACTTAAAACCAGACACACTAAATCTGTTAGAAAAAAAATGTGGGGAAGAGCCTTGAACTCATTGGCACAGAAGACAACTTCTTAACAGAACACCAACAGCTCAGACTCTAAGATCAACAATTAATAAATAGGACCTTGTGAAACTGCAAAGCATCTGTAAAGCAAAGGACACTGTCATTAGCTACATATTTTAAAGGAAAAGGATAAAATTTTAAAAATCTGAAATGAGGACATGAGCTCCACAAGGAAAAAATATATCAGGGTATGGGGGCCCTCTATGGGACTGTTTCTGCAACCACAAAGACCATGTATAGATATAAGCTAGAACCCCTGCTCAGGTGTAGCCCACGGTAGATCAGTAACCAGGTGGGTTTCCCTAGTAGGGGGAACAAGAACTGTTTCTGACATGAACTCAATGACTGGCTCCTTTACCTCCCTGCCATCCCCACCCCCTACCCCGGAGGGAAGAACAGTCTTGCTAGGCCACAGAGGAGGACAGGGCAGCCAGTCCTGAAAATACCTGATAAGCTAGGGTCAGATGGAAAGGGAAAAGGACCTCCCCTAGCAGTGGACCTGAAAAGGGTTAGGGAGGAGATGAGGGAGGGAGAGTTGAACTGGAAGGGAATCAGGGAAGGGGCTATGGCTGGGATACAAAGTAAATAAACTATGGATTAATATAAAATAATAAAAATTAAAAATTAAAACAACACCTTTTCAAGGACAATTTTCAGAAAAGTATTGTAATCAGTTAGCATTTCTGCAATTTTAAGCAGTCCAAATACCTTGCAATAGAGCCAAAGCTTTGAGTATTAAATAGAGTTGAGTTAAATAAGAGCACATTTTCTACTTTATTTTTGGCTTAAATGCCATTTTCACATGTATTTTCTATTTGACCTGAGAAGAGAGTATCAGTGAGGAATTGTTTACATTGAGTTGGCTTCTGTGCATGCCTGTGGGGGACTCTCTTAATTAACTTAATTAATATGGGTATGGGATGACCTAGCACACTATGGGTTATACTATTTCCTAGACAAGAGGTCCTTAACTCTGTGAATATGGAAATCATAAAAAAAACTGAAATGCTAAATATATTGTTTAACAAAGGAGTTTCACTCCTGTATATATGGTAAAGATGAGAAAGCTATGGCCATATAGAAACAGGTCCATACATGTTTATAGTAATGTTATTCATAATTAACCAAAGGTAGGATCAGATTTATAAATATTTTATTGAACTTTTTAAGACAGGCCTCACCAAACAGCCCTTGCTAGGTTGTAACTCCCTGTGTAGACAGGACTGACTTTGAACTCATAGAGCTCTGCCTGCTTCTGACTCCAAATAATTGATTTAATGGATTGTTACCACATCCTGCAAGACTGGATTTTGATCAATGGAAAAATGAGTATAAAAATCGTCATGGATCTATATCATACTTTTACCTATAAAAATGAATAAAGTATTAATACGCATTACCACCTGGGTAGATCCTTGTAAACATTTCAGTAAATGAAATAAAATAATCAGAAGAGAGTCAATTATATGATATTTTTTTCATATAAGTGTGCAAAGCAGGGAAGTCTACAATGGCAGGATGTCATTAATGACAGGCCGTGCTTCATGTGGGTGCCACAGTGCAGGAAGAAAATACGTTTGGGATGTCCTTTGAGGAAGTAAAATATTTCTATGACTGACTATGGTGAATGTTTCATATTTCTATGGAATACACCATACACCAAAACATGAACCATAGGAAAGGAATAGGTTAAAGGTGTCGAGTATGAATTATTCAACTAAAATAATTTCATAGATTTAAAGTTGAAAAGCATTTACTTTTCAACCAGCATGGATAGCTCAAGGCACTGCAAAAGTATCTTCCTTATCTTGATAAAACATCAGACAAATTCATTTTAAAATGTTAACCTTTACACCAGCCACAGCATAATCTGAAATTATGAATCTGTCCATACTGAGAGATATAAAATATTTGTCAGTAGTTATAAACATTTTTAGAGGCAAATACATTATCTATCTCAAAGTTAAAAAGTTGATACAAAAGTTCAAATAATTTCAGTGGGTTAGATGTCATTATGTGAACATCTATGTCAGCAATTACTGGGTATAAAAATATGAAAACAAGTATAATTTGTCTAAAGCAGACATTTTTCCTTTGAAAGGTACTGTAAAGGCTTCTTTAGTTGTCTTCATTCTGGGAGAGTTTGGAAGTAGAATCAGCCAAGAGAGTGTCAAACATTCACTTCTCTCTCTGAAGCTAAAAGTTAATTGAGCTTTAATATCAAATAAACAGCTTTTACCTTCAACATTAATAAACCCCAAAGACAGTTTCCATTCATATTGTGTGATTAAAGTCCCATTAGGAATATCAATGTATTAATTTATAGTTACAGATACTAATTGCTTAAATACTGAGTTGAAAACCAGGCACTAATATGCATGGAATAATTGATTCTTGCTGCAGAAGGAAGCCATAATAAAGAATTTGAAATTACTGTCACATTTCACCTAACTAGCAAAACCTCAGAATATTTTTTAAATATTCTGAAATAAAATGTCTTGAGGCTTTCTTTCTGAGAATGAACGTGGTTTGAAAAGATCAAATAATATGTCAAATAGAGGTTTCAATATCAGAGATAATGAATAAAATTAAAGTAGGTCAATTTAAGTCATTTATTTTTCAGGAGAAAAACCCCATCGTAATCACTAGTGGTTATGATATAATTAAAAGCAAAAATTGATATTTACCCTAGAAATCACAGTTGCTAAATATTAAAAAATCATTAAAACAAGGGGATGTTATCATCTTTTAATTTTAACATTCAGTTCTTTATTAGAATATCAGCAGTTTTTAGTCAATTACCATGTAAATATGATCATATGATTATCGTTGCAATAAGGTGAAGTACCACAGACAGGAAAATGGAGTTCCTCTGTTTTTCTATTGAGGTTCTGACTGTCTGGTCTTCTGTTGGCTTAGTCCTGTGGTTTCTACCAGGCATTGAAAGCCTTTGTGGACATACTTGCTTCCTCTGTAGTAATGTATAACTTCAAAATGATGAAATGCATTCCATGACTCATCTAAAGTGCTTCCAAAATATCTGAACAGACAGATAAGGGCAGAACATTTGCCTAACAAGCATGCACAAGGCTCTGAATCTGATCCCAGCACAAGGCCCTATAGAAAGCATAAATTAATGTTAAGTAGAGCTAGGTCTCTCTATTGTTACAGGCCTATAATCCAACCACTCAGAACCTGACACAGGAGGATTGCAAGTTTAAGACCTGCCAGAGCAATTTCCCAAGACTCTGTCTAAAAATTAAGAAGTGAATAAAGTGGGTCTGGAGTGCTCACTCTTTGTATGAAGGACTGGCTGTGCAAGCATGAAGTCCTGAGTCCATAATTAGCTCTGTGCAGTACTGCAAATCTGTGACTCCAGTTCTATTGTGGATACACAGAGATGCTAAGGGCTTGCAACCCAGCTGATCCAGCCAAGCTGAGGTGTACCTCAGGCTCACTGAGGGACTGCATCTCAAAACACAAGGTAGGGAGTAATAGAGAATTCTGACATCACTTTTGGCTTTTACATGGGCACATATTCGTAGGAGAGCACTCCTGCATATCTATGCATACAGTGCACAGACACACACACAGGGGAGGAGGAAGAGGAGGAGGAGGAGGAGGAGGAGGAGGAGGAGGAGGAAATGATTAAAAGGCTGAGATAGAGTTCAGTGATAGGATATAACTTAGCTCTAGGTTTAATGCTTATCCCCAAAGGAAAATATTTTCATAGAATAATTTTAAATATAGAATATATTTAAAGTATAATATCCGCTTATAAGTGAGTACAAACCATGTGTGTCTTTCTGGGTCTGGGTTACCTCACTCAGGATGATATTTTCTAATTCTGTCCATTTGCCTGCAAATTTCGTGATTTCCTTCTTTTTAATGTCTGAGTAGTAGTCCATAGATGCTCAGGGATAAAGATAGAGTAGAGATGGGGGAAATGTCCAACCAGCCTGGCTCAACCTGAGACCCACGCTACAGGAGGGAGTCAACCCCGGACACTATTAATGACACTCTGCTGTGCTTGTAGAAGGGAACCTACCACGGCTGTCTTCTGAAAAGCTACACCAAACAATAGATCGAAACAAAGGCTGAAACTTACAGTCCAATGCTGGGCAGAGCACAGGGAGCCTTTTGAAGACTGTGTGTGTTTGGAGAAGGGAAGGATAGAAGGACCCTTGGGACAGGAGATCCACAACAGAGTCAACTAACCTAGGCCCAGGGTGGGCTTGTAGAGATTGAAGCACCAACCAAACCATGCATGGATTGGTCCTAGGCCCCCTCCACAGATGTAACAGATGGGCAGCTCTGGTTTCTTGTGGGTTGCTTAATAAGGGGAGTGTTGGCTTTTTCTGACATGGATTCTGTTGCTTGATTCTCAATCACTTCCCTTCGGTATGGCTGCATTGCCAGGTCACAAGGGAAGAGAATGCTTTCAGTCCTTGTGTAACCTGATGTGCTGGGGTAGGTTAATAGGGAACTCCTCTTTTCTGAGGGGGAGATGAAGGGAGAATGGGGGAAGAGTCAGGGATGGTGAGACTGGAGGAGAGGAGGGATGGGGCTACACTTGGGGTGTAAAGTGAATAACTAACTAAATAATTTTTTAAAGAAGAAATACAGTGTTAAAGTTTACAGATATGTAAGATGTCTTCACTCCTTCTAATTAACATGTGCTTAATGTAAATATCAGGATTATTCTTTTCCTTATGAATGTTTTACTTTTTTATTTCACTTGTTCTAAAAAATAAATCCATACATGACACTGCTTGGGAGATCAAGAACCAGAAGGGAGATAGCTCAGAGACCTATGATAAAATCAAATAACATTGGTCAAAAACAAACAAACAAATAAATAAATGGAAGATAAAATGACTCCTAATGAGAGTTTGCTGTACCCATAGATCAGTTCTTTACTCAGCCACCATCAGAGGAGCTTCCTCCTGTCAGAGATGGAAACAAATAAAGAGACCAATAGCCAGGCATGATACAGACAGAATATTGGCAGGCAGAGCTCTGAATAAAGTGAAATTCCCTCTCAGAGCTCAGGAAACCTCTTGGAAAAGGAGGTTGAAAGTCAGTAAAATACCAAGGGGATGGAGGATAACAGGAGAACAAGTACCTCTTAATTAACTGAGAAAAGCTCATACGAACTCACAGAGACTAAAAGTAAACACAGGGCTGATGTGGGTCCATACCAGGTAGTCTGCATATACTGTTTTATGTCACACACACACACACACACACACACACACACACACACACATCTATACAATATACAATAACTTTCAATTTCTTATTTTCTATGGGACTCCTGAATGTGTGAACAAGTGGGTTGGAGCTTTTATTCTTGAGCCTTCTCTTGGGGATCATTTACTTCTGTTGGTTTTCCTTGTCCAACTTCAATGTGATGGCTTTTGTTTAATCTTATATTTTGTTTTGTTTTTTGTTTTTATATTAATTAGTTTATTCACCCAGCTGTATCCCAGCTGTAGCACCCTCTCTTATTCCCTCCCAATTCCACCCTCCTTCCTTCATCTCCTCCCATGCCCCTCTCCAAGTCCATTGATAGGAGATCCTCCTCCCCTTCCATCTGACCCCAGCCTACCAGGTCTCATCATGTCTGACTGCAGAATATTCAATGTGTGTTCTTTGTATTAGTTCTTTTCTTTTCTTTTGTTTTCTTTTACAATAATGTCTTGTTTGTATCAGCCTTTCTTGACATTGTTTTTTTTTTTCTTCATGTCCTTTGAGCTATCCTCTGAATATTTAAAAACAGTTTCTAATAATATTGGAATTGTACATTTGGACCATTTTGAACTTTAGAATATTAAAGCTACTCATTTTCATATGGTACACAGTGATTCATATTTAGTAAAATGCCAGAAAACATTTTAAATGATTTTTTTTACTTTGCCTTCAGATGCAACCAATAAGAATCGATTTTCTCTGATTTCTTACTAACGCTTGTCATCAGCAGATGCAGCAACATCTAATATGAGTCTGTTTAATAATTTTCCCATTGCTTCGAAGTAGCTCACACTTTCTTGGGTTTATTGGCCTTTCCCACAATTGTTTTTTTCTTTGACTTCATTCCTTTTTGTGTTTTGCTTTCTGTCATTGAGTTACAGAATTTTGTTTTATAAATTTTAAATATGAAAATACCATACCAAACCTCTCCAAATTTCGTGTCCTTTCTTACTTGTTATTAATAGACTCTGGTTTCAATCAGTGCTACCCACAGGCAGATAGGTTTGTGTCCATTTAATGGAATGTGAGTAACCTGCCAGCAAGCAATGTCTCAAAGGACAATTACTCTCTATCCTTTACCAGCCATCAACCACCAGTAACTCTAACAACTGCAGGGCCTTCCATCCTCTTCCCTCATTCATGCTGTAATTTTAACTGTTTTTTTTTTTTTGTACAAGTAACCACAAATAGTTGTGTGAATTGGTATGTGCCACACCATTGACATTGTCAGAAGTCAACATTTCACAGCTTTCCACCTTCTCAACTAACTTTTAGATTCTTTCGACAGGGCACCCTCTTCCCAGATGTTCCCTGATCTTAGATGGGGCTGAGGTAATACAAATAATTCAACCATAGTTGAGCACTCATTGCTACTTATACATGGAGTGTTGGCCAGTTATGTGACTCTGCATTTAAAACTACTCACTGAAAAGGGAAGCTTCTCTGACCACTGTTGAAAGCAACACAAACAGAGACAGTTTGACAAACAAACTGGCCATTTCCTAACTGTGGCATAAGTTCATCATGTTTTCTGACCAGGTTTGCAGTATCAGGCATGGGATCTCTTCTAGAGAACAGGCATTATATCCATTCAGAAAGAGATTGGTTATATCCATTACACTTATGCCACTATTGAATCAGTTGGTGCATCAAGCCAGGATGTCAATATTGTAGCATGCCCAATTCAGTGATGGGTGAAACCATTGACATCTTTTTTTTTCCCCTTGGTACCTTATATAGCATCCTGTAACCCAATGTAAGATAGATAGCAGGGAGACACTTCTCTGGTCACTCAAAGTTTTTTTTTTGTTTTTTTTTTTGTTTGTTTGTTTTGTTTTTTACACTTTAACTTCAAAGTGAATGGTCTATTGAACACTCAATTATCATTTTGTGTCCTTTTGGACTTTTTGTTTTTTAGACAAGGTATCTCTGAGTAGCCCTGGCTTTCCTAGAACTTGCTCTGTGAACCAGGCTGGCCTTGAGCCCAAGTGTAGCTCAGTACCATATTATTTTATTACACTAAGGAAGCTTCAAAATTAATTAGGTCTCTTTCCTAGGTAATGTTTAAAATGTTAAGGAGCTTAAATTCTTTTAAAGAAAAAATATCAAGCATTTTAAGGTCAAAATATGACATTAAAACAATGCGTGCCAAGGTCATTGATCCACTTGGACTTGACTTTTGTGCAGGGTGATAAATACGGGTCTATTTTCATTTTTCTACATGCAGTCATCCAGGTAGACCAGCATCATTTGTTGAAGACGATTTCTTTTTTCCATTGTATGGTTTTGATTTCTTTGTCAAAAATCAAGTGCCCATAAAATTGTAGGTTTATTTCTCAGTCTTCAGTTCTGCTCCATTGAACCACCTTTCTATTTCTATGACATTACCGTGCAGTTTTTATTACTCTTGCTCTGTAGTATAGCTTGAGATCAGGGATATTGATGCTACTACAAGTTCTTTTATTGTATAGAACTGGTTTGGCTATCCTGGGTCTTTTCTTTTTTCCATATGTAATGCCAGGATCAGGGGACCCTCAGAGACTACCAGGAGATGACTCAATGCAAGAGCAAGAGAGCTTTATAACAAGAGCGATCAAACTTGGGACCCAAGTTTCACTGATGCAGCAGTAAAGAATTGGGAACTTGAGTTCTAAGTGAGCAGTGTTGTTAAAGGAAAAGTCTGTGAGCAGGGGGTTTCCATGACAGCAAGCAGGGGGCACATATCTTGACATTACAGGATTAGGTAAAAGTTAGAGAAGCGAGGTGATCCTCTCTGAGGCACATAATCAAAATTTCCTAAGGCATATGATCACAACTACTATTCTTCTAAACTGTATCTGAAATATTGGGGAGAATTTTTCCAGTTGATTCCCAATGGATTCTCATTGATTATTGCCAGTGAGATTTTCTTTATTTTCTATGAAGTATTTATTTTGTGAAATTTCCTGGAGGCTGATGCTAGGAGAGTTAACTTTGTTGTCTGCCAAGTGTGTACATTCTGTGATACTCAGCTCCCAGTCAAGATGGCTCTTTATTTCAAAATGGAGTTTTACCCAGGCTAACTTTAACTCTTCAGATATGAAGTTGATAGTTGCTCCCTCTAGGTCTGTTAAGAGTTGTGTTGAAATTTTGATAGGAATTACGTTGAAACTGTAGATGGGTTTTGGCAGGATGGCCATTTTTACTACGGCAATCCTACTGATCCACTGATATGGGAAATCTTTCCACCTTCTAAAATCTTCTTCAATGTCTTTCTTCAAAGATTTAAAATTCTTGTCATACAGGTCTTTCATTTGCTTGGTTAGCTACACCCAGAAATTTTATATTATTTGTTACTATTTTGAAGGATGTTGTTTCCCTAATTTCTTTCTCACCCCTTTTATCGTTTGTATAAAGGAGGACTACTTACTTTTTTGAATTAATTTTGTATCCAGACACTAACCTGAAGGTGTTAATCAACTGTCTGAGTTATCTGATAGACTCTTGGTGGTCACTTACACATGCTATCATATCATCTATGAATAGTGATACTTTGATTTTTTTTCTCCTCCAATTTCTATCTACCGTGTCTCTTTTACTTGTTTTATACTTCCAGCTAGAACTTCAAGTACTGTATTGAAGAGATAAGATGAGGGTGAGCAGCCCTGTCTTGTCTCTGATTTTAGGGGGAGAACTCATTGGCATAGGAGACAACTTCCTGAATAGAATACTAATAGCACAGGCTCAATTAATAAATGGGATCTCATAAAACTGAGAAGCTTCTGTAAGTCAAAGGACACTGTCAATAGAACAATATAGTAGCCTACAGATTGGAAAAAGGATCTTCACTAACCCTACATTGGACAAAGGGCTAATATCTAAAATATACAAAGAACTTTTGAAATTAAATGTCAACAAATCAAGTAATCCAATTAAAAATGGGGTACAGAGCTAAACTGAGAATTCACAACAGAGGAATTGAATGGCTGAGAAGCACTAAAGAAATGTTCAATGTCCTTAGCCAACAGAGAAATGCAAATCAAAATCTAAGATTCCATCTTACACCAGTCAGAATGGCTAAGATCAAAAACTCACGTGACAAACATGCTGGCAAGGGTGTAGAGAAAGGGGAAGATGCCTCCATTGTTATCAGGAGTGCCAACTCATACAACCTCTCTGGAAATCAACCTGGTTCTTTCTAAAGACCCAGCAATACCACTCTTGGGCATATACCCAAATAATGCTCCACCATACAACAAGGACATTTGTTTCACTATGTCCAAAGTGTCTTTTTCATTATAGTCAGAAACTGGAAACCATCTAGATGTCCTTGAGCAATATAATGGATACAGAAATTGTGGTACATCTACACAATGGAATACTACTCAGCTATTGAAAACAAAGAAATCATGGCATTTGCAGGCAAATGGACAGAATTAGAAAAGAACATCCTAAGTGAGGTAACTGAGACCCAGAAAGACATATAGAGTATGTACTCATCAATAAGCACGTATTAGACCTATAGTATAGGATAACCATTATACAATCTACAGAGCCAAAGAAGCTAAGAAACAAGGCAGGCCCAAGGAAGGGTACCAAACTGTCACTCAACGGGGGAAATAGAATAGACAGCAGAAGCTAATGAAAAGAGGGAACTGGACAGGAGGTGAAATGGGGATGGAAACAAGGGTGGTGATCAGATGTGGGAGAATGGGGATAGGGAGGTGAGAGGGATGGGAACAAGAAGAGAAACGGAGGGGATACATCTCTTTGTCAACAATCCAAACACAAAATCTTTGGTCTAAAAATTGCCTTGCTTACAAAAGTGCAGGGATAATTGAGGGAAAGGCCAATCAATAATTGGCCCAACCTGAGACTCACCCCATGCTAGAGAACCAGCCCCTGACACTAATAATGATACTCTGTTATGCTCGCAGACAGGAGCCTAACTTGACTGTAGTCAGGAAGGCTCCAGCAAGCAGGTGATTGGGACAGATGCTGGGAATTTTAGCCAAGCCTAGGGCAGAGCTCCAAAGGTCCTGTGGAAGTGTTGGGTGAAACATATAAGGGCCTGGAGGAGACAGGAACCTCAAAAGAAGACCAACAGAGACAACTAACCCAGTCCCATGGGGGCTTTCAGAGACTGAGACATCAACTAAGGAGCATGCATGATCTCTGGAGCAAGGAGCCCTTCACACATGTGGCAGATGAGCAGGGGAGGGAGGTGCTCTTTCTAACATGGACTCTATTGAATGCTTTTGGATAACTTTGTCTGGTAGAGCTGTCTTGCTTGGCCTCAGGGGATGAAGATATGCTCAGTCATTATGTGACTAGATTTCCTTGGGAAGATTGATAAGGGAGCTATTCTTTTCTTGGGGGGAAAAGGGGGAGAGGGGAAGGAGGTAACTGGTGAGGAAGAGGGAGGGAGCACCCTTGGAGTGTAAAATAGATAAAAAAGAATGAAAGTAATGTGTATTGGGACAGTTACATAAATAATTGAGAAATGAAAATGAATAAACACTGTTTTTGAAATCTATGGTCTTGGGATATGACTGGGCAGGTAAACACTCACTTGTCAAATCCAATGAACTGGATCTACAAGGTGAAAAGAGAAAAAAAAATACTCCTCCAAACTGTTCTCTGACCTCCACACACACTGTGGTGTGGACACATTTACAGCATACACAAATAAGTAGTAAAAATTTACATTTAATTATTTTGATCCCATGACCATCATCCATTTGGATATAACATTATGGGTTTATTTCTGTTCACCAGCAAAAGGCTGAACTTCAGTGAACAGGGAAATGCTGAGGACTGTAGCCATAGATGAAGCAGTAGCTTTGCTGTAGACGTGACACATACTTTGTAGTAAATGTGCGTTTTTTAAAGTAATTTATTTATTTTTATATTAGTCACAGGTTATTTATTTTGTATCCCAGCCATAGTCCCCTCCCTCATTCCCTCCCACTCTCCCCATCCCTCCCTCATCTTCTCCCTACCCCCCTCCAAGTCCACTGATAGGGGAGGACCTCACCCCTTTCCATCTGTAAATGTGTTTTTGAGGCAGTGTGCAACAAGAGTTTTGTTTAATCTGTTGGAATCACCCCAGAAGAGAATACTGCCATCCCATGTACAGTGGTCCATGAATAGAGCTTGACGGAGTTCACCTGATTTCTTGAATGTGTCTGTGCTAACTAAATTCTGTCAGCTTGACACAAGCCAGAGACACCTAGAAAGAGTGAGCCTCAACTGAGGCATTACCTCCATAGGGATGGACTTTGGGCATGTGCTTTCTTGTCTGCTGATTGATGGAGTGCCCAGCCCACTTTGAGTGTTTCTTTTCCTGGGCAAGGGGCACTTGTCATGTAAGAATGGTTGTTTTAAGCTGCAGGAAAGGAATCCATAAGCACCATTTCTCCATGGTCACTGCTTTGGTCCTTGCCTCCAGGTTCCTGCTTTGAGTTCCTGTCCTGGTTTACTTTAGCATTGGGCAGTGATCAGGGAGTGCGAGATGAAATAAACCCTTTCTTCCACAAGGTAGTTTTAGCCAGTGCTTTCATCACAACCAAGGAAATTAAATTAATTCAGGAGTTCTTTATTAGGCTCTGACACCAGATGGACAAGAATCGATCGCAGCTCCTTCTTCTAGAGAATGTGTGGCAGAAACATGAGTTGCTCAAACTTAGATCCCTTGTCTGTTAATGTTACGTAGTATTTTTAAATCAATTTCCTTCACTGTGGCATGGTCAAGCAATTTAGTATACTGAGAATGACTTTAATAGATCAGGTCATATCAAGCATTATGTGAAGTTTTATTTATTATAATAATGCAAGCTGATTGCAGAGGAGAATCAGTTCCACTCTACTTGTTCACTTCAATTATTTTGTAGTAAATAGAAACCCAATCCTTTAAACTCTCCTTAACAGGTAATATCTGAAAAGTACATAAATTAATTCCAACTGCTGTGACTATGTTTTTTTAACTATTTACTTATTCTTTAGACTGCTGTTCTCTGTATTCATGTTTGGCCTGGGGCACACTACATAGTCCAGGATGGCCTCAACAGTGCTCCCAGCAATCCTCCTGCTGTAGTTTCTGAGATGCTGGAATTGCGAGTCTGTATCACACCTGACCTGGTTTAATATTCCATCATTGCGACAGGTGTTTGTTTGTTGATTTATCCTGACCATAGTGGTCATGGGGTGTCTCCTCACATTCACTGCCATGCTGCCTTTGTTGCCTATGATGCTTTGAGCAATTTTATTCATTTACTCTGTGAAACACCCAGAAGATGACAGACTGTTTAAATGTAAAATTTCTACTTTGCTGGTGAACAATATTAAGTTATTTTATGAGATGTTGTGCACATTATTTCTGACCAGCATTGCATGTCCTGTCTACTCATTAAAAAGTGTCCCCAATTTGAATTGTTAGTAAAGAATTATACTTCAAGTGAAGTGAATATTTGTACTAGGCAGCAGGACTTCGTTACTTGAATTTTTATTTATAATCCATTGATCTCTTACTGAAAAACTTCCTATATTTCTTAGACATTTTGATGTCTACTTTGGTAAGGTATAGATTTAGTTGGTTAATTTACCTATTTTTCTGTTTAGATAACTTATCCTAATAGAAGTTAATATGTATATATGTATGTGTATTTTCATGCAGAGAAGGAAAATGAAAGGAGGTACACAATACTTCAGGGGAGGAAAGACAGAAAAAAGAGAAAAAGGAAAGTAAAAGAGAAGGGTATGGAAAAGAAGGGAGGAAAAGTGATCAGGCGCAGAGAGAAAGAAAAGGGAGAAAGGGAAGTGATTGGAGGAAAAGGAAGTTAGACGGAAAATGAAGAAAGGGAGAAGACACCGAGAGGAAGAGAAGGAACAGTAAGAAAAGACAGGAGGAAGGGAGGTAAAGAACATGCAAATGATCAATGAAAGAAAGAAAAGGAAAAAGGAAAGAACTGGGATTACAAAATTGAAATTACTTTATTTTGAGGAACTGGTTTTATCCCCATTTGGTTTTTAAGTTATGGATTTTTTTCATCAAATTTTAGGCTATCTCATTAGAATTTTAAATAAATATCCTTAGACAAATGACATGTTTTCTTACATATTCAGTTTCTTCTTAATGCAAATAATTTGTATTAATGTTATTGCCTTTTGCTGATAAGATAAGAATGTAAATTTTAGTATGCTTGCTTTGTACGAATTAATTTAACAAGTTATTCTATTGATTTCAATAATTTAGTTCAAATTTCAGATACTTGGTAAAATCTGATTCCAAATACATGAATAATAAATTTGACTAAATTTAGTTTTTAATTTTGACAACCAGTGTGCTGACATATGCAAATGGTTTCCTTTAGAACTACAGTAAATTCTTTAACAAAAATAAAAACAATTACATTGTTTTAATAAGATTTTCAAAAGGTTAAATGACTCTGGCATTTATTTTATTAAAGAAAAAACCACTTATTTGATTAGGAAAGATATTTCTGGTATCCAGTGTCCACTTAAAATTATCTGTGAGAAACAATCTGAGTTTTTACTTGTATATATGGAAAAGTGATTAACAGAGTCTTAAAATATGGCAGCTGCAGAAATACATCTAAAATTCTGCCCAATGTTTTCTTATTATTTTAAAATTTATATTATTAGTCTTTTTTCTCCTTCAAGAGAGTAGTTACTCTTGAATGTTAATGTATACAATTTAATTCTGAAGTTATTAATTTAATAAAAATGTAGTATTATTATTTCACATAGTTGTACTCAGTATATTAATACATATTTATCATTCCAAGAACAGTAATTTTCTTTATTACTGACCTATGTCTACATGTCTTTTATTATCAACACTTCTCAGATCAGTCTAGGTGAAAATTCCTTTCTTCATTGCATAAAAAGAAAATGTACAAAAATTAAATTTAACAGAGACAATTGATGAAGTAATGATCCTTGAATAGGAAAGACTCCAGAACCAGACAAGGGCTGGAGAGTTTGATTCCATCATGCAGGCATGTAATCCTATGAGCAGAAAATGAAAATGAGTCACAGGAACACATGATTGATTATTGGCCTGCCTTTTCCTCATTTGGACATGCTTTGGTCAGTTGACTGCTTGCAAATGACTGAAGCTCAGATACAGTAATTGGCTGAATCTCAGCCAGCAGAAACATGAGTATATTCCCATGTTGGCTGTGGTTCTTTTCATAAGAACTCAAGTATAGAGGTATGATTGGAAAAAGCTTTTTTCATATCACTCTTACATTCATTTATTATTTTTATTCTGTTTAATGTCAGTGGATTTCTTCAATGTTTCTTTGAAGTGTCTAATCAAGGTATATTGGCCCCACCACAAAAATGGGCATAAAATGATATCCATTCTACTGTAGCATCCAACTCATATGGTATGCCAAAGGAATTAGGTAGGGTCTCCTTGCTTAGCCTTGACCATGAATTCCTTTTAATTTTAACCATGAAAGTCAAATTCCAGCCTTCCTATGGATTGATAATATACACAAAAAAAATTCAATTTCATATTCTCACCTATCCTGAAATAATCACCAACTACAGCTTGGTCTAATAACTTCTTAGTATTTTATGTACTCATTTAATTTTCAAAATATTAATTTGTTATTTTAAATTAGTTTATGAAAATGCCCAATGTTATTTTAAATTAGTTTATGAAAATACCCAATGCTGAATATTACAAAAATGTGAATAGAGTCTAGGCACTCCTACATCTGCTTTTACAATGCTCTTGGAAATTTGAACTCAGTTCTTACACCTGTGTATAACGCCCTCGTGTCTCTCTATTTTTAAGCAAACATACTCAGGGAAAGAGTTTGGGTTGGTGTACTATACCAGTCACCATAAGAAATGGCTCTAGACTCACAGACTTTTCTCTCTGGTTTACTTTCCAGTTTTAGCTTAAAATGCAAACAGGCATATAGGCAGCTAGAGAGCCTTCTATGAGGAAATACACAAGGATCGTAATTTCCAAAGTATAAAGACGAGGTTTGTATACTTTGCTATTTTGATTTGAGTTGATGGATTATGACTAGACATTAAAGTTACAATATTCACTTATTCATGATATCATTTATTGGTTAATAAAAATTGGAAAATCCCATTGATATTTAGCCATTGAAATTCAAATTTGATAAAATATGATGTGTTTTCCTTTAAAATCTTTTGTTTTCCCAGCCTAAACTCCTTTTACCTTTTCTTCTATGGAGATGTGATAAGGCAAAATTAAATATTTCCATTTTTCATGAATTTAATTTTCTCTATCAATTCTTTCTTTCAAATTGGCTTTTCTCTGTTTTTCTGGTGTTATTTCCTTCACAAAAGCATTTTAAACTGATTTGTTGTTATTCCTTGGTGAGGCCAGGCATTTTCTATTCTCCAGTTCTTTTCCACTAAAATTGATTTTTAACCACCCAAAGATAAGCTGCCACGTCCCACCATTCCGCTCCTCCAGTTGTTCCAATTTCTTCTTCTGAATGGCTGAGTGGGCAAGAGATGATTCAGATCATGAGGGGGAAGAAAATTATTCCTTCTCTCAAGAATCTTTAACTTGGAATTTAGCCAGTTCTAGAGGTGAAGGCATTTCTTCCCACTTAACTGTTCTGCTTTCCCCAGATAGTTTCATCCTTTATCTACTGGAAAAAAACTCGACTCATTGGAAATAAACAAAAGTTTACAAGCTTACAAGACTTTTGAGTCATAGTCTTGATGCCAATATAAAAGAAAAGGCCCCTCAAGGTGATATAAGATATATTTTGTTTTATTTTTAATTTATATATTCAGTTTATGCCCACTTCTGCCCCCTTCCTACTCTCTTCCCATTCCTACCCTCCCACCTTTTCCCTTTATCTTCCTTCCACTTTCCTCAAAAAGGTAACTTGTTTTTTAACTTAAAGTTTTTCTGATAACCTATTATTTGCAACAAACATTCTGTTTTTCACTATCCAAAGTGACATAGTGTAAGAAAAAAATTGGCCCAGTGTCAGAAAGCTTCAGGCTTTTTCCAACATCAATAATTAATCAAGAAACTGCCTGGATTTAGCCTTGTAGGAATGAATATGTTTAGATAACAAGAGTATAGCTTTGCCTTTAAAATTGCTCATATTTAAAGGAATGGATTAAATTTGATACCTTGTAAATTATCTTGGTGAGTCACTTGATAAACTCACCAGTTTGCTCTTCCCCAACAAGTACCCGTGTAAACTTTTTTCCTATAGATATTTATGTTCCAGGTAAAAGTACAACTTGGTCACTCCAGAGCATTACCCTTCACCCTCAGTCTTTATATATTTTCCTCAACAAGAACGATTTATTATCTGTGAGCATCATTTTGTCTTTTAGACTCTTTTTGTTGTTGTTGTTGAATTATAAAGAAAATAACTTTTGGGGAAATATTTCTTATGCACAGTATGATGCTCATGAGACTCATCTAAGTTGCTGTGTGAAACTAGCTTATTTCTCAGGAACATACTATATGTTTGGATGCAGCAACTTTTCTACTCATTCACCAGAAGTAGCCCATGGCAGCTCAGTCTTCAAGTGAAAATCCCTAGTAAGGGGAACAGGGATTGTCTCTGACATGAACTCAGTGTCTGGCTCTTTGACCACCTAACCCTGATAAGGAAGCAGCCTTGCCAGGCCACAAAGGAGGACAGTGCAGCCAGTTCTGATGAGACCTGATAAGCTAGAGTCAGATGGAAGGGGAGGAGGACCACCTCCATCTGTGGACTTGGAGAGGGGCATAGGAGAAATGAGGAAGGGAGGGTGAGATTGGGAGGGAATGAGAGAGGGGGTTACAGCTGGGACACAAAGTGATTAAACTGTAATTAATATAAAAATTAAAATTTTATTAAAAAGACAGTGTATGTTTAGCATAACTGTTACTAGGAACTGCTTAAGCAATGCTTGTTTTCTGTTAAAAATTTCTTTTACTTTCTAAATCTGTAAAAATGAAATTTCTGGGTCATTTGGTACACATATAGTTTTAGACTTCCTAAAACACTGTAAGTAATATCTAGGGGTAGCTAAATAGTTTCTCTTTCCTGTGAGAACATGCACGTTTAGATGTGTAACATCCTCTCTTGCATTCAGTACATCCACTATTGTTTTTTGCTTCCAAGTTTTTTGCTTCCAAAAGGCTTATTTTTATTCATACGTGTATGAATGTTCATATTTGTGCTGATGCCCCTGGAGTTGGACAAGCATCTTGTATTCCTTGGATCTCAAGTGACAGGGTGTTGTTTTGTTGTGAGACACCTGATGTGGGGGTTGGAATATGAACACCAATCCTTTGAAAGAGCAGCAAGTACTGTTAACACCTGAGCCATGGCTTCAGCCACCATTGCCAGGATTTCTAATGTTCTACATACTGATCGGCCTATAATTATTCCTCAATAGATGGCCATCTTCATAACTATATTTCTTTTTAAATATTTTTTTATTTTTTACACTTAATTTACTTTGTATCCCAGCTTTAGCCTCGCCCTTGTTTCCTCCTTTTCTCCCTCCCTCCTTCTGCCCCTCATCTCTTCCTATGCCCCTCCCCAGTCCACTGATAGTGGAGAACTTCCTCCCCTTCCATCTGACCTTAGCCTATCAGGTCTCATCAGGACTATGTTTCATAGCCTTCCTTAAGGAATAAGACAGGAGCCTACCACAGAGCTTCTGAAAGTCTCTTCCCAGCAGGGTATTAAAGCAGATGCTGAGACTCATAGCCAAACTTTGGGGACAGTGCAGGACACCATATGAAAGAAGGGGGAGATAGAAAAACCTGGGAGGGTCTGGAGCTCCACAAGCAGAAAAACAGAAACAAAAAATCTGGGCCAAGGGGTCTTTTCTGAGACTGATACCCCAACCAAAGAGCATTCATGGAGATAACCTGGACCTCCTGTCCATATTCATTTTTATGATGTGCTTGCAACCTTTATGTCGTTCTTCAGAGAAATATCTGCAGCTTGATTTGAACATTTTGCTTTTTGTAATTGGAACATTGAACACTTTGCCTTTCTATAATTGTGTGTTATTTGAAATGTACCTTACCGTTCAATATGCTCCTTTTAAAAATTATTTTCACAGAACCTAGCAAGCTAGATTAGTGAGAAAATTCCTTCCCACCACATTTATTATTGCAATTTCCCTGGGTCTCACATGGTAGAAGGAAAGAACTGACTTCTGTAATTTGCTCTCTGAGATTCATATACAAGAAACAAACACACAAAACATGCACTCACACACAGACACACACATATGAGTTAATAAAAATAAGAATGCAATAAAATGATTTAATTATGTATTGTTAAATAGCCCTAAGTTTTGATGATATTTAAGACTGAAGTTATTTCTGTGGGTTGTATTTTTGGTATCATATATAAAAGGATTTTTAATTCTTCAAATCAAAGACTTTACCATTTGTATGTTTTCTGTTGGGTGTTTATAATTTTGTGATTTTAAAAGTAGATCCATGGTAAAAATTTGAGTTTCCTTTATGTTTGTTTTGATGTTTGTATGAACATTATGTTGAAGTTCTCTTTTTATAAAATCATGTTTCATTTTGTTTCAAGGATGTGTAATTGCTGTTAAAATATTTATTGAAAATTCATCCTCATTGTGGTTGTATTCTTTTAAAATAACAGTTCTATTTATGTTGCTCTATTTCTAAATGAATTTAAATTAATTTGTTATTACCTGTAATAATGGAACAAAGAATAAACTATGTTTTCTTATATTTTGAAGACATTTTTTGTTTCTGATTTCTTCAGAACTTCTTCAGCATGTCATTTTAGTTTCAACATGATTCTGAATGAATTCACCTGTTCTCTCATAAGCTGTTTTCACAGTTTTGTTTGCAAACCATCATTTTGAAATGTTTCAGAAGCAATTTGCTCTAGTTTTCTGGTAATAAGATTATATTTTATGTTTTTTTCCCTACTTAGTATTCTGTACATCTTATATTTATCTGTTAATCATCAAAAGTCTCAAGACCTGAGCTAACTTCTCCTGTACCCCCCTTCGCACCTTACTCTTCATTATTTATCAAGCATGGCTGTTTCTTCATCATGTGCAACTCCTTAATTATTCCTTCCAACATTTCCATAACTCTAAAAAATTCCTCCAAGATTTATTAAACATTATTTACCATGAAAGAAATTTGTTTAGTGACAAAATCATATTTGTACATAATTAATGGCAAATGAACAAAAATTTAAAATACAAAACTTTGATGCCCAGGAGATTAAAGGGTTTAGGAGAATGAGAGGGAGGAAGGGAGGGGAAAAAAGAAGGGAGGAAGAGAAAGAAACACACAAATGAACACACACACAAAGAGAAAGACAGAGTCAGAGAGTCAGTGACATGCAGACAGACACACACACAGAGAAAGACAGAGAAAGAGATTTGTGAGCTAAGTATGGTGTTGTCTGTAATGGAAAGGTGAAATAGGATCATGACTCACAGGGCATCTTGAAGAATTACATTGTGATGTTTTCTCTCATAAAATAATGAAATAAAAAAAATTATACCTATGTTTCAGTTAGATTTGGTTAAGGAGAACACTGAACGTTAAATGCTGAAAAAGGAAGGACAGACAGTGCTTTCATTCTGGATATCTCAGATGTGTAGACTATGAATATGTTATGTGTTGTGTTTTCATTAAACTAATCAAGGCAAAGGAGTGCATAATATTTAATCTAAGTTTTATTATTCCTATGCCAATTTAATAGTATACTGAGGTTATGCAAGACAATAGATTGTGTTTTAAACAGCCTAATATTCATTACAGAAGCAAAAACAATAGAGGAATCAGAAAATATACAATTAAATAAACTTACAGATCTATACTACTTTTTGACAAGCATTATTCAACGTTATCAGAATGTAAGATATTTTGGGTTTTTTTGCATTACATATAAATTTGACATTAAAGAGTAGGAATTTAGTCCTTGTGGAGCTCCTGTCCTCTCCAGGTCAAACTAACTCCCCCTTCTTTCATATGATTCCCTGCACTCTGCTAAAGGATAGGAAGGGAATGCGGGAGGGGCCTACGGCTGGGATACATTTTGAATTTCTTTTATTTAAAATACAAAAAGAAAAAAAAGAGTAAGAATTTAAAGTAAATAATGAAATAAGTCAAATAACTAGCTAATTTTATAGACAGTAACATTGTTCTGTTTTTACTAAATCTTGAATAAAACTCCCTAACTAAGTCCATGCTGATGTCCAGGTTGATGTTCAAGAGGGTATGGAATGAAACTATAAAATCCAAATTATGGCCAATGATAGCTCATGTGTAAAAATCATGTAATTTTCCTTCAGTGATTGGAAGTACAATTGAAGAAATATTGATTTATTTCTAACCAAGCAAAAAATTAATATATTTGATGACACCAAACTCCTTTTGAGTGTTTAAAATATTCAAGAGTTTTAAAGTGAGATATTATGTTATATTTCCATCAAAGGAAATGTAAATAAAGTGTTCCATATAAATGCAATTTCAGCAGTGATAAATCTTTCCAGTGATTAAAAATCGCATTTGCATAGACACAAACAAATACAATTATGCATATGAAACTAATATTTTCTTTTAATTATTCAATTTATTTCACAGTTCACATACGTAGAAACTGTACAATTTTTGCTACCACTCTGCTTTTGGTTTTTGTGTATGTACATGCATTCACCAGGCTGTATTACTTTAAATTTGTAAACAGTGTAGTCTTCTTATGTATTCTTTAAATTTAAATTACTTTCCTCATTGCTTTTACTTAATTTAAAGATTTTAATTTTAGATTTATTTATCTGTATATGTGTGTGCATTGTGTGTGTGTGGGCATGTGAGCTGATTACCTCCAGAGGCCAGAAGAGCTGCTCAGATACCCTGGGGTAGAGTGGCAGGTAGTTCCCCAGTGTATGTGCTGGGACCTGAACTGGAGTCCTGAGCTGTAGTGAGTCTGAATCATCCTCTCTCCAGGCCGACTCATTGTTTTTTCAATTGTTTTTTAGGATAATTTCAACAGGCTTATTATTCAGGGATATACGTCTTCCTGCATCAATTTCTTTGAATACGTTTGTTGGAGCTTTAAATCTCCACCTCATGCCTTCTGAAAGCAGTGCTTATGAGCCTGATATCTCTAATCTGTTTTTAAGTTTATTTATTTTCACAGTCGCTAATTTCTACTTTATGGATCCCACATGCTTTGTAGCATATACCTCATGTGCCTGTGTGAAGGGTGTCCCTGTCAATAGAATAATAACTTATCTGATGTTGAATATATTTTAATATAAAACACACTATCACATTACTCTATGACAACCAGCTACTTAACCTTGCTTTAAAAAGACAAATAAATAATATGAAACATTGACTAAGGCAGAACAGACACACAAAAATAAAGAGTTTACTTATATAGATTAGAAAAATAGATGCTAAGCATATGCTGATTTGTGTGGAACTGGTACCCACTGGTTATGTTGGTTTGTGAGCTGTTAATTATTTGAAATTAATGAACCATGAGATGATTATCAATCTGGGAAACATGTACAAAAAAGAATTTCAGGCGAAAGGATAATTATTATAAAAGGGACTGAGGGTAGTAGAAAGAATTCTACAGCTGGGATACAAAGTGAATAAACTGTAATTAATAAAAATTATTTAATTAAAAATAAATAAATGCCAAAAAGATTTTTCAAGATGAAAAGTTAAAATAAAAATTAAGATGTTCTCTAAGGTTAATGAGAAAGAAATTTCAATAAGAAAGTCATATGTTACTGTTAAATACCCACAGAATTTGTTCTAGACTAAAAGTAAATGAAGTCCAATTTGTATAAATGAGGTAATCTATCTGGAATCCACATCACTGTATTTGGCTTAGATTCAGCTTCTGAAATGTATGTGCGTTTACCCTGTCATCATTCCAAATTCACAGTTTTTGTAATAATTTTGATAATGAATAAATGTAAAGGATATAATATATAAACAAAATTTTAATGTAAATATGCAATGTTAATCAGGGATCAAATATATTTTCGTCTTGATATATTTAAATATTGTCACAAGCCTATTCAGTTAGTATCAATGGATATTAAGGTAAACATTAGTTGTAAACAATTTAGTATTCTGCCTTTAAAATTGTCATGGGTAAAAATATAATCAGTATGGTAAGTACAAAATTAAGAACCAACCATGTATTATCATATATTTTCAGAAAATTAAAATAATGAAAATTATTTTATATAATATTTACATGAAGTGTAGATAATAAAAAGAACATTGGGAGTGATGAGATAAAGTGGAATCTGTGTTTGAATTTCAGTAAATTAGTACTGAACATGATATATTCAAAAATTACATGGACATCTTTATGAGATTTTAAAGTGATGAGGAAATTGGGGTGAAGTGATAGACTTTTAATGTCCTGGAATCCAGTTACCAGGAGGGCATGGCCACAATCATTTCAATTCAAATATTTTATCACATTATCAATACCTCTTGTGGATTTTAATCTAGCTTTTAATACAACTACTTTTAACACGATGGGCTTTGCACATGAAGAGTAACACTTCCAAGAATGCTCAATAGGGATTTAAATACTTCACATTTTCGTAAAAGCCAGGGGAATGGTTGTAAAAATTTACCAAGATGCACAGTTTTTTTTCAGAATTCTAAAATTAATTCTAAGAGTTTCCTTCATTTGAAACAAAAAATCTGAACAACTTTAAAGAAGAATCATAAGTTTGATTAGTTTTTCTCTGGTCCCCAAATCATCTCCCTTTTAACTCTAGGAGACCTTCAAATACCTCCAGCCTCAAAAGCATACTAGCTGTGAAAATGAAAACTTGGACCACCACAGTAGAAACTGTGTGTGTTTGTGTGCATGTATGTGTAGATCCCCCAGTGTTCCGTATCTTATGGCTTGTGACTACTGGGCCAGGATACAGCTCACTGGAAATCTGCCTTCACATCCTGAGTGTGTTTGACCTGATGTGGAGCCTCAACAGACACATGTGTTTTTAATTAATATCATGGTGGCCTGGTGAAGCTAATTTTCCCATGATATTTCATAACTTTCCACAGAATTATCCCTCTTCTGTCAGAAGCTCTACAACATTTCATCAGCCAACAGTTATCAGTTATTTTTTTTTATTTTATTTTTTATTTTTTTATTTTTTTGTTATCAATCACAGGTTAGGTACTTTGCATCCCATGCGCAGCCCCCCCACTCCCTCCCACCCTCCCCAACCCTCCCTCATCTCCTCCCCGCCCACTCCAAGTCCACCTATGGGGGAGGACCTCCTCCCCTTTCATCCAACCCCAGTTCATCCTGTCTCCTCAGGGCTGGCTGCAATGTCCTCCCCTGGGATCTAGCCAGTGTGTCACTCCCCAGCTTGTATGGGGGAGGGTCAAAGAGTCAGCCATCAAGTTCAAGACT
>CM053761.1:9047765-9089176 GCA_028658305.1 Pachyuromys duprasi | reverse complement strand
CCAGTCCTACACCAAGCTATCCTGGGTCCCCATCTGCACAGGGGCTCCAGGACACATCCACAAGTGGTCCTTGGTTGTAGAAACCATCTCATACAAGACCCCTGTGCCCTGCTCAGTTTAGTCATTGTGGAGCTCTTGTTCTCTCCAAGTTTCACCAACCTCCTCCATTTCTATCATCACTTCTTGCCCTCTGCCAAAGGCTTGATCGCGAGTCTTAATATCTGCTCTGGTACATCTTTACGTTGACCCCCCCAGAGGTTATCAATGGATATTAAGGTAAACATTAGTTGTAAACAATTTGGTACTCTGCCTTTAAAATTTCCCTGGGTAAAAAATAATCAGTATGGTAAGTACAAAATTAAGAACCAACCATGTATTATCATGTATTTTCAGAAAATTAAAATAATAAAAAATCATTTTATATAATATTTACATGACGTATAGATATAAAAAGAACATTGGGAGTGATGAGATAAAGTGGAATCTATGTTTGAATTTCAGTAAATTAGTACTGAACATGATCTGTTCAAAAATTACATGGGCATCTTTATGATATTAAGTTTTTACCTTAAGAGGTATAAATGACATGCACACACAGTACACAAAATACTTAGTGTACATTTCAATAATATATAGATTATGCCACATTATTGATCTTGTTCAATTTACACTCTGGTTCCATTTTTGTAACATTTTTTCTTTTAAAAATTCTTTCATTATTAATTTATTTAATTTACATCTCAGTCATAGGCCCCTCCCTCCTCTCCTTCCAGTCCCACCCTTCCTCCATCATCCCTTCTCCCCTTTTCTTCAGAATAGGGAAAGTCCCCTAACCCAGACACCCCAACTCATCTATTCACATGAAGCCTGAATTTATCTTCCTCTCCTGTGGCCTGGTATGGAAGTCCTATCAGGGGGAAGTGACCAAAAAAAGCAGACTTTTTTCTTTTCTTTTCTTTTCTTTTTGATTTATTTTAGTATTTATGTGTATGTGTGTATATTTGAGTCCTGTGTGTGCATGCATCTGAGTGACGAGAGAAGTCAGAAGAAGACATGGGATACCCTGGAGATGGATACAGACAGTCCTGAGACACACATCATTGGTGCTGGGAACGGCACCCAAGTCCACTGCAAGAGACATAGCTGCTCTCAGTTACTGGGGCATCTCCCCAGATCTCTGATCACAGTGTTCGGTAACAGAATACACCTCTGATAATAGTCTGTATGAGTGGTTGCTTGAGCTTATTTTCCATGGGTAATTGGAACTGTGTATTTCCTACAGATGTGTCTCCACTGATTTTTTCTTCCCTGAATCACTCACCTTAACAATGAGATCCCTTTGCTAAGACTCTATATAAGCATGTCTTTCTGGGCATGACATTTCATTTAACATAACTGTCACCCAAAATCATCAATATGGTTGCAAGTGGGAAGTTCCAATCATTTACTTCCTAAACTGAAGTCCCCTCTGGACTTCTTTCTTATTAATTTATTTTATTATTAATTACAGTTTATTTACTTTGTATCCCAACAGTAGCCCCTCCCTCGTTCCATCCCAATTCCACCCTTTATCCCTCATCTTCTCCTATGCTCCTCCCCAAGTCCACTGATAGGGGAGGTCCTCCTCCCATTTCCTCTGATCTTAGTCTATCAGGTCTCATCAGGACTGGCTGTACTGTCTTCCTCTGTGGCCTGGTAAGGCTGCTCCCCACTCAGTGGGAGATGATCAAAGAGAGCCACTGGAGGTCATGTAAGAGACAGTCCCTGTTCCCATTACTAGGGTACCCACTTGGATACTGAGCTGCCATGGGCTACATCTGTGTAGGGCTTCTAGGTTATCTCTATGCATGGTCCTCTTTTTGGAGTATCAGTCTCAGAAAAGACCCCTGGGCCCAGATTTTTTGGGTCTGTTGCTCTCCTTGTGGAGCTCCTGTCCCATCCAGGTCTTTCTTTCTCCCCTTTCTTTAATAAGATTCTCTGAACTCTGCCCAAAGTTTGGCTATGAGTTTGGCATCTGCTTTGATACCCTGCTGGGTAGAGTCGTTCAAAGGCTCTCTGTGGTAAGCTCCTGTCCTGTTCCCTGTTTTCTTCCTCTTCAGATGTCCATCCTATTTGCCTTTCTGAATAAAGATTTTTTATATATTCATTAATTGTTGATTAATCATACTTAAGTAGATTTTCTATTTTGGCTATTGTAAATAATGATAAAACATACATGGATCTTTAGATACCTTTTAACATTCTGATTTTGATTTTAACTACATCATGTATTTTGATTGTATTTACTTCTTAACATCTCTGCACCTCTTTTCTCTTTGCTAATTTCCTTCCTTTACTCAGCCTCACTTTGCTTTCAAGCACGTACACACACTGACACACACAGAAACACACACACACTATATATATATATATATATATATATATATATATATGCATATATACATATATAATTTTATATGAAATAGAGGATATACCAGTTGCAGAAAAAATGTTTCATGTGCTTAAATTTATTTTGAGGAATCATCATACTGTCTTCCAGAATGCTGACATATTTATACCAAGGTATAGAAGGACTCTCTGCCTCTGTGTTCCTTGTCAAGTGCTGACCTGCTGCATTTGTCTTTTAAACAATCTTTCTTATAACACTATTGTGTCTTATAATCTACATATCTCTGAAAATCAGTGATAGTAAGCATTTTTCATGTATTCTTTGCATATTTGAACACCTTCTTTTGACTAATGATGCATCACAGCCTTGCTGTTTTATCAGCCATTGTTTTGACTTATTTGTGTTTGTTGTTTTGGCACTTTGTTCTTCAGATTCCTTACATATTTGAAGTTTTAAAATACTAACTTCTGTTCTATAGGATACACTTCTGCTGTGATGGTGGTTTATATTGGTTTTTAGAGGAATTTATTTTAATAAAATTTCATTTGTCATTTTTGCTTTAACAACTCTATTTTCTACATCATCAATACATAGTCATTTCCTGAGCAGGACATGAAGGTTTTTTGTGCTTTTCTATGATATTTTCATTTTTTTACGTATGAGAATCAAATATTGAAATCATTTTAATTTATTTTGATATTGTATGCGAAAATAACAGAACTGCATTGGATATCTAGTTTTTTTTAAATAATATGTACCAAGGACTATTGATCCTGTCTCTGTTGTGTGCCTTTGATAGTAAGATACTACTTTGAATCTAAATTTAGCGGAAACTCATTAAGAAACTGAATGACAACAAAAGGTTATAATTTTGAACTGCAAATCCACAAATCACAATAAGGACATTCAGACATCCTCTGAATTAACGTAGTCCCAAATGGAAACATTTTAGAAATGGTAACCCCAATGGCTTGTGGAGTTCCAAACACAGGAAGATCACATTATAGAGTCAAGGGATTTGGAATAAATGGATTGATAACAAAACTAGAGGAGTTAAACAAGAGCACTAGAGCAAGGAAGGGTGGGGACATAGAGAGCTACTCTGAGCCCCCTGAGTCATCAATATGAGGGAAGGAATTTTAAAAGAGCAGATAGAAGGACAAACACAATAGACATTGGAAGAAGGAGAAAGTAGGAAACAGCGCAGGAGTCTACCACAGAGGGCCTCTGAAAGACTCTATCCAGCAGGGTATCAAAGCAGATGCTGAGACTCTTAATCAAACTTTGGGCAGAGTACAGGGAATCCTATGAATGAAAGTGAAGAAAGTGGGACCTGGAGAGCTCAGGAGCTCTACAAGGAGAGCAAGAGAAACAAAATATCTGGGCACAGGGGTCTTTTCTGAGACTGATACTCCAACAAAGGACCATGCATGGAGAAACCTAGATCCTGTGCTTAGATGTAGCCCAAGGCAGCTCAGTATCCAAGTGGGTACCCTAGTAATGGGAACAGGGATTATCTCCAACATGAACTCAGTGGCTGGCTCTTTTACCACCACCACCTCTTAAAGGGGAGCAGCTTTGCCAGGCCACAGAGGAGGACAATGCAGCCAGTCTTGATGAATCCTGATAAGCTAGGCCAGATGGAAGGGGAGGAAGACCTTCCCTATCAGTGGACTTGGAGAGGGGAATGGGAGGAGATTAGGGAGGGAGGGTGAGATTGGGAAGAGATGAGTGAGGAGGCTACAGTTGGGACACAAAGTGAATAAACTATAATTAGTATAAAAAATATATATATATATATAATTAAAATAACAGGAGAGGGGATAGGAGATTGCCTAGGAATACCTTAAATGCTTTCTTTTTTAAAAAAATTTTGTATATGTTGTATAACTTATTACTAGAAGGGAAGGAAAAAGAATGGATTTTCACAAAATTAGATGTAAAAAGTTTTCTCTGATACATATATTCTTTTATTTAATATTTCCTTTTTAAGTGTGTGTCTGTGTGCATGTACAGATATGTTCATGTGTGAGTATAGTGCTGCAGAAAGAGGGCTAAAGAGGGCAGTGACTCCTGTGTGGCGGAGTTGCAGGTGGTTTGACTGCTTTCTGTGTGTTCTGGTAACCAGACCTGGTTTCTTTGCTGCAGCAGCACATGCTCCATAGGTGCCATCTCTCCATCCACACGATTCATATTTTCATAAAAATAACAAACCTCTGTTTTCCAATAAAACAATGAGCAAGTTTGACATTGAAAACTTGTTTCTTGGGGACATGAATTAGCCTTCATCCATATTCTGCCTTATGATAGTTTTAGTGTATGTGTGTGTTTGTTTGTTTTTTTCTTTTTCCTAAATAACTCTCCTCAGTCCTCTTGCCCATAGACACACAGACCGGTGTCTGTCCACTTTTGTTCTGGGAAATGGTCCTGATATTAGGTTTTAATTAGTAAAGTTTTGGAGTACTTGTTAGGACAAGTGGGAGAAAATAAAATGGATAATTTATGATTTCTTTCCACCTCCATTTTCTGTTTGTCTAATTTATTTTCCCTATTCTCATCTAGTAGATGATGTTACAAGACGTTATATACATAAATGTTTAAATGAAGATTTATGTCTCCTTTTCCATTTCATGAACTCTGTCAGGGAGGGCGTTTGTTTCTTATTGACAATTGAACCTGGCATTGATGAATTATTGTCAATAGGTCAGATTTCACAAAGAAGGTTAATTAAAGTTAGAAATAAATACATATAGTTATTGGATAAAAGCTAATTTTTTAAAAGTTAAATAATAAAGCATATATGTTTTCCAAAACAATGGCTTTTTAATGGAACACATTAAATCAGATAATATGAAACTTTTAATTTTTTAAAAATAGTTCATCAGCTATAAGTTCTCATAAAGAGATATTAGGGTATTAGAAACATATGGTAGAATTCAAACAATTCTTTTCTGTATAAAATCACACCATAAACTCATTAAAGTAAGAACCTAGGCAATGCAATCAGGTAAATCTTGTGCATAAGTTTAATGGATAGCCCATAGAATTCATTTTAAACTAAGCTATGGTTAGGGAAGATTTTTGCCCTTCTAGACATCTATTAAAAAGGAAACCTGAAAAATGAGGCAGGACTCGGACATAAAGTTAGCAGCTTAAAAAAAAGCATGAATCATTGTGCATGCAACAGTGCATCTCATCAAGCTTGTTCCTAGCGTCACATCCTTTACACTCAATGGTCAATCTATGAACAAACTAGTGACTGAGCTATGGCTTCCCCATCCCATTCATCATAGCACAGCTCTCTCTTTCACATCTCAAGAAAATTACAGAAAATAAAACTGCAATAAAACCAAAAAGCTGAAAACAGAGATGACACCCATGACAACATTAAAAAGGGTACTGGCAGACTGTGGTCATCTGCGCCATTTACATTTGAAGCAGCACAAGATGGATGTCTGAATTCTTCTGGTGCAGAGCTTGATGGGACCTAAATTTGAGGCCCAATGGAAGTGCACCAAATGCCCATGGTCAAATACACACTGAAGTGGGCTATTAATTGTAATACACTTATACCAGGATATATCTATGTACACATATGTACATGCCTACATATCTCTATATATTTCCCTGTGAGTTCAATCTTAAATACAGAGAAGATATATTAATATATAAGTCTGAACCATTGTTGAAATGATTCTATGATTTTGTTCTTGGCTTATACATTGTGGTTGTTATGAAGTAAGTATTCTTGGATGTACCCACCATTTTCTCTGGGAAATTTCTGTTAAGCATGTTTATCCTGAAATAGCTATGGGACCTGAGAACTTCAGAGTACATGTTCTTCATGTCTATGTATGGATAAGAATATAAAATTAATAGAAAAAAAACAGCAGTGAAGAAGGAGGTGTGTCATGAAAATCAAGCTTTGGTCATACATTGTCAAATCAATAGCCTGGATTATTAGTTTTCTACTATTATTTTGCTAAATGATGATAGCAATAAAAAGGTTCCTAATGACACATTGCTATACTCCTAGTCAATGCATTGTTCATTCTTCATCAGAGAAGCAATCTTCTTGCAGTAGATACAAACTAACAAACAGATCCACAGGAATACCCAGGCAGTGAGAGACCTTGGAGCACTCAGCCCTAAATGCAATGTCTTTATCAACCCCTTCCCCTCAAGGTTCAGGGGGCTCTGTGGAAAATGGGGGAGAGGATTAGAAGAGACAGGGGTGGTCAACAATGCCAAGGGCACTGTGTCTACCAGATACAATAGAGATGACACACATGTAACTTTTTAAGACTCTGACGATATGCGTAAGATTTGCATAAACTCAATCGAGACAAAATCCAAATACTTTAAAGGGAACTAGACACAAAATTCCACCCATAACCAAGGCTCTGTTTGCAACTATTATCTCGGGAAATCACTTTTATCCAGTGGAGTACACTTGTGATCAGGATAAGCTGACCAACACAAAATGGACTCCATAGTTTTTATGTGCATTTTAAAAATATGATTTGGCATTTTCTGTTCTTTTGTTTTCTTGGCTTTTTGTTGTTAACTTGAGAGAGAGAAAAAGTATAAATTTGGGTGGGTAGGGTGGTACAGAGTATCTGGAAGGAGAGGGTTAAGATAAAGAATATGATCAAGATGTATGAAAAAAATTTAAATCATTAAAAATGCTTGTTTTTTACCTCAGTAAAAAAAAAAAAAAAGAGTAAAGGTGTTTGTTCTGTTCAAGCCCATGGGCAGAGAAGCTGAATCAGGCATAAAGTGGTTCCAGGTGATAGTAAAATATTAATAAACATTTATGTTTTACCTTATACTTTTCAACTTAAAATGTTACAAAGTATGTTGTGTTTGGAAGAAATAAAATTTAGAGATACTATTAACCCACATAGCTGCAAGGCTTAGACATTTCTTTTCATTTTGGTGGACATTTGTTCAATTTTGCCAATTTTGTGTATCTCACATTGCTTCTAACAGCCATCTTGTAAAAAAAAACAGGGGTCAAACACACACTTCCGAATCTGTGCTCACCACAGATGAGAAAGGGCACTGGTCTGCTCTCACTGCACAGTGACAGTTGGAAACCTAACTTCCATATTTGTAATACTGGACTAAATTTTAACATGGAGCTTTAAATTTCAGGTATAGTCTTTTCCTTCAGAAATACCAAGGAGATTTTTTCAATGACTGTAATTAATGACCGTGTGTTGGGACCCATGAAAGGGTCTTGTGTACTAGTCTTAAGAGACTTGCATTAAGGTCTCCTAAGAAAATGAAAAAAAAAAAAAGAAATTTCAAAAATGAGATACCTAATTCCTGGCAGTATGAATATATTTTCATTGCACATGTAACTTAGAAATGTACTTTATACATAGAGCAAAATTTATACATAGACAAAATTTACTATGGGTATAAGATAAGATGAAGAGACACATTCTTTTTTTTCTTTTCTTTTATTATTAGTTATATTTTATTAACTCTGTATCCCAGCTCTATCCTGTTCCCTCATTCCCTCCCTATCCCACCCTCCATTCCTATCTACTCCCTTCCCCTTTTCAAGTCCACTGATAGGGGAGGACCTCCTCCCCTTTCATCAGACCCTGGTTTATCAGGTATCTTCAGGACTGGCTGCAAAGTTCTACTCTGTGGCCTAGCAGGGCTGTTCTTCCTTTGCAGGGTGGGGAGATCAAAGAGTCTGCCATTGAGTTCATGTCAGAAATAGTCCCTGTTCCCCTAACTAGGGTACCCACTTGGATACTGAGCTACCATGGGTTACATTTGAGCAGAGGTTCTAGGTTATATCCATACATGGTCCTTGGCTGGAAAAACAGTCTCATAGAAGACCCCTGTGCCCAGATATATTTGACCCTTATAGATCTAAATAACTGAGTATATATCATGTGTATCTTTCTCCTTCTGGGATAACTCACTCAGAATGATGTTTTGTAGATCCTACCATTTGGCTGCAAATTTCATGATTTCCTCCTTTTTAATTGCTGAGTAGTATTCCATTTGTAACAATACCATAATTTTTGTATCCGTTTCTCAGTTGATGGACATCTGGATTGTTTCCAGGTTCTGGCTATTACGAATAAAGATGCTACAAACATGGTTTAACAAATGTCCTTGTTGTGTACTTGAGCAATTTTTGGATATATGCCTAGGAGTGGTATAGCTGGTTCTTGAGGAAACGCTATTCCTAATTGTATGAGATAATGCCAGATTGCTTTCCAAAGTGGTTGTACCAGTCATTCTTGAATATAATAAATATAAAATGAACTGCATGGAATTCGTTTTTATTTTAAATCTGTAAAACTACTATATTTGAAAGGAAATGTCATTGATTCACCTATAAGAGAAAGAATACATGGGGAAGAAGGAGAACTGTGACTTGCTGGTTGAACCTAAGATGCTCTCCATGGCCATGTCTACCAGCCACTCAGAATATGTGCGATAACCACCAGGTAGAGCTCTATTGGATATAGTCTACAAACATGGCTGCAAACAAACTCAGAAGCAAATTGAAGGGAGCCAGAGCCAACCACAGCCCAAAGATATTTTTTTCTCACTATGACCCCTAAGAACATTCTATTAATAAAAACTGTGAATTTTATTGCAGAGAAGAAATGTGTGCAAGACTCCTCTCCTTTTTTTGCAAAAATGATAGAGGGAGTGTGGAAATGGGAGTGGATGAGGGAGGGGCCATAGCTGGAACATACAGTGAATAAACTGTAATTAATAAAAAATAAATTGATTTTTTTAAAAATGGAAAAAGAAAGAAAAACAGTATTTTGAGTACCTTAATCAATTAATTGGACTTCTAACACATTTGGTTAGCTTTGTTTAGGACTCTCTTCTTCCCTCTTCCATCTGGAAAAAAAAAAGGTGAAGATTCTCTTTTCTTCCCTCATTTGCATGCAACTAACACAAGGTTTTCTACAAAGTAGTATTTCTGTCCTGTATATTTAATCCAGAGAGAAAGAAAATGCATACAGTAATTCTTTGTAATTGTCAAAGCCTGAAAACAACTCAAACGTTCTCCAGTGGCTTAGTTCATAAATTATAGTACAGTCATTCCATGGGAATAATCCAGCAACAAACAGCAGATCATCCAAGCAACTATTTGGAAAGATTTCAAAGCAGTCACTGAACTCAGTCTTGTGAACTAAAAATGTCTCTGACATTAACTCAGCTGCCTGTTTCTTAATCACTTCTCTTGGGTGGAATGAGGTAGCCAGCCACAGAGGAAGAAGATGCAGGCAGTCCTGATGGGACATGATAGGCTAGGTTCAGACAATAGGGGAGGAGGACCTCCCTACCAGTGGACTAGGGGAGAGGGATAAGAAAGGAAGAGGGAGGAAGGGTAGTTATGAGAAAAGACAAGGGAGAGGGCTACAACTGGAATAAAAGTGAATAAATTATATATAATAATATAATAATAATGATAATAATTAATAAAAGTAAACTTTAAAAAGAACTTTCTCCTAAGCTAGAAGAGCTAAGTTTGATTCATGGAACTTTGATCATAGAAGGAGAGAACTAACAGGCATGTAGTCCTCTGCCCTGCAAACATGCACTGTGACACCATAACACACACACACACACACACACACACCAAACACAGAAACAAACATACAAATAAAATTAATTAAAATGTAGATTATTTTAAAAGAATGAATTTGGTCCTGTAATTTTCTTATCTACTTTTTTAGTATTATAATTTAAAGCATGACTGAGAAGAAAAGAATTATTCTGGCTTTGGGATATTCAACTCATTCTACTTTAAATACTTCACATTTAAGCTTCATTCTCCAGCACATTAACTTTCCAATAGTTCAATGAATGGCCCAATGACCTCACTAGTTTTATTTGGTTTGGAAGGTTTTTTTGTCTAGCCTCAGATCACACAAAGCAACCTTGGGGAATAGAATACAAATATACTGTTAATTTCTTTATTTTTGCACAGTGGTATTTGCAGGAGCCTGAAAAACAAAATAATTTCCAGACAAACAAACAAAAATCCAAAGACAATGTTTAACCTCGGTGTTCCATTTAGGAACACACTGAACGTGTGTGAGACATATACACAAAATAATATGTCTTTCATGCATTGCTTTAGTTAATCTAATTTATTGTAGTCTGAGACAGATCCTACAGCCCATATCCTACAGCAAGGAAGATACTGAACTGCTAAACCTCTGCTCTCCTACACCGGGGAGACCTGGAAACTGAACCCATGGCCTTGTGAACATCCGGGATCACTTGACTCAGTCCTTCTCAGCCCTAACTGTTCCTGGCACAAAGACTCACATGGAGGTTCTCTTGCTTAGTTTCTCAGTCCCTTGTCTCCAACAGCATGTAGCCACTTCCATTTGGAATAGTCTTCCTCTAATGATGCCGTTACTCTGATTTACTTTTTTTTTTCTTCAATTGAATGCAGTGTTTTCTTTAAATACAATGTAAATTTAAGAATGTGGGTTAACCACCCCTAGATCTATGGAATAATACTAAGTTATACAAAGTTGTGTGGTTCGTAGTAACAACTCAAGGACCTTCAAAATGTGGATCCTGAATTATTATATAAATGTCTAAGTATCTCTGGCACCTCTGATCATTTTCAAAATGAGTTTTAGGAAGATTTAGATAACATGAAAATCATATATTACTATTTGTAGTTGGCATAAGTATATTGTTTAAGAAATATAAAGAATGTTGATAAACAGATGTATTGGCTTTCTCACACATATTCTTTCCCTTGCATATGTCTCTTTAGAACATTCATATGTAAAAGTGTTCCATTCATAATATCTAAATAGATGAATTTTCACAATGGAAATATAGTCACATACTCAGCCTCTGATAGTCACTGAAGGAAACTAATCATCTGAACTTTAATATTATAGATCGATTTCATCTCCTTTCATATGGTATGTGAGGCAATAAAAAAAGCATGTTATCCTTTGTGCCTTTGATTTATCAACATTGTTCATCCCTAGTAAAAGATATGATTTATTACTGTCACATAAATCCACGAAAGATTTTTTTCCAATACTTAGTATTGCCAAAGGTGTTGTTCCAAGTAATTGTTGATGTGAAGTTGGTGAACTTATATTTAAGTGGTTGTGTGACTGGAAAACAGATCTTTAGTGTCACATATTGGACTAACGAAGTTTAATAAATATAATGCTTTTTTTCGTGTGGTTGTGACAGTTTCTACATCACCAGCAATGTACAAAGTGTGTGACTATTCATCATGCCCCAAAACTATGTTTCCTCTTTTCACTTTATTGTATATATTTTATGCCAACACACATTAAATTTTAATTGAAATTTATATTTCCCTATGAATAATGGCGATTTCCATATGCTTATGAATTTAATGATTTCATTATGTCTACTTTTTATTAGGCTACATGAAGTTTATATTCCATTGATTCATGAGAATTCTTTATGCAATCTGCATATTTTTCAGGTGAAAATTCTGGGTTGTCCTCAGCCAGAGTCCTTTATTTTTTTCACCCATTGACTAGTGTCTTCTGAAAAGCTGAGGTTCTTAATTTTAATGTCATGATATTTGTCATTTCCTATTTTCTCCTTTGGAACAAGCACCAAAATTTTAAGAAATATTTAACTGTGTGATGGTCTTAGTGGTTTTGTTCTTATATTTGACTCCACAAAATTCAGTGTTTCAAAATATGTATTTTTATATTTAAACATATCCAAATATTTTTGTGCATGATTTGAGGTAAAATAAAGATTCATATTTTTTCAGAATACATATTTAGCCATTATATAAAATATCATTATTTAAAATCTATAGCTGAGTGCCAACTTTGGAATAATTTTTTAGATGAATAAAAGGTCACTTTTATTAGCATAAATTCAAATACTTTTTCTTTTTTCATTTTTTTATTATTAATTACATTTTATTAACTCTGTATCCCAGGTGAATCCCACTCCTTCATTCCCTCCCAATCCCACCCTCCCTCCCTCATCTACTCCCTGCCCCTTTCCAAGTCCACTGATGGGGAAGACCTCCTCCCCTTTCATTTGGCCCTCGTTTATCAGGTCTCTTCGGCACTGGCTGCAAAGTACTCTGTGGCCTAAGAGAGCTGCTCCTCCCTTGCTGGGGGTAGGGGGAGAGGTCAAAGAGTCCGCTGTTGAGTTCATGACAGAAATAGTCCGTATTTCCCTTACTTGGATACCCACTTCAATAAATTAAGAACATATATTTTCAGACTTTGATAATAAGTTAAAACACAGAAATGGCTGTGTTTTGTATTGTGTTTTCCTGAATGAATTATCAACATGAAATCAGGCAAGGACAAAATGTGCTCTTCTTTACTGTATTCATTATCTTTCTCTTTTGAATAAGAAAACTCTTTTCTGCGAAACTGCATCTTCTTACTCTGAGTGCCTATGTTGATCCTTTGAGATGTTCACAGTCCCCTGTAACTAAAAAGAGTGCATTTCCGCCTACACTTGAGTTTAATATTGTTTTTTTTTAAGGTCTATGTATAGATTAGATGAGTGAAGCACTTATACAATTAGTACCTCCACAACTGAATATAGTATAGGTAGTTATTTAATAAATACATTTGAGTCTAGAAACAGGCTCATAAAGAAGATGGGAACATACTGTACAACAATAAACTGCCATTTCTTCTAAATGGCACACTTACAGCTAGTAGCTACTCTGTGTTACATTGTCCCCCCCCCAATAAAAAACAAAACAAATAAACAAACAATAACAAAAATGATTATCATGATAAGTCCCATGAGATGATTCAGTTAATACTTTCTAGGTCTCGGACCCAATGTCTGTTTAGTTAGTTTGTTTGTTTATGTATGTTTTTGTTTTGTGGGGGTGTTCAAGAAAAGAAGCGACTCTTCAAAATTGGCTTTGATACACACACTCAAACACACTCACTGGGACACTTGCTAATTACAACCATACTCACATTAACTAAAAATTTTAAATAACTAAGTTGGAAAGTTACATAGATATCATATAGATCCAATAATTGATTAAAAAATTAATTAATTAATAATTCCTTTTGAAATGTTAGGTATGTAGTATAAACCTTTCATGAGTCTCATGTATTTATTGTATTCACACATCTCTCTTGTGTGAAAACCAAGCCCATTTTGGTTTCTGAGTGACAACAGGGAGGTTGGATAGATGAAGCAGAGGTGATGGTAGCTTGTCTATTAAATTGGTGTTTCTATCTTCAGGACTCAGATTCTTTCTCTCAAAAATAACTTCTTTCTTTTAGCTTGAGTTGGGCCTCTTTTGTGTGGAGAGTGCACGTGCACGTTAATAGAGTACACCTGGAGGTCCTTTTATTCATCTTGTTGAATATGCATTGCCCAAAGTCAGGCACCATATAGAATAAAGTATAATAGACTTGATATATAACCCTTCAGAGTCAAGGTATCCCAGAACACTTTACAGAGCAATGACTTAGATAATGTAGTGCTGTGATTGTGTTGGCAAACTTGACTGTCATTACCAAGCCAGCCATAGATCACATTCCAGCCTTGAACATTATAACCTGTTTGAGTGACAGAACCAAAGTTAGCTAAAATGTAAGACAGAAATCCTGATGGATTTTCAGAATGGTTCCCTCTGCCAGTGCTTCTCATTTTTTTCTATTCATGTTTTGTTTTTCATTTGTTTGTTTATTTGTTTGTTTTCTAAGACTGATGTTTACTTGGTGGACCTTTCTTTCTCTTAGAACTTTATTAATGACAGAATACACAATAGATTAATTTTTGTCATTAGATCAATGTGTAAAATAAGAAAAATACAACGACTTGTGATTAGAAGCTAGATCAAAATTACAGATTTAATTTCGTCTTGAAACAACATTTTCATGAAATACAACTGGAGTATTCTTGCATGTTTCATTTTTTTCTATTAGTAAGATACTGCAAGAGAGACTAATATATATATATATATGTATGTATATATGTGTGTGTGTGTGATACACAGTACTAGCAATCACTTTCAGTCTTAAAATGTTATAAATTAGAAATAAATGCACAAATATTATACAGCATTCTTTTAAAAACTTTTTTGAGAATTTCATGTATGTAAGCACAACATATTTATACTGTTCTCAGCACTCCCTCTTTTCTTTTCAACTTCTTTCTTGTTTTCCAGTTTCTTCTTGGATTCATGACCTCTGTATCTATCATTATTGTTGTGGTGATGATTAGTATATGTTGCCCTGGTCCTCTGGCTAATACAATGTTTCCCAACTTTCTTCCATGAATATTAGGTATATGACTTGTGTTGTAGATGTATTAATTAAGGCTGGGTGCATCACTGTCACTCATTTTCTGCATTCTGACAATCTGTCTACCTCTGCAGTACCCGCCATCTGCTGCAGAGGAAGCTTCCTCAATGAGAGGCGAGAGCTACGCTTGGCTGTGACTGTAAGGGTAAGTGCTTAGAAAACCCTTAGGAGTGAAATGGCCATAGCAGATATTCCTCTGGAGCTTCAGGTGGATGCTAAGGTTTTCAGTCTCAGGTCCAGGTTTCTTTGAATGAGGTGGTCCGTCAGTTCAATTAGACAGCCGTTGCTTACTC
Organism: Pachyuromys duprasi; assembly: GCA_028658305.1. Taxonomy (NCBI): domain Eukaryota; kingdom Metazoa; phylum Chordata; class Mammalia; order Rodentia; family Muridae; genus Pachyuromys; species Pachyuromys duprasi. The sequence goes on along the minus strand of CM053761.1, from coordinate 9,074,177 downwards.
CATGTTGTAAGTGCCTCTATTTCAACATTGGAACTATCTCATCACATTCTTAGAAAGCAGTTAAGTGGGTTTTAAACTAAGGCCTGTCTTTCTCAAGTTTATGATCTTCCCCTTTGTCAACTAGGCTGTAAAGTATAATGATAGAATATATTGATTGTGACTATTGCAGAATTGAAACTGAAAAGCATTTGATAGTAATGCAAATATACTTAAGTAGGAATAACCAGACATTAAAATATAATAGTAATGAAGGTAATGACATCATTACATAAGGTGGTGTTTCTAACTTTTAAAAATAATTCCAGGTGTTTCAAGGGTTTCAGTGTCTATGTAACAATTTGTGAAAGGAAAACAATCTCTGAATCCATGTAAATCAATGTCCAATTGCAACATAATCTCTAGCTAATCTTTTAATTATTGCTATCTGACTCATATATTATTCAGTACTTACTATTTTAAATGTTTATTCATTGCATAACAGTCAAAGATTATATAGGATGTGCTGTGTGCTATGAGTATAGACATTGTTCTCAAGGATCTTATATTAGCCTATTTTCCCACAGATCTCAAAATACTATAATTAATCAGCTAGATGAAAGAACAAAGAAGAAAGTACAGAGGGAACTAAGGCATAAAAGGTTAAATTCAAAGAAGCAGAAAAGAGAAAACAACTAGAATTATAAAGGTGTATAATGTACGTTAAGATAAGCAGGTACCATCACAAGTCACCTTCTTCTGCTACGCTACATATTAAAGGCATCACTATATATGCAGACACAGAGGAAATCCACATTTCTATTTACTTTTTCTTGCTAGATAGAGTTTGGAAATCCCTCAAACCTAGGTGCTAATGGAACGGCTCACCTGGCCACAGCTTAAACCAGTTCCACCAATCCCACTATAAAATATGGCGTCTCTTCTACTGAGATATCTCCAAAAGGCTGCCATATATGGACTTGCAACATGTCAATCTTCTCTCCACTCAGCAGTCAAGATTTACCTGTGGGAATGTGAATAGCACTGTGCCACTCCAGTGCTAAATTCTCATCTTTAGTCATCAGTGCGTGCTTTACATTTCTAAATTAATTTTGACCAACCATTTTCTACATCAATTAGCTTATTTCTCTTTCATTTCCCCTCTTCTCACTTACCAGACAAGCTCCATTTATGTTTTGTACCATTACAATAGCATCTGCATTCTTGTACTAGAACATGCAGTCTAGAATAATTTTTCTAAACCTATGAATATTTGTGATTTTAAGATAATGCTTAATCCACCTAACTTTTTGGAATGTTACAAGAAATTATATTTTTCATTAGATATAACTACACTAATCTCTGACAATGGAGTTAAAACATCTTTAGCTATGAATCTATGGTTATTTCAGAGATATATGTTTCATCTCCAAATCATAGTATCTAACATACAAACTTTATAATCACCTACTACTTAAACAAACTAATTACAAGTATCACTTTCTCCAATTCTGCTCAAGGTGTCTCACTTACTTACTGGTTAAAACTAAAAGTAATATTCAAATATTGCTCAGTGATAGTCCATCCTGGACCAAAGAATAGAGCTTATATCATTTTCCCTCATTGTCCAATCAGTCTCTAGATCATAAACATTCTTCAACAGTGTTGAGAATGGAATGTTGATCCCACAAAAATGATCACATCTTCATCCCTGTGACTATTCACCAGACAGGGCATATCCTTAAAAGCAACGTGGACAAATTCATAAGTAGCAATATATGTGGAGGCAAGATGAGGACATTTGCAGAAAATTATATGCCCAGCCATGCAGACTACCCCAGTAACCAGAGGGCAGACAACAGCCTCTTCTGAAGGTCTCAGAAGAATCCAGTCCTACTGACACCATGGCCTTAGTCCAGAAACAGATTTAGGGCTTCTGTACTCCAGAACATTAGTAAAAGGAGTTTTTATTTTGTTGATTTACTATTGAACCTGTAGAAATGAGACATATAAACTGATTGTTAAAGAACAGAAAATAATTATTAGATAAAAAAGAAAATCTTATTTGAAGGATGTGGGAAACCAGACTACTTACTGTTTTAGAATGGTGAGAGAGAAAAGATAAATACATCTGTTTAATTTTATATTTTTCTAATTTAGTCAGTTTTTGAAAATTTTATACAATGTAGTTTGCTCATAGATATGCCCCAACTTTTCCCAGATATAGCTCCTTTCACTGTTTATCTAAGTTACTTTTCTGTTTTTCTTAATTATTTTTATATTTATTATAGTTTATTTACTTTGTATTCCAGCTATAGCCCCTTCACTCATTCCCTCCCAATCCCATACTTCCTCCCTCATCTAAGTTATTTTTTAATTGCTGGGATAAGATACCATGGCCAAGACAGGTTACAAAAGAGTTTATTGTCAACTTACAAAACAGAATGTATTTTCAGGGGTTTATGCCCCGTGACCATCACAGTGAGGAGCATGACATTAGGCAGGCAGACATAGTGTGTGAGCTGTATTCAGAGCTGACATTTTGACTCACAAAAACAAAGCAGAGATAGATAATGGGCAACGGCATGGTCTCTTGAAACCTCAAAGTCCACTCAAGCGATATATACCTGTTCTGAAAACACTGGACATCTTAACCCTTCCTAACCAGATCCATCAGTTGGAGACCAAACATTAAAATAAATTAGTTTCTGGGGGGTGTTCTCATTCCAATAACCATACCGACCAACTTTGAATCATAAAAAAAAAGTCCTTGAGTACACTTGGTACTGGCCATATATTCTTTGACATATGGCCATACATGGAAGCATGATTCAAACACCAAGGGCCATTGCTCCATCTCAAACATTAAATTTCTTAAAACAGTTGCCTTTAGACTATACACATATATAAAATTCTTTTTTTACTACACTTTTGTTTTTTATTTTAGCATAATTTTGTTCCATATTTTTAAATAAATATTTTAAAAATAATCTTAATATTTTCCATGAAAATATATTTATGTTCATAGCTGCTTTATGTAGTTGTTTATTTTAATTATTTATTTATTATTTATTAAAATTTATTCACTTTGTATCCCAGTTGTGGCCCCCTCCCTTATCTCCTCCCAATCCCACCCTGCCTTCCTCTTCTCCACCTATGCACATCCCCTACTCCACTGATAGGGATGGTGTTACTCTCCTTCTACTTGACTCTAGCCTATCAGGTCTCATCAAAACTGGCTTCACTGTCTTCTTCTGTGGCCTGGCAAGTCTGCCCTCCATGAGGGGGAAGTGATTAAAGAACTAGTCACTGAGTTCATGTCAGAGACAGCCCCTGCTCCCCTTACTAGGGCACCCACTTGGAGACTGAGTCTATGGGCTACATCTGAGCAGGGGTTTTAGGTCCTCTCCATGCATGGTCCTTGGTTGGGGTATCAGTCACTGCAGGGCCCCAATGGCCAGGTATTTTTGGCTTTGTTGCTCTCCTTTTGGAGCTCCTGTCCACTCTAGGTCTTTCTATCTCCCCCTTCTTTCATAAAATTCCATGGACTCTGCTCAACCATGTTTGTAGCAGCTCTATTCTTAATAGCCAATATCTGGAAACAACCCAGATGTCCCTCAGTGGAGCAATGGTTACAGCAATTGTGATTCATTTACACAATGAAATACTACTCAGCTATTAAAAACAAGGAAATCATGAAATTTGCAGACAAACTGTAAGAACTAGAAAAGATCATCTTGAGTGAGGAAACCCAGAAGCAAAAAGACTCACATGGTATATACTCACTCATAAGTGGTTATTAGTCATATGATAGAAGATAAACATACTAAAATGTATTGTCCTAAAGAAGCTACACAACAAGGAAGACCCTAGGGAAGATGCTTAATATTTTTCAGAAGGGCAAATGCCATAGACATTGAAGACAGGGAAAAGGACAGGAGCCTATTACAGAGGCTCTTTAAATGACTCTACTGATCAAGGTATCAGAACAGAGGTGAGACTCATAGCTAAACTTTGGGCAGAGAGCATGAAATTCTTAATAATAATGGAATTTTAAAACTGACTATGTCCAGAGTTTAGCTTTTCTATATTGAACTGAGGGAAGGTAGATGTATGTGTATTTAATAAAAATCATTAAAAGAAAATAATCTATAGATGAGAATAATAGTAATAATAATAATAAGAAATACAGATAAAAGAATTGTCTTTTTTCTTTTTTATTAATTTTTTATATTAATTACAGGTTATTTACTTTGTATCCCAGCTGTAACCCCCTTTCTCATTCCCTTCCAATCCCACACTCCCTCCCTGCCCCTTTCTAAGTCCACTGCTAGGGAAGGTCCTCCTCCCCTTCCATCTGACCCTAGCTTATCAAGTGTCAGACTGGCTGCAATGTCCTCCTTTGTGGCCTAGCAAGAGTGTTCCTCCCTCGGGGGTTGGGGGAGGTAAAGGAGCCAGTCCTTGAGTTCATGTCAGGAATAGTTCCTGTTCTCCTTACTAGGGAAACCCACTTGGTTACTGAGCTATTATGGGCTACATCTGAGCAAAGTTTCTAGCTTATATCTATACATGGTCCTTGTTTGGAGAAGCAGTGTCATAGAGGGCCGCTGTGCCCTATATATTTTGTCCTTGTAGAGCTTCTGTCCTCTCCCAGTCATATTAATTCCCCTTTTTATTGTATGATTCCCTGTACTCTGCCGAATGTTTGCTTATGAGTCTCAACATCTGCTCTCTGTGGTAGGCTCCTGTCCTGTTACTTGTTTTCTCCTACTTCGCATGTCCATCCCATTTGTCTTTCTAAGTGAGGATTAATCATCTTACTCTGGATCCTCTTTCTTGTTTATCTTATTTAGTATGTTCATCTTCTTTATGTTTTTCCTATCCTCCAAGCCTGTATAAATGAGTATATATCCTGTGTGTCTTTCTGCTCCTGGGATACCTCACTCAGGATGATCTTTTCTATATACCACCATTTGCCTGCAAATGTCATGATTTCCTTATTTTTAATTGCTGAGTAATATTCCACTGTGTAAAAGTAACACAATTTCTGTATCCATTCCTCCATTGATGGACATCTGGGTTATTTCCAGCTTCTGGCTATTACAAACAAAGTTGCTACAAACATGGTTGAACAAATATCCTTGTTGTGTACTTGAGCTTCTTTTGGATATATGCCTAGGAGTGGTATAGATGGATCTTGAGGAAGCACTGGATGTCTACATGCAGAAAAATGAAAAAAGATCCACATTTATCACCCTGCACAAAACTAAAGTCCAAGTGGATCAAAGACCTCAACATAGAACCATATACACTAAATTGGTTAGAAGAGAAAGTGGGGAAGACCCTAGAGTTCATTGCCACTGGAGACAACTTCCTGAACAGAACACCAATAGCACAGGCTCTAAGAGCAACAGTAGATAAATGGGACCTCATGAAACTGAAAAGCTTCTGTAAAGCAAAAGACATTGTCATCAGAACAAAACGACAGCCTACAGACTGGGAAAGGATCTTCACCAATCCTACATCTGACAGAGGGCTGATATCCAGAATATATAAAGAACTAAAGAAATTAAAAAGCAACAAATCAAGCAATACAATTAAAAATGGGATACAGAGCTAAACAGAGAATTCTCTGTAGAGGAATATAGAATGGCAGAGAAACACCTAAAGAGACGCTAAATGTCTTTAGCCATCAGAGAGATGCAAATCAAAAGGACCCTGAGATTTCATCTTACACCCATCACAATGGCAAAGGTTTAAAACTCTAGTGACAACACATGCTAGAGTGGTTGTGGAGAAAGGGGAACCCTCCTCCATTGCTGGTGAGAATGTAAATTTGTACAACCACTTTGGAAATCAATCTGCTGCTTTCTCAGATAATTAGGAATAGTGCTTCTTCAAGAAAAAAGTAAGTATATTCTGAAATATATACAATTGGGTAAACATGGACATGTCTTCAATGGATAGTTTATTGTTGTATTTATCATATGTCTGCTTGTCTGTCTTTGTGTGTGTGTGTGTTTGTACAGATTTATGTTTGAGTCAGGCTCTCATAAATCCAAACTATCCTTGAACTCACTATATATCTGAAAACAGCAATGAACTCCTAGGACTTCTGGCTCAGTTTCTCCACTGCTGGGGTTAGAAGCATGCAGTTCTGAGCCTCCCTAAATTGTTTGACTATGAGTAAATTTGGAAGAATCGTGAAAACAATCAGAAATAATGTTGACTGAAAAGAACTGTCAGCAAATCTTTATACTTTAAGAACCCATTCGTATCACATTCCAGCCTATGCACAATGAATTGTTGCCTGTGGATCACCGTGATAGTGTCCACTTTATAATTCTGGGTGGTTCACTTCTGTGTGAAATCTTCAGGTGATAAACTTAGACTTGTTTCTGTTTCTGCGTACATTTTACAATAACAAATGCTAAGGTGGACTCTATGAATACATGTCTGTAAACTTAACAGTTTCAAAAATGATTTAAGAAATTGTTTCTTTTTTTGTCTTTTAAACCATTAATATTTATTTATTTATTTATTTTTATTTTAATCACAAGTCATTCACTTGTATCCCAGTTGTAGCTCCCTCCCTTTTTCCCTCTCAATCCCACCCTTCCTCCCTCATCTCCTCCCTGCCCCCTTCTAAGTCCACTGATAGAGGAGGTCCTCCTCCCCTTCCATCTGACCCTAGCTTATCAAGTATCTTCAGGACTGGCTGCGATGTCCTTATCTGTGGCAATAAATATCTTTGTCAGTTATCAAGCCCCTTATTTAAAATATTGTTTGTCATATTACCATTTTTTGCTCTCAACTGAGCCTTCATCCTTGGAAACTTGACTGTTGAGCCATTGTTCTTACTAAAATCTGTCATCTCTGTGTCTTCTTTTCTGAGTTTCTGTTTCATCACCCTTGAAATAAATGGCATTTACCAGGAAAAAAGAAAAGAAAAGAAAGAAATTGTTTCACTTGTATTGCCCTAACAATGCTTACTTGTAATTTGTCTTTTCTAAATTTATTTAAAAGTTTTGACAAAAGTAATTGAAGTTGGTACTATGAAATAATTATTTCTTAAGACAAATATTCTTAAGGAAAAATTACTTGCAACTTCCTAAATTTAAAAAAAAAAAAACTACTTTATGGGGTAATTTAAGCCTTTTCGTCTACAAAATTTTCTTAAAATTAGACTGAATTTCTATGTAAATCGACATGTTAAAAATCAGCATCTCTCTGTGCTAATACAGAATAAAGTAAAAAACGGAAGTGATGTTCTCTAAATTTAAAACTATTTCTCAGTAATAAGGAGTGAGGAGTCACCATTGTGTGCAGTTTCCTGAGTTTGCTCTTTGTTTTACTTGCTTAGAAAGAATGGCAAGCACACTATGCCAGAGCTGGCTGGATTACAAAGGAGAGGCACAATGCAACTAGTTACAATTCGGTGAGCAATTCTGCTGGATTAGCAACAAGTCAGGTTAGTGGTGATGCAGCCAGAGCTGCAGGTACCACAGAAGGCAGAACATCTGCTCCCGAACTTGAAAAATATCTTCTCTAATCCCTAGAGCTGCCAAGGCTTTTCTTCTTAATTCTCTGTGTCTATGCAGAAAGCACTGTGAAAACACATCCTGACTACAGTTTTTACATTTATTATAATTTTTACAAATATTAAATCACTACAATTTCCTTTTCACCGTTTCTGATCCTACAGAGGAAGCTTCTCAAACCCGACGCAAATAGATCCAGCGTGCACAGACTTAAGAGTCTTGAAAAGAATTCGCTCTCTTCGTTAAATACATTCAGTATGTTTCCGTCTTTGTCTTTCATAATAAAAAGCACTTTGGTTCTGTGTCTATACCTGTCAATACATTGTATAGTGCAGTTATAAAAACATGGATATCTTATACTTTGCCCATGGTGTTCCTCCTCTCTATAGAGATCCGTCAGGACCCTGGCATCATTAAATACGCAGTGGTGCTGTGAAAAGTGACTCTCTGCTCACAATGACTTTAAATTGCTTTCCTTATAAAAGGTTGACTCAGATGTGTATTGTACTTCTAATTGTTTAATCATCATTTTGTGTTTATTGTGTGCACTGTGCATGTCTGCTGACACGTATCTGGATGATTGTGTGTGAGATGCCTATACACATTTTTGTGAGTGTGATGAGGGGTGTTTTCTTGCGTTGTTCTTTATTTACTTATTGATGCTAGTCCTTTTGTCTGAAGCTTGAGCTTCCCAAACAGCTCCTCTTGGTAGCCTTCTTGACCTGGGATTACCAGCTCTCTGCCTCCCACATGCTGGGAGTACAGGCAGTTGCTACACTGACAGGGCTTTCAAACTGATTCTGGGAGTTATGCTGAAGTCCTCACAGCTGTCCACTAATTCATCTTTTGCCCTATATGGTTCTTTTTTGATTGCTGATAATTAAGAACCTCTATTACCTCAGAATTTTAGTTTGATTTATAATTTTTTTGTTTGTTTTTCTCAATCAAGCAACTAGCTGCTACTTACAGGAAACAATTCTATTGATTAAATACCCAGAAATTTTAAAATAATATTCATATGCATGGTTCAGCAGCATCAATGGAGGCCCTTTCACAACTTCAATAAATCATTCTAGAGTTAATCTTTTGTCTTTTAGGCCATCCATACCAAAATTGGACCTTCACAATTGGCTACCCACTGCTCTGTTTCCTAGACTAGCAAGTGAGTCTTGGAGCTGGTGAACAGTTTGCTGTCACAGATCTGGCAAAAGTGGACATTGTCCTTTCATTTTCATCTCAGTCCTTTTTTTTTCCTATAAACTCTTATCCTACAGTACATTTACACAATCTGACAAGAAAGCAGAATATGCCCACAGGCTATTTTCATGCATCCACTTTATGTTTATTAATTTTAATCTCTTTTGCCTATATGAATTAAGTAGAGGTTAATATAAAAATTCTGAATTCTGTATGGAGTGACACATAATGCATTCATGTTTTATGATGAACTGAACAGTATGTCCCTGGTCACCTCATGAGAGAAACATTTCCTATCTGAAAACTCAAGAAGCAACATATAACATGATTGCAGAACTACTTTTAGGAGGTTTAAAATATTGTAATGAATTTTATTTTTACTTCTAATGAGTAAATTGCATTTAGAAGACTATTAATTCTCTTAAGTCACTTTTGCCGCTATAATTTCCACTTTTGGATATTCTAAATTCAGATGATATTTTGATGGAAGTCATTTACATTTTCTTGCTTCTCAAAAACTGAACAACAGTGGTATTGCTGTGCACCTCTTTGAGGCTGTTGATTGTTTCCAAACCTCACTTTCTTCTACATTAAGGGTTCACATAGGAAGTAATAAATTCACAATAATGCCCTTTTAACAACTCTATGTTGAGTTAGGTTTCAGACTACTGAATAGTCATTTATTTCTTTTCTACAGATAATCAGTCATTTCTTGCTAGATGATGGTTTTTGTACTATAGAGTATAACAACTGGCTTCCTCTCACTGGACATATAATTGGTTCATTGTGACCATAAGTTATACTCTACAAGTGACCTTAGAATTATTTAAGGGGTATTCATGTTCTTATTAGAATCTATTGTGTGCTGGCAGCATCTGCTTCCATGTCATTCTTGGATTACTGTAATCTGGCCTATTGTCTTTAGGCGCAGAAGTGGAGGCACCCAGCTTTGGAATAACAAGGACCAAAGAGTCTATTCAGAGAGAACTACAATGTCAGAGAATTGGGCATTACAGCACCAGGTGATGTGAGGCTATTGTGCTGTATTCCATATCCACAGAAAAATCAATGACTCCTCAAGTGCATTTACTCAAAAGAAAACAGGATAAAAGGCAGAAGGAGATGGGTGGAAATAATCAGCTCTATTCTCCAGGCAAGCAGGATCCCTGCTAAGCAGACTCCTTCAGGAAAGACTGGATCATTTCCCTCTGGACCAAGAAGGAAGCTGCTTCAGGCCCATGTGGCTATCCCACAAACCGCCATTTTTGTTGGAGGAAAAAATATAAGAAATACACCTGACAGCTAGGGAGACTGTGTCACGTGCCATCACTGGTTCTATAGGCTTTTCTTCCTGTCTGTCCACAAGCTTTCCTCACAACTGATGCATCTTCTTGATGAAACTATTCAAGTCATACAGACAGGAGGGAAGCAGTTCTGTCTCCATTCTGCCTAAATTCACTGCTCCATCATGCATTGCTTTCTGGCCATAAGCAAGAAATTCCTTCCTCAATGTGATAGTATAGCTTACTAGGTCATGGCGTCATCTATTGCTAAGCAATTTCTGTGTGCCCATATCTGTATTTATTACATACATGTACAAACTTATAAGGAGATATATAGATATTTATTATTACATATATGTGTATTGTTGTTCTACACTGTCTCCATTTGAACTGAGACCATTATAGAAAGTGAAGCACTACTCCATGCAAGAAGAATCACACAATGCTACTTCATTTGTGTTCAGAAATTACATTACTTGAGTAGAGTAGAACCTGAAGTTTGCAAACCAGTTCATCAAATCATCTTCTGCGGTATTTACACATGTAGTTCTGGCTCTAAGTCTTTTTTGGGTTATAATTTGATTTCCCTTTGACTACACATTTTAGCTAATTATTTAAATCTTTTTTTAACTTGGCTGACAACTCAGTAGTCTGTGATAATATATTCTCAGTGAGCATTTTTTGTCTCATTCACGTGCATACATGGACACACATGTTTTTACATATGTGTGGTTACACGTATAGAGTGTGCATGCACGTGTGTGTCCATGTCGTTGGAGATGAGACATGGCGTTACTGTCTTCTTCGGTCACTGTTAGCTCTGTTTATTGTAGAAGGATTTCTCACTGAGCCCTGTTCAGCTTGACTTACCTCTCCAGCTGGCTTCAGCAAGTGTTGCCTTCTCTCTGCCCCTTGAGTTCTGGCAACACAGAGAGGAGAGAATAACCCTGTCCAATCTGTCCTGTGGCTTCAGGAGATCTGAGCTCTCATCCTCCCCTGGCCCAGAAAGTGCTTTATCCACTGAGAGATCAGCCCAAGCCTCTCACACTGCCTTTCAAACCCTTAGAATCCTCTTCAAATGTACAAATGATATAACTATCTTTCTGCTCTAGTTTCAAAGGTGAGTAGGTAGGAGTTAGCCTCAGTGTTTTTATTTAAAGCATATACTTTTAAGATTTGTCTTACCTGTATTATAAGCAGATGAGGCTAATATACACTTAAGATGAGTATATACCCTGTGCATCTTTCTGGTTCTGGGATATCTCAGGATGATTTTATCTAGTTCCATCCCATAGAACATAGGAAAACCATACTAAAATCTACTGATCTAAAGAAGTTAAATAACAAGGAGGAGTCAAGGGAGGATGCTTAATTCTCATTCAAAGGGCAAACAGGATAGACGCTGAAAACAGTGGGAACAGGACAGGAACTTACCATAGATGTTCTTGGGAAGACTCCACCCAACAGGGAAACAAAGCAGATTCTGAGACTCACAGCCAAACTTTGGACAGAGCACAGGGAGTCTTATGGAAGAACAGGGGACTAGAAGAACCCAACTGGGACAAGAGCTCCATAATGAGACAAATAAAACCAACAAATATGGGTCCAGGGCTTCCTAGAGAGACTGATACACCAACCAAGAACCATGGAGAGGACCTATACCCTGCTCAGATGTATCCCATTGGCAGCTCCATCTCCATGTGGGTTCCCTAGTAAAGAGAGCATGGGTTATCTCTGGCATGGACTCTGTTGCTTGCTCTTTAATCACCTCCACCCGGCTGTGTGGTCTTGCCAGGCCACGGAGGAAAAGGACCAAGGTAGTCTTGAGGAGACTTGATAGACTAGGGTCAGATGGTAGGAGAGGAGGGCACCCCTTTCTGTTGACTAGGGAAAGGGGAGAAGAGGGAGAGAGGGTGGCCCCTGGAGGAGACAAGGGAGGGGCTACAATCAGAATACAAAGTGAATAAGTTATTAAAATAAATAAATAAATAAATAAATAAATAAATAAATAAATAAATAAATAAATAAATAATAAGAGGTGTTTTACCTGTCTTCAAGATTTGGATTTTATCTGTGGTTGATTCTAAGAATAGACTCATTTCTTTCTCTCTCTGGATGGATGAAGGGCATCCAGAAGGGCCTTTGAGGCTGTTCTAGCCCATAGTTTCCAGGTTAATGGTTGTCATTTGGAGTGGCGAGAAGAGCTTTTTGACTCAAGTTGGACTTGTTTACAGCATTAAAAATAAGTTAGCTTGCTTTAAAACTGTTTTTTTGTGCTTTGAAGCTGTTTTTTTATTACCATTTTTATTAATTTATATACATGATTATTTTACATCCATGGATGTCTGTACCTCATGTGTGTGCCTGGTAATAGTGAGGGTGAGAAGGTGTCAGATGCCCTGAAGATGGAGATACAGATGCTTTTGAGCCCCCATATGTGTATTGGGAATAGAGTCTGGGTGTTCTGGAAGAATAACCACTACTTTTAAACCCTAAGCCAACTTTCCAGCCATACTTAGCTTGTCTTCTTATTTACAGTGAAGACCAAGCAGGCAAAACAGTATGGCTAGAGGAGAACGTAAGTCCTTATTTTAATCTATTTACTTGTCTTCTTCTATCAGTATGAGAGTTTCTTTTTTTTTTTTCTTCCAGTCACCTGTATGCCTTTAGAGATACTCTCCTGCCTCCTTCTTGTCTTGAAACTTATAATCTTCTTTTAGAATCTTCACAAGACTCTGAGTATCCTATTGTATCAGTGTCATAAACACTGCCCACCCTTTCCAACATGTAATATGAGGGAGAATGCTGGAATTTATAAATGTATTGGTAAACTTAGGAAGGAATAACTGGACTTCTAATCCATTAGTGTTAATTTCTCCGTAAGGTATTTTAAGGCTAGCATTTTGAGTTGTACCCCAAGTTATCTAATGCCAGACAATTATAATGTATTTAAAATTTAGATGATTTAAGCAATAATTTGATGAGTCAATTAAAAAAAACAATAACATGTGTGTACAGAATCTGTTATGTTCTTCTCATTTTCTAGGTATTTTATTTTTGTTACAAATTAAATTTAAAATGTCTTTATAGACTTAAAATGTGACAGATAGCATACTTTTATGCTCTTAAGAACAACCAATTTCAAGCATTTTAAATATGGACACATTTATTGGGGGCTGCAGTTTAAACAACACAGGGAAATAAAATACTTGAAATAATAGTATGCATCAAGTTTTTTAACAAATATACTCATTGTTGTTTATTCAAGTACATATTTTCACATGTTAATGTTCTGGCATATTTTTGAAAAATGATGTTTGATGACGAAGATAAGTAAGGGAGATCAGCAATCATTTCTTCATGTTCATACACATATATATATATATATGTATGTATATATATATCCATACCTATAAAAACAAAAATTAAAAATTTTAAATTATTTTATTTATTTGTCTTCGTGTGGTTTATACACATGAGTGAAAGTGTCTGCAGAGGCCACAGAGGGCATTAGATTCCATGACACTGGAGTTACATGCAATGAGGGCAGCCCAACCTGGGTCCTAGCAATTAAAGTGTGGTCCACCACAAGAGTATTGCATGTTCCTAACCACTGAACAATCCCTAAATGTTAACTCATTATTTTACACTTTCTATAGGTAATTCTTAATGAATTCCTCTTTTAATTTGCTTGGTCAAACAAGGGTTTATCCTATGATCAGGAAAGATGAATAAGATGGATACTACTAGCCTGTGAATACACAATTAGTCTACATTATGAATCCTGTTTTAAAGAAACTGTGGGATGTCTACATTTTCTATTTTTAATAGAGCTGTTTCATTTTTCTTACAAGGGTTTCTTTTTCAATGAAGGGAACTTTTACAGCCACTTGGTGAAACAGAGAGTCAAAAGTGCATCTTTGAAGACTTTGACCATCACCTCTATCATTATTCCTGCCCCACTGACAACACAGAGCATGCTGTCACCGTCCCCCAGGTAAACCCTTATTACATATGTCATTAGAAGCTGTTTGCCATATCTGCTTTAACACCACAGACATTTTAAGTAGGTTATTCCATCACTTTGCCATTTTGATTATGACAACAAAATGACACCATATTGAAATGGATTTTGGAAAGAAAGGCTAACTGTCCAAAGGGGTCCATGCTCACTCTAATTAAAATTGGCTTAGATGGCACAACCTTCATAATTCTGAGTATGACTATGAAGGATATGCACACTGAAAACCTTCTATGCTCATTAGTGCTATTTCTGTCAGACACAACTCCCTGCTCTTTTCTTAATGAATGCTAAGCCATTGCTTTAAAAGCTTGTGCTGCTTCCCTGAACTGAAGGAACTGTCTTATTTTCTCCCAAGTTCGTCAGGAGTAAAATCAGGAGTCACCTCTTTGACATTTCCCAACCTCTGTACTTATTTATCTGTTGGAGACCCTGTGCTCCAGAGATATCACTGTCTTAATTAAGAAGAAGGATGTGACCATGGGAAATTGACTGATTTCATTGATTAAGGACTAGCTGTACAAGTAACATTGATTTTAACAGTGGGTCTACATAGATGTAATTGTTCGAACATGGGGCTGCATAATTATGGTGATGTACGAGAATAGTTGGTTTGTCCTTTTCAACCTTCACTAACATTCTTTTGCATGATAATGTACCTCCTGCAATTAGCAGAAATCTTAAATGTTACAAAATGTCTTTTGTGAAGACATGGAGTAATAATTATATTCTAATTTAATTCACCAACATCAGACAGTTTTTCTTTTTCTTCTCATTTATCTTATTTTTGAACAAGAGAGACAATGGATAAGGTGACATGAATGTGGATTTTGACCCTCTCACCTTAACAATCAGCTTGAAAATAATACACAAATAATCAATGGTTTACTTCAAAGTACTTCACATATATTCAACAACTAATAATATTAGTTCCTTAGTTTTCAAAAGGAGTACTCAATATTAGGTCCTAAGTTTGAAAATCTCTACCATCTTCCTTTATATTCATGAAAGCATATGTGAAGTTCCTTAAGTTATAAATGATAGATGGTTGTTAAATTCCACATAAAAGTTTAGGCTTATCAGAGTAAGCACACGAAATCACAGTGTAAATAAAATAATGTAAGTATATTTTATACACTATAATAATATTTAAATGATACAAAAACAGACTCTACAAGATATTTCCATTTGTTTTTATAGACACTGATTCTGTAAATTGGCGATATTAATCAAGGGTTTTTATATTTAAGATACTAAAGACAGTGGAAAGTCGCAACCTTGCCTATAAGTAAAAATTTTGAAAGCTGCTGTAAGAAGGGAGTCTTAGATTTGCCTACAGAAAACAGTCTTGGTTAGTGAGTCAGGAGCACTGAATTTTTGTCATCAACATGCCATTAATTAGTCCTGTGACCTTTAGGAACTGTGTACCACACATAACAAGGAGTACCTCATAAAAATCATGCAAGCACTCACTCTTCATATTCCTCTGCTCTTTAATTCACTAGTAGAAAAAAAAACCAAAATAATGAATAATTTTATACCTAGTGGAAAAAGAACTTATGTGTGATTACTTGTTTGCTGATTGCTCAGTTTTTAAACGGTCAAAATATCTGCTTGAACTAGGACAGGAGTTTAATAACTAAACAGACAGTAATGGTATCATTTCCATATTCCATTAGCATCCAGAGCTTCTCCATGTAATCAAATGGTTGCCTTTGTATGAGCAGATCCCTGTTCGACTGTCTTCCACATAAAACCTGAGCATATACTGCTATTTTAGAAATGCCACAGGCTTATGCTCTTTTATCAAGAAGACAACTTTCCTTGTTGTACTTGTTCATAATTGAAGGCAAGTTTAACAATTCAGTTCTCCATTTTCTACTTTAGAAGGAAAAATACATTCTCTGACACAATTCTATCTACAAAAACTAATCCTGAACTGTTTTATCACTTTACAGAACACAAGGAAAAAATAAAGTGGAAAATGGAGGTAGTTAAAGCAAACAATCTAACATGAATATTCTCATTTCTCTCAACAGAGATATTAAAGTAAAGCATAGAAGGGATTTTGCAGTGGTTCTTCTTGGGACTGCTGGAGGAAGGTGGTACAGTGTGGCTCTTTGCAAAGTGGGAGACTCACTAGTCTCTGGTTTGTTTAGATCTTGCAATTGCAAGAGAACCACTCTCCAGATTTCCTTGGCCATTGAGCTTTGAGTCCCTGCAAAGGATCTAAAATTAACAGTGGAATGTGCAAGAACTCACCTTCTTCCCATTAGTCAGCAATCTAGAGAAGAACCAGACTTTATTCTCAATCCACACTAACACAATGTCTTTCAAGTTTTGAAAGTAGGAAGTAAAATTATAACCCAGATATAAAGCCCAAGGTGAAGAGCTTTGAGTGTCTGTGAGCTTTGTTAGCAAGTGAGACATTTCAAGAAGAGTGCACCCACACTCTTCCCCTTCCCTGAGCCACAGGGAAAGGCTCCTGATGAATCTAAGTATTCTCTTCATCATCGTTGCCTACCTGTGAATAAAGGAAAAGTTCTTGTCTGTTTTTTTGTTAGTTTGCCTGACTTTATACATGATCTTTCATCTTGCCTGACCTATACACTGGAAACAGGATTTCTGTAAATCCTTCTAACAGACCTAGGGACCTTTGCTATGTACAAAAGAGCTAAGGTTAAATGAGAAATAACTGAGTAGAATGCTAGCCTGCTTGACTTGAACAGACTGTTGCAAGGGGCAAAAATGACCTTCTCATAATGACAAGATTTGGGCAACCCTTTCACAACCTAGATGGAAAAAAAAAGTTACAGAACATAAAGACCCGAAGCAACTGTTAAAGTCATGCCAGGCACAGTGGGGCAATTCTGCTGTTTTTGCATGTTGGCGACTGAATGTAGAGCATCCTGAGGATGAGCTCACCTTGTGCTGTAAAAGTGAGATGATATTTAAAAAGAGGAAGAAAGAAAATGACAATCAAAGTCAACAAATCAACAGATCTAGGGATTTGCTTTGCATTGCTGTTGTTCAAAAGAATAAGTTATATCTGAAGGAGATAAATCTCAAGGAAAGAACGCAATATCCCCAGAGATCAGACCAGAAATACTATCTGCCATAGAGAGGGGAAATGTGGATACCTACACTATCCAGGGAAACAAGAAACACTCAGACATTAACTAAAGAAATTTTGATGCATATGCACCATTTACCAAGAGGTATTATCTTAAATATTACTATTGCAATTTCTACAAAAAAAATAGACAGAAAAGCTCAATTTAAAAGTACCTTTGTCTCTAACTCCATCAAATGACAACATAATGAGTAAAATGCTGTAAAAAATACTATTGCATAAAATAAGAACACAGCACTTTACCTGAGAAGAAGCATATTTAAATTGTGCCCACTCAATATTTTATTTGTCTAGTAAAATGACATTTTAGGTGATTTAAAATGTGCATATGATGTGTTCTTATTATACTTGTCACTCATTGACACCCTGCTCCCCATTAAATGTGTTCTTTTTACCAGCTAGTTCACCTTCTAATGTATGTCCTTTTTGGTGACCCATATCTTAATATGAAGATTGTTCATATTAAGATGGGTAGAAGGTTATTTACAGAAGCAAAGACCACTTCCCAGTAGCTAAAACACCGAATAAAATGTCTCTATATCCTCCTGTAATCATTGCCTTCCCATAGTTCCTCAGGAAGGGGTGAGTCACATGAATTTCTCCCTAGTCCATGGCTTGAGGTTGATGAGATCTGTTTTGTATATGACTCCTTTAGGTAAGCACAGCTGTCATCAGTTCATAGATGCAGTGGCCATGCCACATTCAGAAGACAAAATTTTATAGTATACCTCTTCTTCTTTTGACTATTACATTCAGTTATTCCTTTGTTCCATGGTGTTCTCTTAGTCTTTGAGGGGTTGATAGATCTCTCCTTTAGGGCTGAGCACCTAACAGCACTTACTTTCAATACTTTGAGCAGTTTTGAATTTCATAGTTTCTGCAAAAAGTACCACTTCTGATCAAGGCTAACAAGACTAATAAATAGGCATAATCATATATATTTAAAAGGCAGTTTGATTACATATATATTTAGCAAAACAAATAGTTTTAGCTTACCCTCTAAGACCCTAGTCGCAAATTTTAATCATATTTATAGTAGTAGGCATGTAAAACACTTATTTTTTTATTAAAATTAGCAAAGAAAACTTTCTTTTAGTTAAAAGGAGGTTGGGGGAAGATTCTATTTTCTGAGAACCTCCAGTCTTCCGAGGTGTAACATGATTTGAACTCATAGCCTGACAGAGTTTCATATAACATTATCATGCCCTGACTTATATAATATAACACAGCTGTAATGATGAAGTGAAGCAGTCCCCGATGTGTGAGGAACACAAGAGTGCAGCACTACCTAATTTGCGGCCCTTTGATGCACACAACCATGAATGCACATGGGGAGTTAAGAAACAGTTCAGTTATACAAGCACTTAAAACATATCGAAGGCCATTATAGTTATTTTTATACTCCAGAGGCACTTTCATTGCAGCTGGAGCCAAATAACGGCACAAGTCTGAGGACTGAGATTCAATAAGTTTCTGCCTACCAGACAGGCAAGGGAAGTGGAATAAGAGAAAGAACTGAGACTAATATATCAAAAGAAGTGTACAAACCTGAAAAGACTTTGGAAAGAATGGAGCTCAGGTTCAAACTGGCAGGAGTGAGAGATGAAGCGACTGAGTTGTCACAGCCAAATTATCGGCAACTCCCACTTTATTAAAAGGACATTGTAGTTCATCCCAGAGACAGTAAAAGCTCCTGAAGGTTTGAAGCTTGGGGGCTTTAGAATCCAAAATGCATTAAACAAATCCTCTGACTTCAGGGCAGAAGGTAATTTGGAGAGAGGAATATAGGAAACAAAACACCTGTTCACCGTTATCTGCGAACACCGTGGAAAGAAACAGGTCTCTGAGAAGTAACAGTAGCAGACAGCACCCAGGCAGGATGCATTTGAGAGATAAGGGAAATTATCATCCGGTAGAAACTAAACTTGTTTTTCTCTAGCAAGTTTTGTAGTGAGATGAATGATTATCACATAAACAGATACGGAAAGTTTGTGCCCAAATTTTCCTCGTACTCCCTTGATTACTCTTGGATTCTCCTGAGAATGTGAATCTATGAATGTTTTATATTCTTGGCTGTCACTTGAGCAATGGATCATAGCTAATAAGGTCAAAAATTCTTTAATTTCTTTGTAAGACCAAACGTGTGTGAAGTCATGGTCAGGAGATTTATGATTGACTTTCTTATGTTTATGGATGGCACAAGTCTTGATACTTATTTCATCACCTTGGAGCATATAGACTATGCAAATATGTTTATACTCATGAGCTGTTTTATATTATTCATATTTTATAGATCATTCAGTATAATATTTGACTAACATTATTTCCTTTATAGATTATTTTTTATTACTTTTATAGATTATTTTTAAAAGAAGCTTTCTTGTACACATAGGCCCACTTCTTTGCAACATATTTTAGAATAATTTTTATTTAAACAATGATAATAAATAATAACTATTTATAACACTTTAAGTGGTTTGCTGAATGCAAAATGTTCCAGATGGATATTTCTCATTGAGCCTTCACCTTCAGAAATCATTCCAAGGCCTTACAGGAAATCTGTGACTCATCAGGCACAATGGGACACAATTTTTATCCCAGAACTCAGGAGAAAGGTGTAAGCAGTTCTCTGGAGTCTGAAGCCAGCTGGTCTGTGTAGAGATTCCCATACACCAGTTGGTTTACACAGAGAGTTCCAGGTAAGTCAGAGCTCCAGGGAGGCATCCTTCCAAAAATTAAAAAAAGAAATGAATAAATGGAAAAAGAAAAAAATCTATGGAAGATATCTTGAGCTCACGTAACTCATAAGTAGTACTAAGCATGATTCAGATCTGTACCATTAGATGGAAGATCACTGATGGAAGTCAGTTAATATTGACTATGTCAAGATAGTGTAGCTGCCTCACAAACATCCATCTATATATAAGCATCCAACAGAGTTACTTTCATATAAGAATCAAATATGTAATTATATTTCCTGGAAACTGGGTAGAAGTCACAACACCATCAGTCTGAGGAGATTTGCTTCAGATCAAGGAAAGAGCATGCTTGTGACAAGGACAAAATTAGACATACCAAGTCTACAACAAGAGTGATCTGAGGACATCAATTAAAACAATGGCAGAGAGAAGAGTGAAAGATGAATTGATACACCTCATGAAATGATAATTAATTGAACTTAATGACTCATATTATATTATGGGTTATGAAGAGAAATGAGTCAGATTTTATATCCCATGGCACTGTGAAAAAGTATCTATATTTCAAAACTGCTGTCCTTTTGTGATATCTAGAGGGAAATAGCTCATAATTTTATTACTCAGAGTTGTTGAAACAACTTCGAAGTTTACATATAGGGGGAAAAAGCACTTGTATATTCAAGAAAAACAAAATGAAAAATATTTGAAGCAGCTTTAAATGGAGTCATTCCATTTATGTACTAATATTTGAATCTTACATATCCTAGTATTAATCATTAATCATCTGTTGCAGCCCAGCCTATACCTGAGTTATTTTTAAATAAATAATTTGTGCTCTAAGTATATGTTTTTTTCACTAAGACACTTAAAATATAAATAGTAACTTACAGGTATGTTCATTACATCACTTATAATTACTGGCTTGATAGTGAAGTATTAAAATTATGTCTCCAATTATCAAGGTATTTCTTTTTTATTTTAATTTGTTCTTATTTTTATATCAATTACACTTTATTCACTTTGTATCCCAGCTGTAGCCCTCTCCCTCATTCCCTCCCAATCCCACCCCCTCTCCCTCATCTCCTCCCTGCCCCTCTCCAAGTCCACTGATAGGGGAGGACCTCCTCCCCTTCTATTCTCCCCAGCCTATCAGGTCTCATCTGGACTGGCTGCATTTTCTTCCTCTATGGAGGGTATTTATATAGATTGAAAAGGCATATGAACTCAGATTATCTATTAGTTGAGACTGAAATCAAATACTTTAGGTTATTTTCTGAAAAGAACTGGCCTCTGGTGTGTGGAGAAAGAGGAACCATACATTACCAGTGCCACAGCAAAATGGAAAACCCATCATAAACATCACTGCGCAGCTACCTCGGAAAATTAAAACTACACTTCCATGTGACCCAGAAGTACCACCCTGGCCTATCTTCCCAAAAGACTGTACATTGATATGCCACCAGTTATCTACACATCAAAGTTTGGTACCACACAATTCAAAATAGCTAAGACACAGAAATATCCCAGATGACTACCCACACATATAAATAGATTAAAATGTGGCACATGTGCACAATAAAATTTTGTGTAGCCCTAAAAAATCAAATCAAAACAAAACAAAAAAACCATAAGCCATGACCTTTTTGCAAAGCTAGATGAAGCTAGAGCACATCGGGCTAAGCAAAATAAGCCAGACCTAGAAAAGAAAACAATACATGTTTTCTTTTGGCAAGCAGGCTAAAGATTTATATTTGTGTTTGAGGTCTTCATAGAGTAGGTCATGAAAGTCAAAAGCAAACCATGAGAGGGGAGAATGGGTCTTCAGAGGCAAGGAGGAAGGAAATGATGTCAAGACCTGTGACATAAGAGCAGAATTGTGACTTTATGAAGAGAGGGAATGTGGCAGTAATGTTAAGAGATAACAGCTGTTCAGAAGTGATAGTGATAAGGGAAGTGAATAAGAACAAAACATAGTCAGCTCCCAATCATCATTCCAAAAGACAAATGGAATGGGTAGTGGACGAAGGATGGAATGGGCAGTGGACTAAGGAGAAAACAGAGAACAAGACAGGAGCCTACCACAGAGGGCCTCTGAAAGACTCTAGCAGTGTATCAAAGCAGATGCTGAGACTCATAGCCACAGTTTGGGCAGAATGCAGGAAATCTTATGAAAGAAGGGGAAGATAGTGAGACCTGGAGAGGAGAGGAGCTCCACAAAGAGAGCAACAGAACCAAAAAATCTGGGCACAGGGGTCTTTTCTGAAGCTGATATTCCAACCAAGGACCATTCATGGATATAACCTAGAACCCCCGCTCAGATGTAGCCCATAGCAACTCAGTATCCAAGTGGATTTCCTACTAATGGCAACAGGGACTGTAACTGATATGAACTCAGTGTCCTGCTCTTTGATCACCTCCCCCCTGAAAGGGGTGGGGGGAAGGAGCCAACATCAAACTCAATGGAGAGAAACTTAAATCAATCCCACTGAAATCAGGGACAAGGCAAGGCTGCCCACTGTCTCCATATCTCTTCAACATAGTACTTGAAGTCCTAGCTAGAGCAGTAAGACAACTAAAGGAGATCAAAGGGATACAAATCGGCAAGGAAGAAGTCAAAGCATCACTATTTGCAGACAATATGATAATATACATGAGCGACCCCAAAAATTCAACCAGAGAACTCCTTCAATTGATAAACACTTTCAGTCAAGGGGCTGGATACAAAATCAACTAAAAATCAGAAGCCCTCCTGTACACCAAAGACAAAAGGGTCGAGAAGGAAATTAGGGAAACAACACCCTTCACAATAGCCACTAATAACATAAAGTACCTTGGGGTGACTCTAACCAAGCAAGTGAAAGATTTGTTTGAAAAAAACTTCAAATCTCTGAAAAAAGAAATTGAAGATTTCAGAAGATGAAAAGACCTACCATGCTCATGGATTGGTAGGATTAACATAGTGAAAATGGCCATTCTGAGAAAAGCAATCTACAGATTCAATGCAATTCCCATCAAAATACCAACACAATTCTTTACAGACCTTGAAAGAAAAATTCTCAACTTCATATGGAGAAACAAAACCCCCAGAATTTCTAAAACAATCCTGTACAACAACAGATCATCTGGAGGTATCTCCATCCCTGACCTCAAGCTGTACCACAGAGCAATAGTAATAAAAACTGCATGGTATTGGCATAGAAACAGAATAGTGGATCAATGGAACTGAATAGGAGACCCAGAAATGAACCCACACACCTATAGAAACTTGATTTTTGACAGAGAAGCCAAAACCATTCAATGGAAAAGACAGCATCTTCAACAAATGTTGCTGGTCCAACTGGATTTCTATATGCAGAAAAATGAAAATAGATCCATATTTATCACCTTGCATAAAACTAAAGTCCAAGTGGATCAAAGACCTCAACATAAAAACAGACACACTAAACTGGTTAGGAGAAAAAGTAGTGAAAACCCTAGAACTCCTGTTCAGGAGATTACTTCCTGAACAGAACACCAACAGCACAGGCTCTAAGATCAACAATAAATAAATGGGACCTCATGAAACTGAAAAGCTTCTGTAAAGCAAAAGACACAGTCATCAAAACCAAATGACAGCCTACATACTGGGAAAGAATCTTCACCAATCCTACATCTAACAGAGGGCTAAGATCCAGTATATATAAAGAACTCAAGAAATTAAAAAGCAACAAATCACGTAATCCAATTTAAAAAATGGGGTATGGAGCTAAACAGAGAACTCTCTGTAGAGGACTGTAGAATGGCAGAAAAACACTTAAAGAAATGCTCAATGTCCTTAGCCATCAAGGAGATGCAAATCAAAAGGACACTGAGATTTCACCTTACACCCATCAGAATGGCTAAGATCAAAAACTCAAGTGACAACACATGCTGGAGAGGTTGTTGAGAAAGGGGAACTCTCCTCCATTGCTGGTGGGATTGCAAAATTGTACAACCACTCTGGAAATCACTTTGGTGCTTTCTTAGAAAATTAGGAATAGTGATTCCTCAAGACCCAGCTATACCACTCTTAGGCATATATCCAAAAGATGCTCAAGTACACAACAAGGACATTTGCTCAACCATGTTTGTAGCAGCTTTATTTGTAATAGCCGGAACCTGGAAACAACCCAGATGTCCCTCAGTTGAGGAATGGTTACAGAAATTATGGTACTTTTACACAATGGAATACTGCTCAGCAAATAAAAACAAGGAAATCATGAAATTTGCAGGCAAATGGTGAGACCTGGAAACAATCATCCTAAGTGAGGTATCCCAAAAGCAGAAAGAAACACTTGGTATATATTCACTTATATAGACCTATAGGATAAGAAGGTCATGCTGAAATCTACACTCCTAGGGAAGATATGCAGGAAGGAGGGCCCGGGTTGGTATGATCAATGCTCATTTATATTAACAAATGGGATGGACATTGAACGGAAGAGAAAACAAGCAACAGGACAGGAGCATACCAAAGAGGGTATATGATCAATATAACAATGTATCAAAGCAGATATTAAGACTCGCAACCAAGTCTTTGGAAGAGGGCGGGAAATAATAATAAAAATAGGGGAAGTTAGTAAGACTTGGGGAGAACAAGAGCTCCACGAAGACCAAACTGAGCAGGGCACAGGGGTCTTATATGAGACAGTTTCTTCAACCAAGGACCATGTATGGATATGGCCTAGAACCCCTGCTCAGATGTGGCCCATGGTAGCTGGGTATCCAACTGAAGACCCTAGTAAGGGGAACAGGGACTATTTCAGTCATGAACTCCATGGCTGGCTCTTGGACCCTCCCCCATATGTGCCAGGGAGTAACAGCCTGGCTAGATCCCAGGGGAGGACATTGCAGCCAGCCCTGAGGAGACAAGATGATCTGGGGTCGGATGGAAGGGGAGGGGGTCCTCTCTAGTAGGTGGACTTGGAGGAAGCAGGGAGGAGATGAGGGAGGGATGGGGAGAGTGGGAGGGAATGAGAGAGGGGGTTACGCCTGGGATGCAAAGTGCCTAAGCTGTGATTGATATAAAAATAAATAAATTACATTAAAAAAGAATAGTGTTTCCTCAAGATTCAGCTATAGCACTCCTAGCTTATATCAAAAATATACTCAAGTATAAAACAAGGACATTTGCTCAACCACATTCTTAGCAGCTTTATTTGTAGCATCCAGTATCTGGAAACAACTCAGATGTCCCTCAGTGGAGGAATGGATACAGAAATTGTGGTAAATTTATACAATGGAACAATACTAAGCAATTAAAAACAAGGAAATCATGAAATTTTCCAGCAAATGATGGAAACTAGAAAAGATCATTCTGAGTGAGGTATCTCACAAGCAGAAAGACATACATGGTATATACTCATTCATAAGTGGATATTACACATATAATATGGGCTATTCATCCTAAAATCTGTACACCTAAAGAATCTAAGCAAGAAGGACCCTGGGTAAGATGCTCAGTCTTCATTCAGAAAGGCAAATGGGACTGACATTGAAAGAGGGAAAAAACAGGGAACAGGAGAGGAGCCTACCGCTGAGGACCTCTGAAAGACTCTACCCAGCAAGGAATCAAAGCAGATGCTAAGATTCATGGCCAAACTTTGGGCAAAGTGCTGGGAATCTTATGAAAGAATGGAGAGATAGAAGGATCTGGAGGGGACAGGAGTTCCACAAGAGAGCAAGAAAAGAAAAAAAAAATCTGGCTCAGGGATCTTTTCTGAGTCTCCAACCAAGGACCATGCATGGAGATAACCTAGAACCCCAGCTCAGATGTAGGCCATTGCAACTCAGTCTCCAAGGGGGTTTCCCAGTAAGGGGAACAGCGACTGTCTCGGACATGAACTCAGAGGTTAGCTGTTTGACCATCTCCCCCTGAGGGGGGAGCAGCCTCACCTAGGCCACAGAGGAAGACAATGCAGCCAGCCCTAATGAGACCTGTTAGGCTAGGGTCACAGGGAAGGGGAGAAGGATCTCTCATCTCTGTGGATGTGGAGACAAGCATGGGAAGACAAGGGGGAAGTAAAATGGATTGGGAGGGAGCTATAGCTGGGATAGAAAGTGAATAAACTGTAATTTATAAAAAATATAAATAAATTTTAAAAGTTAAAAAAAGACTCACTTGGCATCCATTAGTTCTCAAAAATATTTATTGTGTGTATTGCTACGTTTGGAACATTGAAAACCTATGCATATATGTATATGTATAAATATATATTCCCGTGTTATTTAGATAGATGATAGATAGATGCTTAGATACATAGATGAATAGATGATTTCTACAATCAAGGACCATGTGTGGATGTGGACTGGAACCCCCGCACAGATGGGGCCCATGATAGCTCAGTGTAGGACTGAAGACCCTATTCAGGGAAACAGGGACTGTTTCAGTCATGATCTTGATGGCTGACTCTTTGACCCTCCCCCATACAAGCTGGGGAGTGACAGACTGGCTAGATCCCAGGGGAGGACATTGCAGCCAGCCCTGAGGAGTCAGGATAAGCTGGGGTTGGATGGAAGGGAAGGAGGTCCTCCCCTGTTGGTG
>CM053761.1:9027878-9047665 GCA_028658305.1 Pachyuromys duprasi | reverse complement strand
GGGAGGAGGGAGATGAGGGAGGGAGTGGGAGGGTAGGAGGGACTGAGGGAGGGGGCTACGCCTGGGATTCAAAGTACCTAACCTGTGATTGAGATAAAAATAAATAAATTTAAAAAATGATATCCTGGAAATACTACTAAATAAACGTATTTATTTACACTAAATCATTACCGAATTGTACCTATATGATAAGTTACCTTTCAAAACAAAAAATAATTGGCATTGAGAAAGGAGGCTCGTATTGGAGGGTATTTACTGTGTCCTGGCAATTTTGGTTAAAATAATTCGAAATAAACTATAGAAAATCTTTGAGGTCTCAATTAGTGTCCATTGAACAACTAGAAAAAAGGCATGGTTACGTTTCCGAGGATCTGTGTCCACATTTTCATCTTATGACCAATGCTTCTCTTCTTTTATATCTCCTTCTGTTTATAAAGACTCTAATGTGTTGTACAAACTTATTAGCTGAGGTCATGTAAAACAATTTGTTAACTCATGCCTGAAAGAGATGTGCCCACCACAGCGAGGTACTGCAGCATACATCTTCCTGGTAACACTTGTTTTTAAGGTCTCCAGTTCTTTGAGGTGTGCCATGGGGATTAAAGAATTGAATATCCATGCTCCAAAATGGATCTCACAACAGATTTTAATAATATCACTTAGTAGACTACAGAAAGGACTCCTTTTACAAAGTGAATCAAGACAAGAAGACAGCATTACCCTATTCTGTCTCAGCTCTGAATTCAGGATGTCTTGTCAAACATTAGCCAGCCTCACTCTTCACATTCCATGGCGAATATATGATGAATATGGATTTTTTAAGTTAAAAATTGTTGTAATACATGAGTCACAGATGTGGCCTGAAGAGAAAATGAGGTAGTCTGCTACATTTTGCTTCAAGTTGATTAAGAGTAGGCTTTTCATGTTTCTCTCTGGAGTTCCAAAAATTTCCTACAGCTAATAATGCTTAAGGACTTTATCCTTCATCAAAAATAGTCCACTTTCTGGAAAGAGAAATCAAATTGATAGTGATGAATGGATAGAGTTGGGCCTGGAATGGGAGAATCAAGTCAAGTCGGGAAGGGTAAAGAATAACTAAATGAAGGAGGAAAAAATAGCTAAAATTATTTGAGGGATGGTATGGAAACCCAATACAGTAGAAACATTCTAAAATACATGCATATTTTAAGACAATCTAAATGAAATTGCTAATTACTGGGGGAAGCAGAGTCCTAACTCTCCATCACTTGCCACATCTTAAACTCCCAGCACATGGACTGGCATATGTCTAATTGAGGTGAGGCAAAATATCTTCGACGGGAACAACCCAAATAACATAGAATGTTAAAAATAATAATTGGTTACTCTACAGAGACAGGTGGCAAGGTCCTATTGCTGAAGGAAACATCCACATGACTCTTTGAACAAGACATTAAGTTGGTGATTGCATAGCTCCTCCACCTGGAGAAGCTACAGTCTTATTTTCAGGAAGAATAAAAACAAACAAAGTATAAACAACCACCAACCCGCCACAAAACCTTTCATCAACACTTCTGTACTAACTACAAAAATTTGCTATGGCAATTTTGGCACAAAGCTTGTAGAAATGACTAACATCTGATATGATTTAAAGCCCACTCCAAGAGCTGGAACACACACTTAACACTGCTTTGGTGACCAAATCCCTGAAACTAGGTGGCCTAGAAACTTAGGGCAAAACCAAAAACTACTGTTGTAAAATAAATGTAGCAATAAAATGACCCTTAATGACATTCTGCTGTACTCATGGGTCAGTTCTTTGTGTAGCCCATCATCAGAGAAGTTTCCTTCTGCAGCAAATGGGAACTACAGTTAGGTAATATGCAGTGAATGAGAGACAAGTCATCCCAACATGGGATGCTACTCTAATCAAACCCCTTTTCTCAGGGCTCAGTTAATGAAGGGGAGGCTCTAGGGGATGGAGGGCACCAAGAAAACAAGACCTTCTAAATCCTCATGATCAATTCTCATATAAACTCACAGAAACTGAGGTAGCATGTCCAAGCCCTGCATGGACTGTATGATAGGATCTAGTTTAACAGTTTTACGGTGTTCATGAGTGTGGAAATGAGTGGACCTATTCTTCTTGTGCCATCTCTTGAACTCTTCATTTTTTTGTTTGTTTTGTCCAACTCCAATATAATAGTTTTTAACCTTGTAATATTTTATAGTTCTCCTTTAGAAGCCAGTTCTTATCTAATGAGACAAGAAGGAAGTGGATCTATAAAGGAAGGTTCTTTCTAATTGGTGAATATTTCCAACTTTGTTGGTTACTGAAAAGCCTATTTCCTCACTTTCAATACTTGTTTTACTGGTGTACAAATGACTGAAATTGTTACATTTTTTTTTTCTATAGCAAATAGCTTCATACCATGTGTGTCTGTAAATTAAGATACAATGTGTACTTCCTAACCAGCTGCTTGGTTTGAATTTCTCTGAAGGTTTTTGTATTTCTTGAGAACAGTGTTTCTTTCTCAACCCTGGACAGTTCACTGTTCAGGAAAGTAACATTTAAATTAGAATCAAAGAATAATTCTGAATGTATATCAATGTTTTACATTCAGAGTGAGATTACCAAAGCATTATAACTCCTTCTTCCATTTCTTCGAAATCAATGTCTTTTCTACAATCCTTGGTACTTCTTTGTTTGACCACAATGTTCAACATTTTAACATTTTTGAAAATTTAAATTCAACTCTGGAATATTCTGATATTGTATTGTTATTATTATGATCATTGAAAAAACTATGAAGTACTTACTGCATATATAAGTAAAAGTTGAATCCTTTTTCTACCCTGAGTTGTGTAATTATTAAGATAACAAAAAAATAATGAGGAAAGATGAAGTTTAGATGCAGGGCACTGTGTAACACTAGTGAAATATTTTTTGAAAATTTAGAAAATGTGCATTAAAAATCACATTTCACTGTTGCCTGATTAGTGACAATTATCTCTCTCTCATACTCTAAAGAATATTGCAGATATTTTGCTGTAAAATATAAAAGGAGAAGGATTAAAAGCCTTTTTAAAGTCAATAATCAGTTATATCCCCTCCCCAATTTTTAATTTATTTGCTCATGGTTCATTTCGAGTAGCTTAAATCACATGCACAGTTCTAGCAACATTCAGAATTGTAAAGCTTTAGCAAATAAAAATTTCAGTTTACAATGGTCTATAACATATTCTTATGTGGATTTGAAATGCTTGGGAAATACAAGTTTTTAATTTTTTTTTTTTTACTCAAAAGGTAATACTTGCCTGATTCTCTTAAAGTTATTGAACTTCTTAGGATAATGACCTTCTTTTTCTAGTAATTTACAATATATATTATTCCTTAGGAGAATATTATGACGCTTCCAGGTGAGATGAGCTTTCCTATGTAAATGCTACCCTTTTAAGGTCAAAAGCTGCGCTCAGTTAATGAAAGCAAATGAAAAAAAAAATGGTCAGGTGTTTAATAGATACCAGAGAACACATAGCTTTGTCATAGCCCTGTATAATAATACATGCAAAGTTAGCTACAGCTACTTCCATATGTGTATGAATCAATATGTGTAGGAACTACATCTATGCATACAACCTATATATGTATGCATACTTACAGGCATATTTGTGCAAACAGAACAGTTTTTACACTATCACACAAACTATTATTTTAAATGGTGGAGCCTTAACAGTAATACAACATGTAAAATTACTATAAATATTATTAGCATTGCATTAAGTAGCTCATATGCAGTCACATATTTGTTTTAGTATAATAGTGAATCTGAGGTTCAGAATTGATTACAGATTTTTCCAGCTAAAATAATATATCATGACTGAAAGTCACTCTGTCAGGTGTCAACTCTCCACAAATAGTATGTGATTCTTTTAAATATCTTGCCTGGGTTATCACGAAAAAATAGTGCAAGCAATATTAAGAAATTTTCCTTTCCACTAGCATTTCCTTGGTTCACAAGGTGATGCAGTTCAAACTAGCTAAACACCAATATACTATAATTACTTTGGTAAAAAGCACCTTAGTTGAAAAAAAAGTAATAAAAATCATTTAAATTG
Source organism: Pachyuromys duprasi (assembly GCA_028658305.1). Lineage (NCBI taxonomy): Eukaryota > Metazoa > Chordata > Mammalia > Rodentia > Muridae > Pachyuromys > Pachyuromys duprasi. Next base: position 9,043,567 of record CM053761.1, on the reverse strand, counting down.
AGGGGAAATTCAACACATGCAAAACACACTCAAGAACAGCATTTGCCCATAAAGCTGTCAAATGGCACTGTTAACTACAGCAATTTATTCCATAATTTAATGTAATCTTGACCCCTGTCACATGTTAATACACCATGAAGAATAGTGGGTAAAAAAACATGCTTATTAATGAATTGTAGAGTAATGTGACACTGGTTTTTTTGCAACTTTCTTTTGAAATATCTTAATATTGGAATTAGTGAAGCCTAGACCATTTCCATGTGTAATTATGTCTGTCCATTCCTTGCTAGCTAATGCAGTGATTAGGGAACATTTAATTTTTAATTATGCTAGAAGTAGTCGCTTGATTTTCTGAGTCAGGGGATATGGGGCTAACTTTAGATACAAACACTTTCACACAGATTTTACTTTGTTAGGAAATCTAAAATGACACAGAGGACTTAGGATGGTCATTGTTAAAGTGACACTCTGCACGGCCTACTGTCTTGAGTTAAAATTCTTAAATTTTATATGGCTAATATCCACTTATAAGTGAGCATATACCATAAATGTCTTTCTGCTTCTGGGTTACCTCACTCAGGAAGATCTATTACAGTCCTACTCATTTGACTGAAAAATTCATGATTTTCTTGTTTTTAATAGCTGAATAGTATTCCACTGACTAAATGTAACACAATTTCTCTATCCGTTCTTCGGTTGAGGGACACCTAAGTTATTTCCAGATTCTGGCTATTACAAATAAAGCTGCTACAAACATGGTTGAGCAAATATCCTTGTTATATGGTTGAGCATCTTTTGGCTATATGCCCGGTAAAAAACTAACATCTATAGTCCTGAGGAAGCTAAACAACAAGGGAGGAGACTTAATCCTTATTCAGAAGGGCAAACAGGATAGACATCAGAAGTAGGAGAAGACAGCGAACAGGACAGGAGCCTTTAGATACAGATGGGGGCCTCTGAAAGACTCTACCCATCAGGGTATCTAAGCAGATGCTGGGACTCATAGCCAAACTTTGGGCAGAGTGCAGGGAATTTTATGGAAGAAGGGAAAGAAAGACCTGGAGGGGACAGGAGATCCAAAAGTAGACCAACAAAGTAAAAAATCTGGGCTCAGAGGGGCCTGCAAAGACTGATGAATTAACCAAGGACCATTCATGAGGAGCCCTAGAAGGCCTGCTCATGACATCTCAGTCTCCCTCTGGGTTCCCTAATAAGGGGAGCAGGGGCAGTCTCTGGCATGAACTTGGTTGCCTGCTCTTTGATCAACTCCTCCTGGCAAGTTGGCCTAACTACTCCATAGAAAGAGGATCCAGATAGTCCTGATGATACCAGATACGCTAGTGTCAGATAGTAGGGGAGGAGGATCTCTGCTCTCAGTGGACTGTAGGAAGGACTGGGAAGAGGAAGAAAGGGTGGGACCAAGAGGAGATGAGGGAGGGGGCTACAGCCAGGATACCAAGTAAATAAATTGTAATAAATAATAACGATAATGAAAAAATTAAAATCTTAAATTATAGTTAAAATTTCTACTCACTATGTCTGGTTGGAGGGTAGTTGTATCATGATGCATTTTGCTGGGCAGTGAGTCTGAATCCTCTCATTTCTCAGTTGCCTGCTTTGGCTATCATCTGCACGTGACAAGATCTCTGTTCATCTAGGAGACAATCCTCCCAGCATGACTAGAAGAGCCTGGAGCTTGGGATAAAAAGGATAGGCAGGAACGGCATGAATAGGGACCATTCTATGAGAGGCTTCCAGACAAGGAGAAGCACCAGCCTCCGCCTCTGCTTCCTGACTTCAGACTCATGTGACCTCTGCCGCGGGGCCCTGCAGCATGTTCCCATCATGACGCACTGAACCATCAACTCAAGAACGACGATAAATACTTTCTTAAAGTTGCTTTGTAGTTGTTTTTTAAAAAAAAATAAACTTTTATTAAGTACACTTTATTCACCTTATATACCCCTGTAGTTCCCTCCCTCCTCCTGTCCCAATCCCTGCCTTCCTACCTCCTCTGCACCTTGACCCTCCCCAAGACCACCTATAGGGGAGGTCCTCCTTTCCTTCCCTCTAATCCCAGTCCATTAGGTCTCATCAGGAGTGGCTGCATTGTCTTCCTCTGTGGCCTGGCCAGGCTGCTCCTCCCACAGGGGGAGATGATCAAAATGCGGGCCAATCAGTTCGTGTCAGAGACAGTCCCTGTTCCCATTACTATGGAACCCACTTGGGCACTGAAATGCCATGGGCCACACCTGTGCAGGGGTCCTAGGCTACCTCCATGCATGGTACCTGGTTGGACCATCAGTATCAGGAAAGACCCCTGTGCTAAGACCACTTGGTTCCGTTGCTCTCCTTGTGGAGTTCCTGTCCTCTCCAGATCCCACTATTTCCCCCTCCCCTCATAAGATTCCATGCACTCTGCCGAAGCGTTGGCCATAAGTCTCAGTATCTGCTTCGATAGTCTGCAGGGCAGAGCCCTTCCGAGGCCCTCCGTGGCAGCCTCCTGACCCGTTCCCTGCCCTCTCCATCTTCTGATGTCCATCCCCTTTGCCCTTCTGGATAAGGATTGGGCATTTTAGTAAGAGACCTCCCTCTTGATTAGTTTCTTTAGGTGTACAGATTTTAGTAGGTTCATCCTATAGTATATGTCTATATGAGTATATACCGTGTGTGTCTTTCTGGTTCTGGGACACCTCACTCACGATGATCCTTTCCAGTTCCCACCATTTGCCTGCAAATTTCATGATATCCTTGTTTTTTCATTGCTGAGTAATATTCCATTGTGTAGATGTACCACAATTTCTGTATCCATTCCTCAGTTGAGGGGCATCTGGCTTGTTTCCAGGTTCTGGCTATTACAAATAAAGCTGCTACAAACATGGCTGAGCAAATGTCCTTATTGTGTACTTGAGCCTCTTTTGAATATATGCCTAGGAGTGGTATAGCTGGATCTTGAGGAAGCACTGTTCCAAGTTATCTGAGGAAGCACCAGATTTATTTTCAGAGTAGTTGTACAAGTTTACATTCCCAGCAGCAGTGGAGGAGGGTTCCCCTTTCTCCACATCCTCTCCAGCAAGTGTTGTCACTTGAAATTTTGATCTTGGCCATTCTGATGGGTAAAAGGTGAAATCTTACAGTTGTTTTGATTTGCATTTCCCTGATGAGTAAGGATGTTGAGCATTTCTTTAAGTGTTTCTCTGCCATTCTATATTCCTCTATTGAGATTTCTCTGTTTAACTCTGTACCCCATTTTTAATTAGATTATTTGATTTGTTCCTGTTTAATTTTTTTAGTTCTTTATACATACAGGATATTAGTCCTCTGTCAGGTATAGGGTTGGTGAATATTCTTTCCCAATCTGTAGGCAGTTGTTTTGTTCTTATGACAGTGTCCTTTGCTTTACAGAAGCTTTTCAGTTTCATGAGGTCCCATTTAGTGATTGTTGCTCTTAGAGCCTGTGCTGTTGGTGTACTGTTCAAGAAGTTGTCTCCTGTGACAATGAGTTCAAGGATTTTCCCCACTTTTTCTTCTAAGCAGTTCAGTGTGTCTGGTTTTATGTTGAGGTCTTTGATCCACTTGGACTTTAGTTTTGTGCCTGGTGATAAGTATGGATCTATTTGCATTTTTCTACATGTAGACATCCAGTTAGACCAGCACCGTTTGTTGAAGATGCTGTCTTTTTTCCATTGAATGGTTTGGCATCTTTGTCAAAAATCAGGTGTCTGTAAGTGTGTGGATTTATTTCAGGGTCTTCTATTCGATTCCATTGATCCACCAGTCTGTTTCTATGTCAGCATCATGCAGTTTTTAGTATTGTTGCTCTATAGTACAGCTTGAGATAAGGGTTGGAGATAACTCCAGAAGATCTTTTACTGTAGAGGATTGTTTTAGCAATTCTGGGTTTCTTGTTGTTCCATATGAAGTTGAGAATTTTTCTTTCAAGGTCTGTAAAGAATTGTGTCAGCAATTTGATGGGAATTGCATTGAATCAGTAGATTGCTTTTGGTAAGATGGCCATTTTTACTATATTAATCCTGCTAGGCCATGAGCATGGGAGATCTTTCCATCTTCTGATATCTTCTTCTAATTCTTTCTTTAGAGACTGGAATTTTTTTTTCATACAAGTCTTTGACTTTCTTGGTTAGGTTCGCACCAAGGCACTTTATGACCTTTGTGGCTATTGTGAAGGGTGTTGTCTCACCAATTTCTCTCTCAGTCCTTTTGTCTTTTGTATACAGGAAGGCTACTGATTTTTTTTAGTTAATTTTGTATCCAGCCACTTTGCTGAAGGTGTAAATCAGCCATAGGGGTTCCCTGGTAGAATTTTTGGGTCACTCAGGTATACTATCATATCATCTATAAATAGTGATACTTTGACTTCTTCCTTTCCAATTTGTATCTCCTTGATCTCCTTTAATTGTCTTATTGCTCTAGCAAGGACTTCAAGCACTATGTTGAAGAGATATGGAGAGACTTGAAGCCTTGCCTTGTCCCTGATTTCAGTGGGATTGATTTAGATGGATGGAAATAATCAAACTCATGGCTGAAATCAATAAATTAGAAACAAAAAAAAAACAATTCAAAGAATCAATGAAACCAAGAGCTGGTTCTTTGAGAAAATCAACAAGATAGACATGCCTTTAGCCAAACTAACTAAAAGGCAGAGAGACACTATCCAAATCAACAAAATCAGAAATGAAAAGGGGGACATAACAACAGACACTGAAAAACTCCAAACAATCATTAGGTCTTACTTAAAAACCATATATCGACAAAATTGGAAAATCTAAATGAAATGGACAATTTTCTTGATCGATTCCAAAGCTGAATCAAGACCAGGTAAATCAATTAAATAGTCCTATATTGCCTAAGGAAATAGAAGCTGTCATCAAAAGTCTCCTATGCAAAAAATGCTCCCAACCACCTGTAATTCCTGCTCAATGGGGATCTCATGCCTCTGGCCTCTATGGACACTAACTCTCATGCACATACACACATACATACATACATACATACATACACACACACACACACACACACAAAGAGACAATAACAATACATAATTAATAATAATGATAACTACATCATTTTAAAATAAGTTGTGAGTTCTTGTTTTTTCTGTCCCTGGAATCAATGAAAATGAACCCTGAAGCATCATATTTGCTAAATTTGGGACAATGACATAATAATGCCATCCTTAGCTTCCTTCTTCTTTAAAACATTCCTTAATCTGAGCCAGACCTGGTGGTACCTGCTGTAATTCTCAGTTCTGAGGATACTTCAACAAGATATAGAACCTCTGAAGCCTACTTTATCTGGATTGAATGACAGTGTCTCAAAAACTTTTATTACTAGAGCCTAGAAGATGGCTTACAATATAAAACTACCTGTCACCAAGCCTGACCCATGAGTTCAATTCCCAGAATCCACGTGATCAAAGGACAGAACAGTCTCCTACAAGTTTTTCTGTTATTTTTTATTTTATTTATTACAGTTCATTCACTTTTTATCCCAGCTGTATCCCCTTCCCTTGTCCCCTCCCAATCCTGCCCTCCATCCCTCTTCTCTTCCCATGCCCCTCCCCAAGTCCACTGATTGGGTAAATCCTCCTCCCCTTCTTCCATCTGACCCTAGCCTCTATTGCTGGTGGGAATGTAAACTTGTACAACCAATTTGGAAATTAATCTGGTACTTTCTCAGACAATTAGGAATAGTGCTTCCTCGTGATCCAGCTTTACTATTCCTAGGCATATATCCAAAATATGCTCAAGTACACAACAGGACATTTCCTCAAACTTGTTCATAGCAGCTCCACTCGTAACAGTCAGAATCTGGAAACAACGTAGATATCCCTCTAGATTGATGGATGAATGGATACAGAAATTGTGGTACATTTACACAATGGAATACCATTCAGCAATTACAAAAAAGGAAATCATGACATTAGCAGGCAAATAGTGGGAACTAGAAAATATCATCCTGAGTGAGGTATCCCAGAAGCAGAAAGATCCACATGGTATATACCCACTTATAAGTGGATATTAGACATATAATATAGTTGCTCTGCTAATATCTTATATGCCTCTTCTCATGAACATGCAAGCTTGATCACGTGTGTATACGCACTCAGATACACTAAATAAATAAAATTTAATAATTTAAAATTTGTTTACTAATAGTTTATATTTTTGAAATTGGCATACATACAGCTAATATAACATATATAATAAATAATACATATTGCCATGTATGTATGTTTGTTTGTTTTCTATGCAGGTGCTAGTCACTAGGACCTTAACATATTATTAATTCAAATCAACTAGAGACCTTTCTATAATGACATACAAGAAGGATTTTGTTTTAGACAGTAATTATTTTGCATAACCATGCACATATTTATATACTTATTATATGTGTGTATAATGTATATATATTACATTATATATAATGTAACATATATTTTATTACATTTTTATGAAAACATTTTACTTGTGTTAGCTAATATTGAAGGCAGGTTTATTTAGACCTAAAATTTTATTGAAAAAAAATCTCTCACCTCTCTGTATGAGTGCATGTGTTTGTGATGTGGTGTTGTAAATGTGAAACTGGTCACACTTCCAGTGAATCACTTACTCTTTCCAGTCAGTGTTATGCAAGGGATGACAACTATAGCAAAATGCCTGAATGACACAAAACAGATTTGTAAACGACTTGCATTAACAATGTATTCACTCATAAACTATGCAGCTACCCCTTCAATGTTGAGGCCCTAACCTGACATCTATGGTTGCAAAAGCGTGCATCTTGACTAATTTTTATATGTATCAAGATGTATGTGGCTGCCTGAAAGAAGCACAAAAAAGATGAGAATCATTATACATAATTTTTAATATAATCCTGCACTAAATAAGCACTCTATTATGATAATGGGTATATTATTTGCTTGGATATGGATTGTCACACTGAACTAAGAAATGAATAAAATATAGTAAGGAAACGTGAAATGAAGGATCAGACAACCAACATGATGAGTTACCAATCTAGGACTGAGAGGCAGAGTGAGAAGGGGAGGGGGAGGGGGAAAGTGGGAAAGTAGCTAGGGAGGGAGAAGGGGAAGAGAGGAAGGGATGGAGGAGAGGGAGAAGGAGAAACAGACAGACAGAAAGACAGACAGATATTATAACAAGCACAGGTGAGTTATTAGTTCCACTCTGGGAGAGTTAACTATCAAATGGCTGCAGAAAGTTCTCCAGTCAGTGTAAATGCTAAAAGGTTTCCTTCACATTCTCCTACCCTTTTGTTTTTATAAAAAGAAGACACCATGTTTTTAATAGCTGAGTAGTATTCCATTGTGTAAATGTACCACAATTTCTGTATCCATTCCTCCACTGAGGGATATCTAGGTTGTTTCCAGATTCTGGCTGTTACGAATAGACCTGCTACAAACATGGTTGAGCAAATGTCCTTGTATTTTTGAACCTATTTTGGATATATGCCTAGGAGTGGTATAACTGGATCTTGAGATAGCAAACGCACTGGACTGATTTCCAAAGTGGCTGTAAAAGTTGACATTCCCACCAACAATGGAGGTGGGTTCCCTTTTCTCCAGCATGTGTTGTCACTTGAGTTTTTTAACTTACACATTCTGATGGTTGTAAGGTAAAACCTCAGGGTTGTTTTGATTTGCATCTCCCTAATAACTAAGGATGTTGAACATTTCTTTAAGTGTTTCTCTGCCATTTGATATTCCTTTATTGAGAATTCTGTTTAGCTCTGCACCCCATTTTTTAATTGGATTTCTCGCTCTGGTATTTAACTTCTTTAAGTTTCTTATATACTATAGATATTAGCTCTCTGTCAGGGTTGGTGAAGATCCTTTCCCAATCTGTAGACTGTCGTTTTGTTCTAATGACTGTGTCCTTTGCTTTACAGAAGGTTTTCAGTTTCATGAGGTACCATTTATTGATTGCTGTGCTGTTGGTGTTCTTTTCAGGAAGTTGTCTCCTATACCACTGAGTTCAAGGCTCTTCCTTACTTTTCTTCTAACAGGTTTAAGGTGTCTGGTTTTATGTTGCAGTCTTTGATCTACTTGGACTTTAGTTTTGTGCAGGGTGATAAATATGGATCTAATACTACTCAGCTAGTAAAAACAAGGAAATCGTGAAATTGTAGGCAAATAATGGAAAGTAGGAAAGATCATCTTGAGTGAGGTAACTGATAAGCAGAAAGACACATTGTATGTATTTACTCAGAAGTGGATATTAGCCATATAATATAGGATAGACATGCTAAAATCTACACTCCTAAAGAAACTAAACAACAAGGAAGATGGTAGGGAAGACGTTCAATCCTCATTCAGAAGGACAGACATGATAGACATCAGAAGCAGGAGAAGACAGAGAACAGGACAGAAGCCTACCACAGAAGGCCTCTGAAAGACTCTACTGATGGAAGTATCGAAGCAGAGGCTGACACTCAAAGCCAAACTTTGGGCAAAGTGCAAGGAATGTTAGGAAAGAAGGGGGATACAGGAAGACCTGGAGGGGCAAGAGATCTAAAAGGAGACCAACAGATACATAAAACTGAGCTCTGGGGGCCCTGAAGAGGATGATATCCCAAGTAAAGACAATGCATGGAAAGGACCTAAAACTCCAGCTCAGATGTAGTCTATAGACTCAGTCTCCAAGTGGGGTCCTTAGTAAGGGTAGCAGGGACTTTCTCTAACATGAACTCTGTGGCAGGCTCTCTGATCACCTTCCCATTGGGAGGTGGGGGACAGCCTTGCCAGTCCTCAGAGGAAGACAATGCAACCAGTCCTGATGAGACCTGATAGGGTAGGGTCAAATAGAAGGGGAGGAGAACCACTCCTATCAGTGGACTAGGGGAGGGCCATAGGGGGAAAAGGGTGAGATTGGGAGGAGACAAAGAAGGGGGCCACAACCAGGATACAAATTGAAAAAAATGTAATAAATGATAATAATAAAAAATTAAAACAAGACACCAGTGTTTCTAATTCACTAATACCAAAAGTAATTTCTAATCTTTTATTTTGCAAATATAATATCTAAGGATAATCCTACAATTAAAAGGGAGAGTAAGATTTGGAAGGGAATGAGGGCGGATGCTACAGCTGGGATACAAAGAAAATAACCTGTAATTAATATAAAAATAAAAATTATATATATATATATACATATATAAGTCAAGAGCTTTTAAAAAATAACTGGATTTTTTTCAGTTTTGGAAAAATGTTATGTGATAATAATGAGCAATTGTTAAAAGTTGTAGAAACTTTTGAGTTTTCACGCTCTAGTTCAATCTAATTTTATTTAATTTATTGTGTCCTTACTCTTCTTGTACTTCTTAATAATATATTTATCAATGTCATAATTCTGTACTTCTACACTTCTGATGTAACACATGTTATTCATAATTTCTGAGAGAGTAAAACTTCTACTTCCATGTTCTTTTTCTGTTGTACAATCTAGATATCTTGGAACATGGCTGATCCCTTTTCACTATCATTTCATGTGACTTCATTATTATAACCCAGTCTTTCATACTGCTCTTGTTTCAGCAAATAGGGACAATTATTTTAAAAGTCCTCCTTTACATTAGTGATGACTTCTGGCTCAAAGATTATTGTCCTGAATTATTGGAATCTTGTTTACTCCAGGAAGTTTCTCAACAAAATAAAATGATGATAATGAAATGTATAGCTTATAGAGATATTATGGTTTAGTAGTTAAATTCTGATCTGTGTTTATGCATAAATGTTTGCATGATAAATAATGTAAATTTATATATATCTATATGGTATTATAATTCACATTCAAGTGTAATTAAAAGAGAAAGTAGAGTAATAAAATGATCTTGTGCAATCATTTTATATCCATGAGAATGAGCATTTTTCAGATGTCATAACATCATTTCAATATTTCTACGAAAGCAATGTACTATCCTTTGCATTTTGTTGATGAGTAAATTAATATATAGATCATTAGAAACATAAATATTAGGGCTTCACCAAAGGACAAGTTCCATTCTTTTAACTACAATCATTGCTCTGAATTAACTTTTATTTTCTGTTTGCATGTGTAAATATAACATGAGAGTAAAAATAGAGACAATAAAAGTATGAAAGAAAAAATGTAAAGGTGAGGAAAAGGAGATTGAAAGAAGAAAATACTTTCATGTGGTGATAATTTGAACGTAGAAAGCTAATAGATGAATAAAGACTGCCAGAATGGAAATGGGAGAAACAGTAAATAAGTGTTTGGAAAAAGGTAAATGAAACCAGAGCATAAACAAGTCAAAGATAAAGCCTGGAAATATTACTGAGACCATTTTAAAAGGCTCTGTATCTATGCTTTAGAGATTTTCTGTAGGTAGTGTGAGTGAGTGTGTGTGTGTGTGTGTGTGTGTGTGTGTGTGTGTGTGTGTGTGTGAAGGTGGTTCGGGGAGACTTCTTAAAATAAGTTGGAAGTGTGGATAACTGGACTACCTGGGCTCTAGAACTAGAATTCTGACTACATTATAAGCATTGGAATGAAATGACTAAAGAAAAAAAAGCAATCATATTAACCAAGTAGATTCTAAGAAAGACTGAAGATTGTTTAAAAATGGGTTAAAAATAGATGTGAGTAGCATTTTAATAATAGACCTGGCCTGACCATCTGAATTAAATAAAGGAGGTGAATAAACAGTGGTATTTCAAGTTCAGGTTGAATGGAGGCACAATTAATGGAGGATGACTATAATAGGGTGATTTTTTTGGCAGGTGAATATTAAAGTCACTGGGAATAAATGGCATAGTAAAGTAAGGGGCAATTGAAGATATTATATGACCATTATGACATTGTTTGACAGAACTATGCCAGCACTTTCTATAGAAAGTGGAGGGATCCATGTTGGTTTCTTTAGTTACCCATTTGGCCTTCTCTGCTATAAGAGTAACTGTGTTCTGGGTAGTGGAGCCAATATCACAGAATTTAAAAGTTTGTGACTATGTTCTCTTAACTACTAATTTGGACAGTGAATTTGATGGTGTGGTAGTTTGAATAAGAATGTCTCCCATAGGCTTGATTAATTAAATGCTTGGTCATTAGAAAATTTTATGACTTGGAAGGGATCTTAATCTCTCTGTGTTCTAACAAGGTGTGGCTTTATTGGAAACGGTGTGGCCTTCTTGGAGTAAATGTGTCTGTATGGATGAGCTTTGGGGTTTCAAAAGCTCAAACCAAGCCCAGTGTCTCTCTCTAATCCTGGGGCTCAAGTTGTAAAACTCTCTGCTACTTCAACCCCCACTCCCATTCTCCTCACACAATGGGAGCAACTCCCCACCCACCTACCCAAGTTGTATTAGGGCTGAGCTCATTATCATCCACTGAGGCCAGGCAAGGTAGTCCCATTAAGGGGAAAGGATTGAAACGCAGGCAAGAATCCATGTCATGGACAGCACCCATTCACCTTACCAGAGAGTCCACATGGAGATCAAGCTGCCCAGTGATTTCATACATGTAGGGGGCCTACGTTCAGTCTACGCATGATTTCTGGTTGGTGCTTCCATCTCTGTAAGCCCCATGAGCCTCGGTTAATTGACTCTGTTGCTGCATTCTCGCTACATTCTTCTTTCCTCTGGACTCCCATAGTTCTGCCTAAAGCTTGGTTATGAATTTCAGCATCTGATTCGATCAACTGCTGGGTAAAGCCTCTCAGAGGACAGCTTTGTTATGCTTCTGTCTGTAAACTTAGGAGAATATCATTAATGGTGTCAGGGGTTCACTCTCTCCCATGGGGTGGGTTTGAGGTTGGGCTAGGCATTGATTGGACATTCCCCCAGTCTCTGTTCTATCTTTCTCTCTCCACATCTTTTAGGCAGAGTGAATTTTTGGTCCCAAGTCCTATAGGTGAATTGGTATTCCTCCCTCCCCCCATTATAAGTCCTACCTTGCTAGAAGGTCTCCTAAGACTCCATGTCCCCTGCTGTTAGGAGGCTCAGGTAGATTCATCACCATATCCTGCCCTGTTGCAGGTCTTCATATTGTCTCAGAGATGCTCCAGCTCTCATTTTTTTCTTTTTGCTCCAAGCCCACTCACCTCCTTTCCCTACTCCCTCCACACAGTGTTTCCCTCATCACACTGTCTCCTACCCATTCCCCTCTCTTCACCCACTTCCACTGTCTATTCTCTTTCCTCATCTGAATGAGATTAAGGAGGGTCTCCCTTGGGAACTCCTTGTTGCTTAGTTTCTTCGGGTCTGTAGAGCATAGTATCATTATCCTGTATTATATGGCTAATATCTGCTCATAAGTGAGTACATACCTTGTGTGTCTTGCTGTTCCTGGGTTACCTCATTTAGGATGACCTTTTCATATGTTAGCCCAGACTACTATACCCAGAAAAACTATCAAATCACCATAGATGGAGAAAATATGCATATTTGTCATAGATATTGCACGACAAGACCAAATTTCATCATTATGCATGCATAAACTTAAACCTACAGAAGATACTAGAATAAAAACTCCAACCAAAGGAGGTTAACTACACCTAAGAAAACAGAGGAGATAAATAAGTCCACTGCAGCAAAACCAAAAGAAGAAAAACACACAAACACACTAAAACCATCAATATCAAAATAACACGAATTAGCCATCATTTGCCATTAATATCACTTAATATCAGTGGACTTAATTCCCTAATAAAAAAGACACAGACTAACTGAATCAATGTATAAATAAGATCCATCATTCTGCTGCATACAAGAAACACACCTCAGCAACAAAGATAGACATTAACTTAGAATAATGGGTTAGAAAAAGCTTTTCCAAGCAAATGGACACAAGAAGCAAGCTGGACTAGCCATTTTAATACTAATCAAATAGTCTTTCAACCAAATAAATCAAATGAGATGGGAAGGGCATTGCATACTAATCAAAAGAAAAATTCAGCAAGATAACATCTCAAATCTGAACATCTAGGCCCCAAATAAAAGGGCACTCACATTTGTAAACAAAAGATTAGCTTCTTTAGGTGTACATAGGATAATTTTCCCATATTATACATCTAACATCTACTTATAAGTGAGTACATACCCTGTGTGTCTTTCTGCTTCTGGGATACCACACTCAGGGTGATCTTTTCTAGTTCCCACCATTTGCCTGCAAATTTCATGACTTCCTTGTTTTTAATTGCTGAGTAGTATTCCATTGTGTAAATGTGCCACACTTTTTGTATCCATTCCTCAATTGAGGGACATCTGGGTTGTTTCCAGATTCTGGCTATTACAAATAAAGCTGCTACAAATATGGTTGAGCAAATGTGCTTGTTGTATACTTGATAATATTTTGTATATATGCCTAGGAGTAGTATAGCTGGATCTTGAGGTAGCACTCTTCCTAATTATCTGAGAAAGTGCCAGATTGATTTCCAAAATGGATGTACAAGCATACATTCCCACCAGCAATGGAGAAGTGTTCCCGTTCTCCACATCCTCTCCAGGATGTGTGGTCACTTGTGTTTTGATCTTAGCCATTCTGATAGGTATAACTTGACACCTCTGGGTTGTTTTGCTTTGCATCTCCCTGATGACGAAGGACACTGAACATTTCTTTAAGTGTTTCTCTGCCATTTGATACTCCTCCATTGAGAATTCTCTGTTTAGCTCTGCACCCCATTTTTTAAATGGACTACTTGATTTGTTGCTATTTAACTTCTTGAGTTCTTTATGCATATTGGATATTAGCCCTCTGTCAGATATAGGGTTGGTGAAGATCCTTTCCCAATCTGTAGGCTGTCATTTTGTTCTGACAACTATGTCCTTTTATTTACAGAAGCTTTTCTGTTTCATGAGGTCCTTTGATTGTTGATCTTAGAGCTGGTGCTGTTGGTGTTTTGTTTAGGAAGTTGTCTCCTGTTCCAATGGGTCCAAGGTACTTCCTTACTTTTTCTTCTTATAGGTTTAATGTGTCTGGTTTTATGTTGTGGTCTTTGATCCACTTCGACTTTAGTTTTTTGCAGGTTGATAAGTACGCATCTATTTGTATTTTTCTATGGCTAGACCAGCACCATTTGTTGAAGATGCTGTCCTTTTTTCCATTGAATGGTCTCCGCATCTTTGTCAAAAATCAGGTGTCCATAAGTGTGTGGATTTAAGCTAAGCAAGGAGGACCCTGGGTAACATGCTCAATTCTTATTCAGAAGGGCAAATGGGATAGATATCAGAAGAAAATAAAAACAAGGAAAATGAAAGAAGCCTACCCCTGAGAGACTTTACCCAGCAAGGTTCAAAGCAGACACTGAGACTCATAGCCAAACTTTGTACAGAGTGCAGGGAATCTTATGAAAGAAGCGGGAAATAGAAAGACATGGAGGGGACTGGAGCTCCACAAGGAGAGCAACAGAACCAAAAAATCTAGGCACAGGGGTCTTTTCTGAGACTGATACTCCAGCCAAGGACCATTAATAGTGATAACATAGAACCCCTGCACAGATGTTGCCTAAGGCATCTCAGTATCCAAGTGAGCTCCCTAGTAATGGGAACAGGGGCTGTCTCTAATATGATCTCAGTGGCTGGCTCTTTGATAACCTCCCCTTGAAGGTTGGGGGCAGCCTTACCAGGCCTGGAAGACAATGCAGCCAGTCCTGATGAAACCTGATAGGCTAAGGTCAGATGGAAGGTTATGAGGACCTCTCCTATCAGTAGACTGGGAGGAGAAAAGGGAGGGGGAGGGATTGGGAGGTGATAAAGGAAGGAGCTACAGCTGAGATACAATGTGAATAAATTATAATAAATTTTAAAAATTTAAAAAAGAAGATTTGGTATAATAAAAGAGATATAATGAACAAAATAAAACTTGGGAAAAAAGGAAAAAAATATACATTAAAAAAGCTTAAATCACACATTGATCCCTATACATTAATAGTGGGAGACTTTAACAACCCACTCTTATGAAAGGCCATCAAACAGAAACTAGATGTAGAAATTATTAAACTAACACATGTCATGAATCAAATGGACCTAACAAACATATACAGAAAAATTTACCCAAACACTAAAGATTATAACTTCTACCAGTACTTTATTATTATTATCATTATTAATTACAATTTACTCACTTTGTATCCCAGCAGTACCCTCCTCCCAATCCCGCAGTCCCTCCTTTTTCTCCCCCTGTGCCACTCCTCTGGTCCACTAATAGGGGAGGTCCTCCTCCCCTTCTATCTAACCCTAGTCTATCAGGTGTTCCTGTGTTGGTTTGTTTGTTTGTTTGTTTTAAAGAAAGTAGTGTAAGTAGGTGTTATCTTCACCTTGTAGAAATCCTTAGAGAAGAACTTCCAGATTTCTCCTATTGGTATGCAGGGTTTTAACATAAAGACATAATTTTGTAAATACATTCTGTAATACTATATTAAACTGTGAAATTCAAATGATGTTGTCTTTTCCCAATACACTTATTCTGCTTCCACTGAAATAAACTTACCCTTACTTTTTTTTCTCATAATATATTATTGACAAATTCAATCCATGTGAAAATGCTGCTGGGTAAAAGACATGATTCTTTCCTCTTTGATTACTTTTGGTTTGCTAGACATTTTCTCTCCTCTCCTCTCCTCTCCTCTCCTCTCCTCTCCTCTCCTCTCCTCTCCTCTCCTCTCCTCTCCTCTCCTCTCCTCTCCTCTCCTCT
>CM053761.1:8967679-9027778 GCA_028658305.1 Pachyuromys duprasi | reverse complement strand
CTTCTCTTTCCCTTCCCTCCCCTCACTTCCCTCCACTTCTCTTCCTTCTTCACCTCCCCCTCCCTACTTCCTTACCCTACCCCTTTCTGTTTCTCTTTTTGAATAGTTATGCAGTGTTTGCTCTTGTTTTTAGATAGTACTCTTAGAATAGGGCTGAAAATATTCACAATTCTTATAAATTTTGGGAAGAACTTAGGAAGTCTTGATTTACATTCATCTTTGTGGTTTTAGTGGAAACAACATGAAAAGAGACTATTTTTATGTTTTTCTTGCTGATTTGTTTTTGTTTTTGAATAACTTATTCAGGGTCTTTCCAAAATTGTTACTACTCTACTTGGACTTTTCCTCTCATTTTGTAGCTATTATTTATCAATATTAATATTTTTTATACTTCTGGACTTTACTCACTATTTTTAACAAATTTGATTGTATATATTAAGGCATCAATCTTATAATCATTTTATATCCGAATCATCCAATATAATGAGTACTATTTATAATTTTACAGATTTTTATCATTAATTGTGATATATGTACATTATATATATATAATGTACATTATATATATATATATATATAAAATAGAATTCAAAAATACATCTCTCTCCTTCTGTCTCTCACTCTGTGTGTGTGTGTGTGTGTGTCTTATTTGGAACTCAAGGCAGTTTGTTGACTCATTATCTTCTTTTCAGAAAATAGGTTGAATAAACCACAAGTCTAGGAGATAAATTCTTATATTTCTGTGAAAATGCAGCTAAAGATGTCACCATGAGTTGGTATTTTTATAGTGTCATAAAAATTCAGTGTAACTATAAATTTATGTTGCTGAAAATGTCGACATTTATGGCAAATTCTACAAGGACATCTTTAAAATGTTGCTAAAAGTTGATGCAGCAACTTTTATTTGGTTAAAAATTAATATTTTCAAACAAACAAATTTTCTCTAATTTTTGAAGCTGTCATTGTGCTTGATTAATTTCTCACTCTCAAGTCACCTCAAGGTTCAGTGGGTACTCAGACAAGAATTAAAGAGCATGAAAGTATATTCAT
The DNA here is from genome assembly GCA_028658305.1 of Pachyuromys duprasi. Taxonomy (NCBI): domain Eukaryota; kingdom Metazoa; phylum Chordata; class Mammalia; order Rodentia; family Muridae; genus Pachyuromys; species Pachyuromys duprasi. Next base: position 9,026,728 of record CM053761.1, on the reverse strand, counting down.
GTATTATTCAAATATAACAATTAACTGATGCATATAATTATTATTCATTCACAATACATTCAATGCCTAATAAAATTGCTAATACTCCAAAAATAGATAGGTCCATATTCAAGAATTAAAGATAATCAAGCTTTTTAGCCTATTTTATACAAATATATTTTCATTTGTTTCATAAAGGTAAGATTAGTTGTTATATTAATAAGATTCTTTCTAAAATCATCCCACTCTGATCAACACTGCAGGACTTTCCCTTTTCTATTTCTTCTTATCATTAATATGAGAGTGTGTATCTCTTGTATGTGTGTCTCTCTCAGTCTTTCTGTCTGTCTGTCTGTCTTTGTTTGCAGAGCTACAAGTGTGCCACAATGTCTGTGGAGATCAAAGGGCAACTTTCCAGAGTGTGTTTTGCCTTTCAGTCAGAGGATATGGGTTCAAAGTAATGTCATCAGGAATGTACAGTACAGTAAATACTTCAAGTCACTCAGCCTTACTTAACTATTTTTATTATTGTTGTTGGTGGTGGTAGTGATGGTGCTGAGTATGCTAGCGTGTGTGTGTGTGTGTGTGTGTATGTACAAGGGTAGTATGTATAGGTTAAAGAACAAATTTTGGGAGTCTCTTTTCCTATGAAGGTGAATTTGCAGGTAGAATTTGCAGCTTCAGGCTTGTCACATGCTCATCCCTTTGGCAACCACACAGTCTAAACTGCTCCCTTTATCAAATTTCCTTTTCACAAAAGTAAGTTATCTCATTAAAAAATATATTTATGAGAACTACAGAAAACCCAGAGAAATTACACATTTAACGTTTACCTAAGTGAAGTATTGCTGTGTATTTATTATATGGTGGTAAGTGAGAAACTGACAAAGATTTAGAAAGCTCTTTGTTTTTCCTTCCCATGGCTGAGCCACTGGAAATCAACCAAGGGTCTCAGCCTACCTTATGAAAGTGTTGTGATACAAGTATCAGAGTACATCTCCAACCCAACCTCAGAGAGCAGCCAAGAGCTCAGGTAGCTCTAACAGACCCTACAAAGTCAAGACTGTGCTGTGAGCTTTATGCTGAGTTCAAGCAGTCACATTCATTGATGCTACAGAACACAGGTGAAGTAAATGCACAGTTCTTAACTTTCTGTTATGAACATGCAATGTTGTGATACTTTGGGTAATTATTATAGATAGGAAGCTGACACACACACACACACATAAATACACATAATTTCTGAGAATTTATTGTATTGCCCAGAATATGAATATCCTGCAAGATATTCATAACTCTGTAAATATTGAAATAAATTACTACTTTTAGAAAGTGGAAATAGATATGTATGTATTTATTTCTGCCAATAAGTATTATTTAGATATTTTTACATTGCAATAAAAGCAAAAAAGTGAAAATTGAAGACAGGAAGAATATTTTCTCTGGTCAGATGGGCACAAGAAATAATTAGGTGTGAAATTCCCATGATGGTAAGCTTTCCTTTTATTATCAAGCTAAGATATATAGAAGAACACAACAAACAAAATGCTCTAGTGAAGCCATGATTTCTGTAGCCCAAAGACTAGGGAATTCATATTATTTATCCACAAGATATGAAGACATGAAGAAACAGATTATTTTAGAGATTGAGCATAGCTCAATTGAGCATAGCATAGATGGGATTGTGGTCTAAGTATGAAATATCTGCTGATGGCTGAAGTCACATTCCAGTGCCCTTGCTGGTCATTTATGAGATATTATTGATAATTAATGAAGCAACACTTTTCTCAAAGATGTATCTTCAAGACAGGTCTCACTTACACAATGGAATGCCATTCCTCAATTAAAAACAAGGAAATCATGAAACTTGTAGGCAAATGGTGGTATCTAAAAAGATCATCCTGAGTGAGGTATCCCAGAAGCAGAAAGACACACAGGGTATATACTCACTCATGAATGGATATTAGACACATAATAACATACTAAAACCTGTACACCTAAAGAAGCTAAGCAAGAAGGAGGACCCTGGGTAAGATGATCAATCCTCACTCAGAAAGACAAACAGGATAGGCCTTGGAAAATGGAGAAAACAGGGAACAGGACAGGAGCCTACCAGAGAGGGCCTCTGAAAGATTCTACCCAGCAGTGTATCAAAGCAGGTACTAAGACTCATAAACAAACTTTGGGCAGAGTGCAGGGAATCTCATGAAAAAAGGGGAGATAGAGCTGGAGAGGACAGGAGCTACACAAGGAGAGCAACAGAACCAAGAAATCTGGGCACAGGGGTCTTTTCTGTGACCCACACTCCAACCAAGGACCCATTCATGGAGATAACCTAGAACCCCTACACAGATGTCACCCATTGCAGCTCAGTGTCCAAGTGAGTTCCCTAGTAATGGGAACAGGGACTGTCTCTTACATGAACTCAGTGGCTGGCTCATTGATCACCTCCTCCCTGAGGCAGAGCAGCCTTACCAGGGCACAAAGGAGGAAAATGCCGCCAGCCCTGATGAGACCTGATAAGCTAAGGTCAGATGGAAGGGGAGGAGGACCTCCCCTATCAGTGGACTTGGAGAGGAGCATAGCAGGAGATGAGGGAGGGAGGGTAGGTTTGAGAGAAAATGAGGTAGGGGGCTACAGCTGGGATACAAAGAGAATAAACTATAATTAATATAAAAATAAAAATAAAAATTTAATAAAAAAATTTTAAAAAGTTTGTTCTTCCTGGACCCTTCCTCTTCTCTTTGCAGTGAGGCTAACAGCCTTCACTCATTGCATGCAACTAATTCTAAATACATACATTTTTAGTTTGGGATACATTTGTTGTCATGAATATAAATTCATGTAGATAGTTTTTAAATGCAGGTCATGGAAGAAAGATTATGGGTAGCATAAAGCTTTTGAACAAAGGGTAACAAAATAATGAAGTTTAATAAGAAATGTCTTAATTTAAAAGTACAAAACGTTTTGTGATTAGTATATAAAACATTAATGACATCATTAAAAATTTAAATAAAAATTTGTGAGGAGCAATGTAATATAGGTTGAAGTACATATAAAAATTAGATTTAAAACTTATGCACACATACTTTTTAAAGTAGAAGTATTGACTGTATTTTCCCACATTTACATAGAAAATCCCCCATGACATCCCTTCTCCATTACAGTCCCAGATGAAGATAATTGAGACCATTTTACTACTTAGAATCTGACATATGTTCACTAATTAAAAGGTTCTGAATTTTAAAATAATTACTTCATATATATTTGTATATATACACATATATATGGCTTGCTAAAACATTACCACTGAACAATCCTGCTCTCATATACCCAAATAATAATGTGTGTGTGTATATATATATATATTATATATATAAATATATATATTTATATATATATAATAATGTAGTCCTGAATAAATCCTTGGATATACAGTCATGTAAAATGAGCCTCTTTCTATCTTGAATATATTTCTATTTGTTCTAGTTAATATTGTGTTCTCTGTTTAATCATTTTTTAATTACTTGATCTAGTGACTTCTGGTGCAAGAATAGATACACTTTACTTTCAAGTTTCCAATTATCAATATTTCTTCAAATTCAATTTATTTAGGAAAGTTACACTAGTGGCTTGGAAATACACACACACATACGTACATATGTACATACATACCTATATATGCATATGTAGATGAGGGGATCTTTATTTAACCAGTACAACACTTTTTTAAAAACAATTTGAATGATAATACGATTATTGGTTCTTGCTAAACTTTAATCATGTACCTAATTACTCTTCTAAAAATTTATGCATATTCAACAAATACTAATTTTAAACAACTTAGGACAGAAAATTTTACAATTTTGATAACATAAACTTGGGTTTTACTATTGCTGTGTTATATAAGCATATTAGTAAGTGAGTTATAAAAATAAGTAGCATTTATATTTAACTCTTTTTAATGCAACAGTGACTGTAGATTCTGGACTTTGAAGGCTGTGCTGCCAGCTTCTGCCTGTGACAGTTTGAAATGGTGGAATGATTGATCGTTCCTTAACAAAAATAATGAAATCACTTAATATCTTGTGTGCTGTTTCATCATCTACAAGACTGGAATTAATAATGTCTCGGCACAGAATGGCAAATAAGTGAAGTAATGCCTAACAGCTGGAGAGTGTAGCAACTGTTACAACAAAAATGTTTAAATTATAAAAAGTAATGGATTTGCAAAGGGGTAGTTGTCATTAGTGCTTTTCTCTTTGTCATTTTGTGCAAAAATGTAAAATAAAATATTCTGCTTTCATTAAAGTACTAATTTCTTTTTTTAAATTTATCTCTTCATTAATTAGAGTTTATATACTTTGTATCCCAACTGTGGCCCGTTCACTCATCCACTCCTAATCCCATCTTTCCTCCTTCATCTCCTCCCATGTCCTTCCCCAAGTCCACTGATAGGGAAGTCCTCCTCCCCTTCTCTCTCACTCTAGCCTATCAGGTCTCATCAGAACTGGCTGCATTGTCTTCCTCTGTGGCCTGGTAAGGCTGTTCCCCCTTCATGGGGAAGTGATCAAAGAGCCAGCCATTGAGTTCATGTCACAGACAGTCCCTGTTCCCCTTACTGGGAAACCCACTTGGAGACTGAGTTGCCATGGTCTACATCTGAGCTGGGGTTCTAGGTTATCTCCATGCATGGTCCTTGGTTGGAGTATCAGTCTCAGAAAAGACCCCTGTGCCCAGATTTTTGGTTCTGTTGCTCTCCTTGTGGAGTTCCTGTCTCCTCCAAGTCTTTCTATCTCCCTCTACTTTCATAAGATTCCCTGCATTATTTTCTTTAATGAATATACCTTTACCATTTCAGAACTTTATTTGACTTACTTTTTTAATTATAATGTGTGTACATGCACATGTGCACACAAGTATATGTGTGTAGGACTGTGTGCTATTGTGTGCCAGTGGCAGTTAAATGGCAGAGTGTGGGTTCCTGTTCTCCTTACTAGGCAACCCACTTGGGTTCTGAGCTGCCATGGACTATAGCTCTGCAGGGGGTCTAGGTTATCTCCATGAATGGTCCTTGGTTGGAGTATTAGTCTCACAAAAGACCCCTGTGCCCAGATATGTCGGTTCTGTTGCTCTCCCTGTGGAGCTCCTGTCCTCTCCAGGTCTTACTATCTGCCCCTTCTTTCCTAAGATTCCCTGCTCTCTGCACAATGTTTGTTTATGAGTCTCAGCATCTGCTTTGATACACTGCTGAATAGAGTCTTTCAGAGGCCCTCTGTAGTACTTTCCTGTCCTGTTCCTTGTTTTCTCTGTCTTCTAATGTCCACCCCATTTGCCTTTCTGAGTAAGGATTGATCATCTTACTCAGGGTCCTTCTTTTTTAGCTTCTTTAGGTGTGTATATTTTAGTATGTTTATCCTATATTATAGGTCTAGTATCCACTTATAAGTGGCTATATACTGTGTGTGTGTTTCTGCTTCTGGGATACCTCACTCAAGATGATCTTTTCTATATACCACCATTTGCCTACAAATTTCATGATTTCCTTGTTTTTAATTGCTGAGTAGTATTCCATTGTGCAAATGTACCACAATTTCTGTATCCATTCCTCCATTGAGGGACATCTGGGTTGTTTCCAGGTTCTGGCTATTACAAATAAAGCTGCTATGAACATGTTTGAACAAATGTCCTTGTTGTGTACTTGAGCCTATTTTGGATATATGCTTCGGAGTGGTATGCTGGATTTCAAGGAAGCACTATTCCTAATTGTCTAAGAAAGCACCAGATAGATTTCCAAAGTGGTTGTACAAGTTTATATTCCCACCAGCATGTTTACATTTCCATCTTTCTCCACATCCTCTCCAGCATGTATTCTCACTTGAAATTTTTATCTTAGCCATTCCGATGCAATGCTGAACATTGCAGCCAGGACTGATGAGGCTTGATAAGCTAGGGTCAGATGGAAGGGGAAAAGGACCTCCCTATCAGTGGACTTGGAGAGGGACATGAAAGAAGATGAGGGAGAGTGGGATTGGGAGAGAATGAAGGAGGAGGCTACATCTGGGATACAAAATGAATATGATGTAATTAATGTAAAATATAATTTAATTAAAAAAGATCGAATCACTGCCCAGTATTGCATCTTTTAGTTTGAACCAAACCTTCAAAACATAAGATTATAGGTGAAATACATAAGTTATAAATTAAAATGATAGTACCTTCAATTACTTTGTTATATTATCCAAATAAATAAAAATAAAGTAGCATTTAAATGTAATATGAAAGGCAATTATTTACTCTTCTTAGTTTTAGTGTTTTAATTGAACATTAAAACATATGTCTTATTAATAAAACCGAGCTGACAAAGGTGTTAAGTTTTTGTTGATCCCAATTATTATTCATATTGCTTTTCTTTAGGGTTTCTTTCAATCAAGGCAATATACAGCCATTAGAAACATTTAAGAAAATCACCAAGAAGTAGAAAAAAATTGTTTTATCTCATGGTTTCTGAGTTTTCAGTGGATGTAACTAGAGTTCATTGCTATGTAATATTATTTTTAGAGTACTATATTCTCCAAATGTGTCAACTTGTTTATTATACATTCATCTGCTGATGGAAATCTCCCATGTTTCCACTCTCTGGCAATTGTGAATATCGTAGCAACGAGCATGGATGAGCAAGTTCGCTTTAATAGGATTTAAAGTCTTTCCTGTATCTGCTCCCATGAGTATAGCTAGATCACATCGTAGACCTACATTTATCTTTTTGAAGATCCTCCACACTGATTTCTACAGTGACTGAACCAGTCTGTATTCCCACTAGCAATAAATGTTTATCTTTTTGTAGACACAAAAAAATATTTTTAACTTGGAACGATCCCATATTAAAAAAAAAGAAAAAAGAAAAAAATGTATCCAAGTGTGTGAATTATACCTTCAGCTTTAAAATCAGAATTTCTATTTTTATTAACCCCCAAAAACTTCCATAAAAAGTATCAATAAAAAATAAAGTCAATGCCAGTGTTTGCAGATTTCATGAGCTTATATATAGAAAACCTTAGGACTCCATGAAAAAACTATAGGAAGTATAATCAATGCAGTACCCATTAGGTAAAAAGTCTATCCCATTTGTCTTTCTATGTGAGGATTGATCATCTTACCCATGGTCCTCTTTCTTGTTTATCTTCTTTAGGTGTACAGATTTCAGTAAGTTTATTCTACTTATAGGTCTAGTACCCACTTGTAAGTGAAAATATACCGTGTTTGTCTTTCTCCTTCTGGGTTAGCTCACTCAGACTGATCTTTTCTAGATGCCACCATTTCCTTGCAAATTTCTTGATTTCCTTGTTTTTAATTGCTGAGTAGTATTCCATTGTGTAAAAATACCACAATTTCTGCATCCATTCCTCTGTTAATGGACATCTGGGTTGTTTCCAGGTACAAAGTCAACATAGAAAGTTATCAGTATCATTTTTGTATACTAATAATAGAAAAAAATCCTGATTACAAATAAAACACACACAGAGAAATTTAACCATGGAGAAGAGAGACCCTTATGCTTCATCCCACAGAACATTAGTAAATTAAACCAATAAAAAACAAACAAACAAAATATAAGTATCTGACTTTTGGTGATGAGCAGTTTATTGAAGAGTCTGTATTGAAAAATTGAAAAGGATTTTTTAAGAATTCTAGTGACATTCCTCAGAGTTTTAAAAAGAAAATAAAATTTAATATTTGAATGGGACAACAAAATACCTTGAAAAGTCAAGACAACCTGGGGCAAAAGAATAAAGAGGGAGGTACTGTGTCTCCTGATGTAAAAGTCTCACAAAGCTGTAGTAAACCTTCATGTTCATGCCGTTAGGAGAACATGGAGATGAAAGTAAAGCATTCTGGGGCTGCAAAAGTCATGTTACTTGTTACTATTTTTCATGCCTTACTGATCTTTAACAAAGATATCAAGAGCCCACAAAGAGAAAAGTAAAATGCCTTCACTCTTCCGTATTGAAGTCCAAGGGAAGATCTCAGTTGTTCAAGCACTGGGCTCCACCACCAGCGTCTCAAAGTCGGGCATGAAGCTTTACAACGATCATGCCAGCACTTGGAAGGTGAAGGCTGGGAGAGTCAGAAGTGTAAGGCTATCCTTGACTCAATAGCAAGTTGAAGTTTCACACTGTCATATTTGAGATTGTATATCAATAATAAATAAAGATATAATTATATACTGGATACTTGATGATTGTTCCAAAAATAACATTTAAAATTTCTCATCACAAATATATGATACGTATGTGTTAATTAGCATGATTCAATAACTCTACAACATATGTGCTTACAAGAATGTTATGTTTTAGAACAGAAGTATGTATGGGCTTATTTTTAGTTACAAATCAGCTTAAAAACTTTTGTCAGCTACTAAAGAAAAAAAAATCACCACATAGTAAAGTCTTGAAAGCAACCTGCTAAAGGAGGACCTTTTATTTCTATATTATATCACAAATGATAGATGATTTATCAAAAGAAATTGAGCCAGGAGGTACTTCAGTTACATATGTATATGATATATAATATATTAAAAATTATAAAACATCGTAATGTAAGATTATTTGCCCTTCATCTTAAAAATTAGTAATGAAAGACACATGAAAGTATTTTTAGAGAAACTATGTATTGATTGATGTCTCAGTACCCTAGCCTGACTAAAATTTGATAGTAATTAATAATTATCAACAAAACCAGGGTCCATAGTTTTTTCAAAAAATGGGTGAAGTTCCATGTCTCTATTCCCATGTCTCTTTACAGATTCTTTGGTCCTCTCTCCTGCATATTCTTTTTTTTTTTTTTTTTTTTTTGTAGAAAATCCAATGACTCCTTTTTGAGCACCACCCCCAAATTTCTTTGCAGATATATTTATTTTTAGTTGGTTCTTTTTAATAAACACCCCAATTACTCAAGCCACCTTCATTCTCAAGTGAGACACAGGTTACACAGGAACTCATACATTTCTGATTTCCGCAAATCAGAGAACATAGCTCAGCATTACTGCACTGGCACTGTCCTAGACCTATAGGAATTAAGGCCATCTTCCCTATTTTTTAAACCAGAGCCAGACACTAGCTTATGGCCCACAAATGTAGGACATGCTAGATACAAAAAACACCAAACCCTTCCAACCTGGGTGAGAGTTTCTGAGAATATATCCTACTCTTTTTCAACATTCTCATCTATTTTCAGTTCTTAACATCTTTTAAGGTTTCAAGAATTCCGAAATCCCCCTGTGAAAATTCACAATATGTGTATGTCTTTTCATCTTCTGAATTCTGAAACTGACTTCTCTCATGTCTTGGCACCTATCAGTTTGATAGCCCCTTTCCATTGGCTCCCTCTATATGTTCTTGAATGACTGAATGAATAATTATTTTAATTTTGACATGCGGATTTCTAAACACTTTCTATATTAAAGATAGATCATTTAGTATTTTTAACTTTGACAGCATGCAATTATAATCCGATGTAATTAAATTTAAGTCCTGAAAGATGTTCATCATAAGTCTCAGAAAGGAGAGAATTATGGCTTTTAATTTTACTTACATCCAAAATAAATGTTCCTCCTATCTCGTAAGAATAAGCATCATGAAATAATGAGAAAGGCTGAAAAATATATGTTGCAGCCTGACTAGCAATGCTGCAAAGTTTATGGGGAAAAGCTACTCTTGAAGAACAAAGAAAAAAGGTTTGACAAAGTTGGATAGTCAAAATGTGTGTTCCATCCTCTGATGCTTATCCGAAATGAGGCTATTTTGAGTTTTTGTCTATCATTATGGTCAGGTAATTGTGACATAGTCTCTCTAGTAAAGAACATCCTTAAGTATAGTAAACCTATTTTACACATCAATGCATTGAAGAGCACACCGCTATAAAACACGATTGTCATGCTTGTCATCATCCCACTGACAAAAAGTGGAGAAAGCCATAAAGGAAAGTTTACTGAGCATATCACAGGAGGTTCAGGGAAGGGGTAGGTGCCTCTGCCTCTCACTGCACCATGTATGTCTTGTAGGCACACACTGAGTCCTCAACCTTGTGACCATCTCATGAACTTCTCTTAGATTCTTTGGTTAGTACCAACCATTTTGCAGAAAAATATGCTTGTAAATATATATACATATGTATGCATATATTTGTATAGTTAATAATACATATGATATTATTAAACATATTATTAGAGAAACAAAATGTGTAACACATATATTCCTTTTTACTCTGGGCTGTCTACCCTGAATGACATTCATAACTCTTAAGTGTGATTTCAATAAGATTTCTCAGTGGCTGATTAAAGAACAATTTATACATTTCCTGCTGCTCTTAAAGCTAGAAACCAAATGTCCCCAGAGCTTACACTCACTGAAGTTTATATTTTTAGATTAGAATTCTCTTACTTTCTGAATTCCCTAGTCTCAGCCCAATATATGACACACTTGAAATTTAGACAATTCCCCTGTTTTGTTTTGTTTTTTTTCCCAAGTCCTGTATGTGGTTGCCATTATGCTTTATGAATTTATTTTAAATAGGAAAGGCAAATTTTGCAGGATGAAACTAAGCTTTTAAACAATGAGGTCTTCTGTGTAAGATATTGTTCTTGGCTCTGATGTTAGATGCACACAAAAAAGGGGAAGATTTAGAAGCTTATAAAGCCAATAGCAAGTCGGACTTGCTATGGGCACTGGAGGTTGAGATGGGATAATATATTTGCATATATACCATATGTGGAAAACTATTCTACCATTTTATGGAGCAGCAATCATATTTAGTTTAATGCCTTTTAAGTCCTATAAAATGGCATTAAGGAATTTTGCTGTTTGGACGGTGAACTATCAAAGCTGTGGTCTTAACTCATCATAAGTGCTATCTTAACTCCTTGGCTTCATTAATCAGGAATAAAAATATGACAGATCAACTGAAGAAAACTGGGAAGTAGTTTTGGTATCTTTAGAGGGAGCCACAGGAATGTGTTACCTCATATTTGTAGGTAGACATTGTGCTTACTTACAATGTGATTACATGACCGTTCCACCAAATCAAGATGAATGACTGTCATTAATTATGAACTTTATGCCAGGATTTTCCTGAGAACTCAGATGCACATTATCCAATTTCTGTCACTTTTTTTTGTTTGTCTCTCTTTTTTCCCTGTCATTTGCAGAAGCTCAAAATGTGTCTTATGGTATTCCAAATAATAGCCCTTTCAAAGATAAGCTGAACAGTGTATGGGAACCCTTGGGCAGTGTAGAGTCATGCTATCATGCTTCAAATGGGAAATATAGTGTCACTTATTTGAACACTGGTCCCAGTTTGTAGTCCTGTTTGAGGACTTTGAGGATAGGGGAGGAATTCTGTCACTGGGAGTGGACTTTAACAAACCCAAATAAATTGTTTCTTCACTAAGTTGTGTCTGTTCATGGTGTTTCATCACAACCGCTCAGAGCTGCTAAATATATTCATTGGTTCAACACAGCCAACCATAATAACTACCATTTGTGTTTTGTCTTTTGGTTAGCTTGTAATGTGGAAGTTTGTTCTTGGCCCATTCCCTTGGTCCTCAACCTCTGGGTTGTGACCCCTTTGGGAATTTTGAATGATGCTTTCACAGGCATCACATAATAAAATACAGATCAGAAAATACAGATATTTACATTACAATTCAACAGCTATGAAGTAGCAACAAAATAATCTTATGGTTGGGAATCACCACAACATTCCTCATATTAAAGTGTTGCAGCATTAGAATGGCTAAGAACCACTCCTTTCAGTGAAAAAAAAAAACTGACATTCTAAAGAGAAACTTTGAAGAATTAAAAACATTTAAACTGTCCTTTCTCTGCAGTCACTAATTGCAGGAGCTCTTCATCTGTGGGTGGGTCCTTCCTTAGCTCCCTCCCTCCCAGCGGCATGTCAATTGTCATTGTTCAGGTTGTGTTTCCTGTGCCAGAGCATTGCCATTTCATGGGTGAAGCTTCCCTGTCCTATACAGAAAACAGTTGTATAGAAGATATCCCAGTCTCTGACTCTTAGAATTTTCTGTCTTCTATTCTCTGTTATTTCTGGAACCTTTAATGCAAGTGTAGTGTTGTAGCTGTATTAATTGGCATTAGGCACTCTCATGGTCATGTAGAAATAAAGACAGGGGGGAAAAAAAGTAATTCACCCTTTATATTTTTTAACAGAGTTTAAACTAATTGTTGGAAGAGATAAGGTGACATAGTCACCTTATAGTGTTTTGAAGTAAATCTTATTTGCTTCTTACTTTTTACTTTTGCCAAATAGGAGAAAACAAATCTTGTTCAAATTACAGTTCTTCCTTGTTTTCCAAATACATCCATCCACCTAGGTAGTTGAGATTTTGATTTTTATCTTGCTGGCATAGAATAGCTTCATGTGATCCCATGTCTTACTAACTGCTGTTATATATTAAAAATGTTTGGAGCCCTGTTTGTTGAGTTAGGCATCTGTGGGGGAAATATGAGGAAGATAGCAGGATATAAAATGAAAATCCATTCCAAACTGGATCCCACATAACTTACATGCTTAAATGCTAGTAGCTTATAATTGCAATAGAATATGCTAGTTGCAGTAACACTGACTGTTTCATTTATAATTGCATGTAAACATTTGTTCTGACTTGTTTATGTTCAGCTGCCTTTTAATGTGTGTGTGTGTGTGTGTGTGTGCATGTCTGTGTATATAAGCTCATGTACAAGTGGGTGACTATGAAGGCCAGAAGAGAATGGTAAATCCTCTACAGCTGGAGTTCCTGGTGATTCTGAGCCACTTTGCATGGGTGCTGGGAACTGAACTTGTGTCCTCGGGAAGAGCCAAATGTTCTTTTACATGCTGAGTCATCTCTCCAGCTCCCACTTTCTCCATTTCAAGTTAAATCTGTTTAAAGAACATAAAGGTAGAAGCTGCATTTGTAAAACTATTCAATGAAAATAGCATTTCACGATTGATACTGAATAAGCCCATTAATGCGTATTTATCCACTCATAGTCAATCGGAATTAATTCAGTGACAAATACTACAATCCTGAGTGACCTTAATAATTCTCTTTCAGTTCATAAAGCATTTCCAATAACTAATAACCAATAATCACTTCATCTTCTTCCAAGCTACATGCTGAGAATGATGACCAATATCACTGAATAATCATGAATTAGTTTTAGAAATGTTTACTTCTCTACACATACTTTTAAGATATTTAAAAAATAATTGCCCTTCCAAAAATATGTACTTTGATGAGAAAAATGACAAATGATTTGCTCTATAGAGCATTATCATTATGTATGTCCATATATTATAAACAAAATAAAAATAGTTTAATTCAGTGATGTTGTTACTAATACCTAGATTATTGAGGACTGATCAAAATTTCTGGTGCTCTGAAGTATACCGTTCAGTGTGCATAACTCAGATTCTTATTAGTTGGCAGATTGCCTCTTCAACTTTTATACTACAACTTTTGTCATCAATGTTATACACATCTTTTGCCAAACAAATCATTAAATTATGCCACATTAATTTGGCTTGAAGCTGGACATTTTGCCAAGTTATTTCCTTGATGGTTAGCTGTCTAATACACCAAAGAATAACAATAATTTATTCTTCAGGATATAGGGACCTCAATACCACACACTGTTAGAAAAAATATATCTATCATTAGAAAATTAACCTCTTAGCTGTTTACTAGGAACATTCCTGGAAGCACTTCGATACAGCTCAAAGCCTTTATGTCCCCAAAGTCAGTTGAAAGTTGTTTGCTAATTTCCAGTAGAGAATTAGCTATGCGGGCCAGTCTGCACTCTCCCCAACATAGTGTCAATCAGAAGGTTCCACTGAACGGCACTCCTGTCATTGTTGGCATTTGCCCACTTCACTCTTACAAGTAGATACAAAAATCAGGTCATTCATCAGAAAAAATACAGAGTTGATTTGGCTTTCATAACCATGCCTGCTGTCATTTTTTCTGTAGTTAAGATTTTTACCTGAAGCATTGACTGTCTCACCCCGACATCAGGCTGCAGTAATTAATCATTAAATAGTGATCAAGGAAGTGGGCCCCAGAAATATCTGCATACAGTACCATATGCTGGAGCCAGATGCAAGCTAGTACTTGGAGAGAGGGCGTGCAGGCTGACAGGACCCTGCTGTGAAGCTCAAGTACACTGTGCCTCTCACCAAGGAAGAGAAGCAGGACTCTTGCTTCTGCTGACCTTCATTACCTGACATCGTTTAAACGACAGAATGTCAGAGCTAATGTGCTGGAAGTTGAAGCATTTAATAACATTTTAATGAGGATACCAGCATTTTCCCAATCTTCACCTTATTTTTTTAAAGTTTGTTTTCCCTTATAAACAAAATCAAATAACTTTAGCAACTTGTATGTGGTACCAATGAAATTAACCTTTAATTCTTTTACTACTGATAAAAATGAAGTAAAGAAAATATAACATATATGTGTGTATACGTATTATAATATATTAGTATTATTGTGTTATATATTCTTTTCAAGTTGGGTGTAGCTGAAAGGAATAAGCATTTTGCTTGTAAATTCTCCAGAATCCATTGTGTATAAAAGACAAAAAATCAAATGTCTGATGCCTGATCTCCCACAGGGAGTTAATAGAGCTTATGAGTGGAAATTATTAAATGACATGTTTGAACGTCATTTGAGGTATGTTTATTAGCAGCTAGAGCCAGCTAATAAAGATAGCCACCTGTGTCCTGAGACAGGGTGCTTCTCTTTCCTGTAGGGTTCTGTTTACAGAGGACAGTGGACTCATAGGCACACTCCTTTGAAGAAAGCAAATGTTTCAATAGCAAAATTCTAGCAAGACTGAAAGTTTTCAATCTGTTTATTAAGTGTCACATATGTACTTTTGTACTGTACCGAGTTCACTACTTACTAATTCAGCTTAAAATTATACTCTAGATAAAAATCATATTTTCAGCCAGGATGGTGGCACATGTCCCTAACTCAGCACCAGGGAGGCAGAGGCATTAGGATCTCTCTGTGTAAGAGCCCTTGTCTACAAAGCAAGGCCAGGACAGCCAAGGCTGCACAAAGAAATGCCATCTCAAAAAACAATAATAATAAAATTACAAAAGCATACTCAAGTTGATAAGACTTTCTTTGTACTAGAATATAAGTGACAAGTTTACAGAGTTTAAATTAGATACATTTGACATAGTCTCACAATTCTTCTAACATGCACACACATTTAGGTCTTCTGCTTTCCTTTTGAATACAAGCCAGCAGAGAACATTTTCCAAATTTACAAATTTACTGGAAAAGTCTTTCCAATTGTGGTATATTTGTAATTTTGAATTATTATTTACACACACAATTATTAATCTTAAATTAAAGAAGCTTAGAGAATGTATGTTTCAACATTCATGTCTGTTGTATAGGGTAGTTACTTTACCCATGCTACATTGAGAAAGCAGCCATGTTCTAAGCTTGAGTCCAGGCATGAAGAGAGCTCAGTCAGTAAAGCACTTGCTGAGTAATACTAAAGACCTGAGCTCTAGGCCAAGCACCAACACAAAAAGCCAGCTTTCATGGAATGTGCATAGGTTCACATCCCTGAACAGGCAGAATTGGGAGAATCCTGGGTCTCACTATCACCAGCTTTGTCCAAGTCCTTGTGAGAGTCCCTGTCTCAAAAACTGCTGAGGTAAAAGCTCCTGAGAAATGACACTGAAAATTGACCTCTGCCCTTCACATGCACCAGCATGCATGCACTTACACATGTACACACACACACACACACACACACACACACACACACACACATACACACACACACTACTAAAAGAGAATCTATGGTGGAAGACAATATTTTAATCTAAAGCTTAAGTGTTGTGGATCAAGAGAAGGCTCAACAGAAATATGTACCAGTGTTTACACACAGAGAAACAGAGAGAAGGGAAGGAGAGGAGAGGGGGAGAAGGGAAAGGGAGGAGAAGGAGAGGGTGATGAAAGAGATGGAGATGAAGGAGAAGGAGATGGAAACAAAGATGGAGACAGAGATGAAGACAGACAACAGAGACAAGGAGATTAAAAAAAAAGATAATAAATCTTAAAGTTGAAGTCCCCAAAGATGTGAAAGTGTTCATGGACTTTAATTAACAGATGACCTTGACAAGAGATTTAGCTTTTATCACAGAGAACTACACCATTCTTTCTAAATGGACGCACTTGCTTGCACACATCAGGTGTAAGGAGTGTGCATTGCAATTAGAAATAAATTACAGTTGTACAGGATGTTTTTTAATGCTCAATCACAAAACTCTGGACTTTCTCTAGAAACTCTGGTTCTACTCTTTGATTCATATTAAAATAGTAATTAATTCTGGGGCTGCAGTGGTGATGGCTCATGAGCTAAGAGTACCCAGCTGCTTTTCCAGGAGACATGGGCTTAATTCTCAGACCTAATATGGTGCCTCACAACCTCTACAGATACTGCATGCATGTGGTGTGCAAAATACATGTAGACAAATCCCTATAGATAAAAACATGCATACATACAGAAACAGTAAATAATGCTGACCCGCAAGAGAAGCAAGAGAATGCATTTGCATTTCCTGTGCATAATGGATGTGTGGATGTGGCCCACAGACAAAGGCCTGTGCCAGTTGTTGGGACTCTTGTTTGGTGTGTGTCAAATGCCTTCATACATTGACCTTACATGAAGAAGGCCTGTGACCTGCTGAAACCTGGTTGCTTTCTTTCAGTTACAATGTAGAGAGAGTTAAATTACAAGATGATTCTCAAATAGAAATCATTGGATGATGCTGCCTGATCTTTCTAACATGCTGTCATTTATGTACTTTTTTATTATTTTATTTTTAGGAGTCAATGGCATAATTCTTCACAATAAAATTTAGGTATTGGAGGGATGCCTGCGTTCTATCTCCTGGCTCCTTTCAAAGGAAGCGCTGCTGATCTGAATGCACTTACTTCTGTATCTGCTTTGTCTCCCTTTAGTTGAAAGTTTCTGGCATTTTATAGCTATCAAGTCTGTAGCTGCTGAATCTCTACTTCAGCATTTAGTTTCTAGGCCTTTCATGGTGGAAACATGTCTGCAATTTCTTTTCACCTCCCCCTAACATTCTATGTTGATATCTAATATTGAAGAACATAAATAATAAGTAAATAAAAGGCAATTTCTCGTGGCTGGAGTTTCTGATCATTTATAATCTTTCAGTGAGTCTTTATCTCAATCTGTACTGTGTTTCACTTTTGCTCTTCTCTTTTTTACATTACTTTTTGTCATGTCACTTAAAAAACAACTCTTGTTTTCTTTTTGTTTTTAATAATTAATTAATTTACTTTACAATATTTTCTTGACATAAAATACAGGAATAGTCTCCTAAATTACATTATTTTAAAATTAATTTTTATGTATCTATTTATTTATGTAACTTTAATGTATGCATAATATAATATGTATATATAACACTATGGTCTGTGTGTGTTCACAGATGCAGTGTTGAAAACAAGAAATCCTTTAGGTCTCTGTTTAGAAAATATGCTTCAGTTCTTCAGTAATAGTGGGTAAGTTTGGAAGATCTTAAGTATGTGCTCTGGATTAAAGAGTGTTAGAGGTAAAAATATTTACATCCTGTTTTTGTGTCATGATTTTGTCAAAAGATTGCACTACAGAAGATTGGCCAGGAAAAAGTAGTTTTCTCAACAGTAGAGATGAACTTACTAACAAATGTAACTTACATGATCTAAACAAGCCGCTAGTGACGACTCGCACCATCCAAGCAGCTGTCACCTATGGAATGTTTGAAAGGTCCACGTGAAAATACCCAAAGCTTCTGGAGAGCGTCTTCATGTGAGTGTCGCTGAAGAGATACCTAAATTAATTCTGAGAGAGGATCAGTTTCCTGGAAAACACTGTCGTTCACAGTGTAAATGCAAAGTGATCAAAGTCACTTTTAATTAAAGCCCCTTTCTTGGCTCACTAAGGAATACTAGGAGAATGTCAACCTGTATTAATGCACTCCATTATGACTTTGACTATATTTTACAACTTGAAAATTTTTCACTTTTATGGTGCCATCAGCTTGTTACTTAATAAGAGATGTTTTATTGACATTTATGTTCTTTACTTAATGATGTGTATTTAAATGATGGCTGTCATCTTCATTAGAAGCCACTGCTGAAGAGAACAGCAGGGACACCTTGTTTCATTCCCACTGTGGAGAGATGGAGATTATAACCTTGGACTAAACTCTTTGCCAATAGAAGTCTCAAAGACTTTTTGTTTCTTTCTGTAAATGATCATGTTTACTGATGTATGAAGCATAAACATATTATACCATACATTATGTTTTTGGAATATAAATGTAATAATTTTTATTTGGAATTTCTTAGAAAAATTTTAAATACCTTAGGACTCAACAATTTAACAGAAAATATCAGACTTAAAATATTGTAACTTAAAATATCAGTCTCCTTATGTGTTCAAAATTAGTGAATATTTTCCATTGTCATTTGTTTGATTTATGATTGATGCTCAGGAAAATCTTTCCCTTTAAAAATTTTGTGGATTTTAAGTTGAATTCAGCTTCTATTGAATTCTATTCACATTAAACAGGAGAGTAGGGAAATTATTTTGTGCCTCATCAACTTATGATTGGTCAGTTTGCTTTTAAAGGCATATTCACTGTCTTGTTCTTAATTTTAAAATTGCCAATAAAGTTGCATTGCCTAAAGTGAGTATGTGAGAAACAAAAACACTAAGAAAAGCTGAAGATGCTTTACTAAAAACAGGCAGGACGGCAGTTAAACGTATTCTGCAGTCGGGTACTGGCACCAGCGGGTGCCACTGAGGCGCATATGGCTAGTGTCCATTTATTTTTATACTTATTTTGAATACTTATAATTTCTTCAGACAAACTTGTGCCATTATTCTTCCTAAGAACATGTATTTATTTTGTATTCAGCATTGCTTCTCTGTTGACATATGGTTTTAGAGGCCTTTGGGAATCTAGCTTTTAAAATGGGCCTTGAGGACTTTGACTTCTTCCAATATTTAATGATGGTCGTTCTTATATAACACAATATAAGGCTAACAACTGTGTTTTGCCTTCCCATGCTCAGTCACGAACACCAGTGTAATTCTTGTGTTCCTTTCTTCAGGACTAGAACTGTTGCCATGTGACAAATCAACTGATGGGCATTCTTCAAGCAGTGTGGTGGAGATGCTCAACCCAGAAGCCACCACTAATTACAGGGGTCCAGCCCCGTGCATGGGGCTTCATTAACGCATTAGACTGTCAACAACAGTGGCTTATGAAAGACTCTAAGTCATATGGATCTAGTGTTTCCTGTTTAACTTTCTGGGTTATTTCACAAGTCAGAAAATTAACATAACATTGTGCGTTATTATTTGAAGTCATTATTCTTGAACTAATAAGTGCTTGAAAATATTACTGCAGTTGATTCACTTTCTTCACTGAAAATGTTTTGTTTAGGGTTTGACACAATAGGCAAGTGTTACTAGTATTTTTGTAGTACAAATAAACACATTTTGATACAGTCCTCCTGTTGATGGGTTATACTCTGGGGGAAAATACTCACCTTCTGTTACCTAAGAATATAGGCAAAAATGTTCACAATGAACTTGGCAATTTAAAGATGTAGTATCATATCATGTCATTCATGGGAATAATTCACCCACTACTCTCACCAAATATAAAATGGCTTATGCTAATTAACTAGCCATATTTATATGGACATTAAATTAAATATTCTTTAAGAACTACATAAAATCAATACTGGCCAAGAAAATTAATATACACACTCACACTTATAATTTTCTAATTCATATTTTTCTTATATTTATTCTACAACAGTTCTGAATCTCTAATCTTTTGAGAAAAAAACAGAAGCAAATAAAAGACAGGAAGAAAATAACTCACAAACAAAATAACAATACAAATCTAGACTTAACAGGGATAAGAATGCCTCTCAGTGGATACTTATTGCTGAAGTTGTGTAACGTTTTGGGCTTTATCTCCAGGGTCACATAAAGCCAGCCAGGCATGGTGGTGCAAGTCTAAAGTCCCAGAACTCTGGAGATGCCATCAGGATGGGCAGAAGTTCAAGGTAACCCTCAGCTAAATGATGGGTTTAAGGTCAACCTTGGAAGCATGAAACACTGTATCAAAACACTGAAAAAAAAAAAAAAAAAGAAGCAAACAAGATTCTCAAGACTTAGATTAATTCTATCCAGACTTTTACAAACCACTCAGATATTCAGGAAAACTATAATAATTAATTAATTCCACACACAAAAGAACACTTTGTCTTTATACTGTGTCTTTATACTTTATACCTTAAGATAACATTAAGGGAGGACATAAAATTAACTATATATGGATTGTATCTGCATCGTTAAGAAATTGAGGTTAGCAGGGCTCAGTGGCTCCTGTAATCCCAGCACTGGGGAGGCAGAGGCAGGGAGATCTCTGTGAGTTTGCAGCCAGCCGGGTCTACAGAGTGAGTATAGGACATCCAAGGCTACACACAGAAACCCTGTCTCAAAACAAACAAACAAACAACCCCCCACGAATTTGAAGTTTAAAAAGTTTTTAAAGTATGCCCACTCATTACTGATAAAAATATTTTAATTTTTGTTACATTTAAAGATACGAGATATTTTGAAATTAGGGTCAGAACTAGACCTACTTTTTAACCATTACTGTTAGAAAAAAATGAAATATTCAATAATTAATAAAAATTACTTCACCTTCATCTCTCAGTGCCTAATAGTCACTTTTGTTGTAGTAATCAATTAAGTCAGCTTTTGTTCATGTCTGATAGTGTTTGCCTCCGGTGTATTGTTTGTGTTGACTTCCTGCTTTTAATTTCTCAGGTGACACAATGGCTTGAGCATCATTAAAGATCCCTGGCTTGAGTGGAATTTGCATAGCATTTGTCACTGCTCCAGTGCTCTAGAAATAAGCCCAGATTAGACACGGGACCGGTATAATCAATGCTTGAAAGTGGAACAACCCATTTGAGTCAACTTTACATAAATATACCATCGATCTACAGAATTACTAATTACAGTGCCTCGTAGTGAACATGTCTGAAGCCTTTTTTACAAATTACATTTAGTCCACTTGATGGTATAATTTGATTATTTCATGATCGATATAAATAGGAGTAAGGAATTAAAGTAATGGTTTCTGTGAAGGAGCAATTTGCTTAATGCCTGCTCAGAAGGAAGGACCACCCGCGCAAATATGAGAGCCAACATGCCATCTGTGCACTTTTGAGTAATGTAGATGTGATCCTCTCAACGTGGAGAGTAAATGGAGAAGTGAAAAAAGAATTACATGTATTATAAAGGTGGAGGTAAAATGTAGAGAATTGTTTTAGAAGGATCTATATTAGGCCTATACTCCAACTGGCCCTAAAACTATCTCTCACTTTTTTTTTCTCGAAATTAAAAAATACTAGACGTGCCCTTCAGTTAGGGCTCCTTTTAAAATATAAGATAGTTTCAAAACTGAATGTGTGTGTGTGTGTGTGTGTGTGTATGTGTGTGTGTGTGTGTGTGTGCCTGTGATGGGTTTGGGGACTTGAGCTTCTTAATCAAGAGACAAAAGAGAACACTCATAGGATATACAGAAATTTGAACTGATCTAGAAAATGACCATGAATTTAGTTTAGATAATTAAAACAGACATTTTAAAATATCAAAGATGTGTGACATAATTAGAATACAGAAGTTTGAACCTCAAAAGAAGTTTATAGATAGAAGAACACACAATGGGCTAATCATTGTGCCTTACACGGAAGAGAAAGTTACGCTTTCCCTCCATTCAATAGGACGAGCATGGCTTTAATTAAATTAATACACTGGGCAGGGACCATTTTAGTAATTGCTGGATTGTGATTGCGCTGTTGTGTCCTGAGCACCCATGAAACTCTTTTAAGAACTTTAGACAATGAAGAAAGAAAAGAACATAAACCTCTTGGGCACAGTTAGCAAAGGGAACAGAAGACAAAGGATGAAACTTTTCAACATCTCTTGAGAATTCAGGGTCAGCATGTATTTGCAACTATAGGAATCTACATTTAAAAGTCTTTGGCAGGAAAAGGATAACACAGGTGTAAAGTAGTGCAAGCCTACAAATGCCTGAAAATTGGGAAATACAGGGAAGCCTTAACTTTTAAAACTCAAACACAGAATTAGGGCCAGATAGAATGACAAACTTTTTTTGTTTGTTTTGTCCTGTTTGAAGAGGGAGATTCTACTGATCAAAGTATTGATGTAGATGCTAGGACACATAGCCAAACTTTGGGCAGAGTGCAGGAAAACTTATGAAAGAAGGGTGCTTATTTATTGTTTAAATTTTTTTATTAATTATACTTTATTCACTTTGTAACTTTGTATCCCCCTATAGCTCCCTCCCTACTCCCCTCCCAAACCCTCCTTTCCTTCCCCTTCTCCACGCATGCCCCTCCCCAAGTCCACTGATAGGGGAGGTCTTCTCTTCCTTCCTTCTGATCCTAGTCTATTAGGTCTCATCAGGAGTGGCTGCATTGTCTTCCTCTGTGCATTGTCAGCCTCTGGTAAGGCTTCTCTCCCCTCAGAGGGATGTGATCAAAGAGCAGGCCAATGAGTTCATGTCAGAGGCAGTCCCTGTTCCCATTAATATCGAACCCACTTGGAGACTGAACTACCATGGGCTACGTGTGTGCAGGGATTCTAGGTTATCTCAATTCATGCTACTTGGTTGGAATATCAAATGAGTATGGAGGTGTAGAGGACTTGGGAGAATTTAGGGAAGGAAAAACATGATAAGAATATATATATATATATATATATGTTTTTACAATTCAAATAATAAAATAAAAGAAAAATAAAAAGATAACAAAACTTTCACATCTAATAACTGAAAATGTACGTTTGCCTAATGACAAATGAAATGTCTCCCTCTCTTTGTGGCTAGCTTGTCTAAGGGTTTCACTGTGTGGAACTAAAACAAAAGCACATTGGTTGGCATTCAGTCAAAACCTGATGAAGCAATGAGTGGTTGTCTGACTACAGGGATGAACACATAAAAAAGGCATGGATTAATTAAATTTCATATAACACACACACACACAAGAGTGGGGGATGTCTCCAACATGGACTCTGTTCCCTGCTTTCTGATCACTTGTCCCTGATGGAGCTGCCTCCCAGGCCACAGTTCTGATTCAACTTGATGACCTGGGATGGGGGAAAAGAGGAATGGAATGTGGAGCCAGGATGAGAAGAGGGTCCTCTTGCAGAGGACCTTGCACAGAACACTCATGACAGCTCATAACCTTCTAGGATTCCAGTTTCAAAGGAGCTGATACCCTCTTTTGGCTATCACAGGCATTGCACATACACAGTGCAATATCTATCTATCTATCTATCTATCTATCTATCTATCTATCTATCTATCTATCTATCTATCACAACAGTGATACACATAAAAATCAAATAAAATGCTTAAAGCATTTTAAATGTCAGTACAAAGGGAGCAGAAAAGGAAATCAAAATCTAAGATGGGAGTAAGGGAAACAAGCAGATCACCCTACTGTGCTGTGCAAGCCAACCATTCGTCATCAATTTTAAGAGCTTTGCAGATGTAAAGCTGAACTAAATCATAACACTAACAATGCTCAAATGGTGACTGAATAAAACGCATGCCTGGCACTGACTTGTGAACCAAGCGTCTGCTTATAGTCAAATGGAATTTGATTTTTTTCCCTACATGTCTGGCCTCTGCTGAAAACACTGGGTGCCAGTGGAGCATGTATCATATATTCTGATACATCGCATTAAAACTTATTTTTGTAATTAAAATTCAAGTCGCTAAAAAGTGGGTACAGTAGACAGTTGGCCAGCCTATTTGGCAGAAGCTGTATTTGAGAGAAGGAGAAGAAGAAAAAAAAAGATACTAAAATAATTTCTCTACATGACTGGTTTGGATCTCTCTTCACTAAGCCATTCTTGGTGCACAACGTGAAACTTTACCCCAAATGCATCTTATTTGGAAACAGAAAAAGCTTTTTCTGTTGTGAAAGAGTACAATGAAAAATGCATAAATCAACCTCAATTTGGATGACTTCAGTAATTTGCATTCATCTGTTTAAAGAGAGATGTCTTTGGAGACTCCTATTTTTACATAAAAATTACACTCAGCATCTCGCAGGCTCTTTTGTTCACTAAAATTAGATTTGCTCACTTTTACAATTCACAGGCAAAGTCACACATGCTATTTGTAGTATGCCCTTTTCTCTAACTCGCTCAAAAACTTAAATGGTTATATGGATTATAGATGTGCTCTCATAGCAAAGTAACATATACTGATTCCTGGACTGTGTGCCTATGGCTTAAAGCCACCTCTCCTTTGCAACCTCAATCCTCCAAAATTGCCAAAATGTATCATACGATTTTGAGAGTATTCTGTACTTCAATATTATTGAGCATTTCCAAGGGCACCTAGGACACAATCCAATGAACTTGTGTCAATTCCAGACGTGTGGGCTTGTCATCCAATGGATATGTAGTTCCAAACACGCTACATACCATTGTGATTCTTTTGTTTATCCTTACTATAATCCATGGGGATGTGCAACTACACCTTAAATTGGCACCCAATAGGGGGAGCCATCAGAAAGTGAAGAAAGGTATATCATTACAAAAAGGCAACTAGCATTTCACAAAAGAATGATGAACATAGAACATATAGTCACATAATAGTGGATCTCATAAAGTGTCTACTTATAATGTTTTATGAAAGTATTGTAGAAAATGGCAGGACAAAATTCAGTAGCTAGAATTTCACTTATTGTTCCATTTGGCTATGTCCTAACAAGGTGTGCTTTTTTCTTTATTATTATTATTATTATTATTATTATTATTATTATTATTTTATTTTTTACTTTTATTAATTATACTTTATTCACTTTGTATCCCCCCAATAAATCCCCCTCTTCCCCTACCAATCTCACCTTCCCTCCCCCTTCTCCACACATGCCCTTCCCCAAATCCACTGATAAGGGAGGTCTTCCTTTCCTTCTGATCCTAGTCTATCAGGTCTCATCAGGTGTGGTTGCTTTGTCTTCCTCTGTGGCCTGGTAAGGCTGCTCCCTCATCATAGTGAGGTGATCAAAGAGCAGGCCAATCAGTTCATGTCAGAGAAAGTCCCTGTTCCCATTAATATGGAACCCACTTGGACACTGAACTGCCATGAGCTACATCTGTGCAGGGGTTCTAGGTTTTCTCCGTGCATGGTACTTGGTTGGAGTATCAGTCTCGGGAAAGACCCCTGGCCTCAGATTTTTTTGGTTCTGTTGCTCTCCTTGTGGAGCTCCTGTCCTCTCCAGATCTTACTATTTCCCACATCTTTCATAAGATTCCATGCACTCTGCCCAACAGTTGGCCATAAGCTTCAGCATCTGCTTTGATAGTCTGCAGGGCAGAGCCTTTCAGAGGCCCTCTGTGGCAGGCTGCTGACTTGTTTCCTGTTTTCTTCTTCTCCTTTTGTGGATATGCCAGTTAGATCTTTTTAAGTGCCACTGTTATACTGTGAAAAAGATAGCAGCATCAGCAGAGTAATCACCTTTATAATTACAATCACCATTCTGAAGTTAACTTTTATGAGTGTATGTGGCTGCTCAAAGGATAGTTCACTTTCTCTTCTTGGCTTATGTTATCTTATATATTGACATACCGATGTATCTATATTTTGCAAGTTCTCTTTACAAGTAATTAGTAAACTTCTGTGAATCTGTACAATAAATTTCTTGGCTCATCAGGTGCCAGAAACTGATGGTGTTTCTTAATAGCTAGGAATAGTGTTCTAGTAGATGAGCATAGACTTCACTTCAACAGAGTCATTTCCATTTCAATCCCTTTAGATAAATATCCGTCAATGATATTGCTTAATTATAGAGTAATTCTTCTTCTTTCTGGTTATCTTTTTTTAATTTATTTTATTAGTTGGTAAATGGTTGGTGGTAATATTTTGATATCTATTTGTTGATTTGTTTGTTTTGCTTTGCTTTACTTTGTTTTTGAGATCTCTTGGTCTAGGTTGGCCTTGAATTTCTAATCATCCTGCGCCATACTCCTAAGTATTTGGGTGGCATGTGACTGAAAAAAGTACCTATTTTATAAATGTGTGGAGGGTATTCCATTTTATGTCCCATCATATTTTTATTAGTTTGCATTGCTCACTATCTAATAGTTCTTACAGGTTTCTTTTCTCCACAATCTTACCAGTACCTGTTATATTCAACTTTTGTGTAATAGTCATTTTTAATGGAGTGATATTGGCATCTTATTGCAGTACTAATTTTTCCCATATTGCATTTTCATTACTTGTTATACATAGTACATGTGTGCATTGTAGCATGTTTTAATATTTTTCTCTGACATTTATGCTTCCACTCCTTTTCCACTGAACTTCAGGACGTCATATGCCGGGCCAACATTTGCCAGCTAACCTACATCCCTGACTCCTGGTGTGTGTGTATGTGTGTGTGTAAAGACAGATTAATTGTTCCTCATATTACTGTGTATTCTGTTGTGTGGTATCACATGATCTTTGTTAGATGAGGTTTTTCACATTCATTTTCTAGTTCACATACTTTATTGGTTAACAGTAATTTATAAATAGATTTTTCTCCAATAAGATAGTCCTATTATGTGACCCTGATTGGCTTTCAACTCCTGATTCTGTTTCAGCCTCCTGTATGATGCTGTGTGGGTGTGAGTCACAGCCCTTCCCTGATAGGAATAGGTGGGTAGGTCTTTAAACTAGGCCACCTTCAAACTCAGTATGTAGCCTAGGATGACTTTTAACTTCAAATCTTCCTGCATCTCTACTAAGAATTGTTAATATGAAATTATGAAGAAATAAAAAGCCAAGTAGAATATGAAACAATAAGATTAAAACACTGGTGAAAATTATTTCATAAAAAAAACTTTGAAACATGATGGTTCATTGCATCTACTACCAAACATTTAACAAAGAGCCAATGTTAATAATTCTTAAATTATTCTGAAATATTACACACAATATTCTTCCAAGCACATATTAAAAGATCATAATTACTTTTATTCCAATATGATAAACACACACACGCAAATAAATTACAAGCAAAAATGCCAAATGGATATAGATGAAAAAGTAAACAACAACAAAAAAACCTTAAGAAGGTATAAGCAAACAGAATTTTGTAAGACAGTAAATGAGTGCTCTCCAAAGCCAAGTTGGACTCATCCTAAGAAGGCAAGGATGTCTTAACACATATAGTTCAATGAACATTTAACTCAGTACATGACAAAAAAGTACATCTGAAAACTTCAACAGGACTACGCTGGAAACTCTGAACAACCTATGAATAGAAAGAACACAAGTTAATATGATATGATCTAATATAACTCAAATCAGATATTATACAGACTGTGGAAAAGCTCAAAGCTTTCATGTATTGATTTGATTTAGTGTAAGATAAAGATATATAATTTTGCCAATTGCATCCATTGCATTGGAAATTCTAATCAGAGCAACCAGGCAAAAAAAAAAAAAAGTAGGCACAAAATCATAAAAGAAAATAATATCATCGTGCTTGCATACATATAGATTCATAGAAACAAAAAAAGTTGAGTAGATACAGGCTGTGAAGTAGGAACAGTTTCATTTTTATATGTGTATAGTTGTTTCAGTAAATCTTGAAAAATAGTGCATTTTCTCCCCCAGTTCTCATAATTATCTTTAATTACATACTATTTTCATAACTTTTATGGTTGTATGAGAGC
Organism: Pachyuromys duprasi; assembly: GCA_028658305.1. Lineage (NCBI taxonomy): Eukaryota > Metazoa > Chordata > Mammalia > Rodentia > Muridae > Pachyuromys > Pachyuromys duprasi. The sequence goes on along the minus strand of CM053761.1, from coordinate 8,998,859 downwards.
CCAATAAACAGTAAATTGTGTGCAATATAGAACTAGGAAATGAATGAAAAAATTTTAGATAAAACATTGCAAGACAAAAACTAAAAAGATAGTATCTCTTGAGTGAGTTAACCCAGACCCAGAAAGACACACACTTTGTATATACTCACTCATAAGGAGATATTAGCCATATAATACAGGATAACCATACTTCAATCCACAGACCTAAGGAAGCTAAGTAACAAGGAGGGTTCTAGAGAGGGTGCTTAATTCTCATTCAGATGGGCAAGTAGAATAGACAACATAAGTGGTCGAAGCAAGGAAAGAGGAAGGGAACGTACCATAGATGTTCTCTGAAAGGCTCCACTCAACAGGGCATCAAAGCAGATGTTGAGACACAGCCAAACTTGGGGCAGAGCACAGGGAGTCTTATGAAAGAGTGAATGGATGGATAGAAGGACCCAAAGGAAACAGGAGCTACATAAGGAGATTAACAGAGCCAAAAATTCTGGCCACTGGGTGGGGAGTAGGGGTGTCCTGTGGAGACTGATGCAGCACCTAAACCATGCATGGAGAGAACCATGTAGCTGATATGCAGCTCAGTCTCCATGTGAGTTTCCTAGTATGGGAAGCAGAGGCTGTCTCTGACATGAACTTCTGTGCCTGCTCCTGGATCACATCCCCATGGCAGGGCAGCCTTTCCAAGCCGTAGAGAAAGAGGATGCAGCCAGTCCTGATGAGACTTGTTAGGCTGAGGTCAGTTGGTAGGGAAGGAAGGCTCCACTTTTCTGAGGACTAGAAGAGGAAAATGGGGTGGGGGAGAAAGAAGGAGGGTGGGATCTGAAGGAGTCAAGGGAGGTGGCTATGTGAAGTGAGTAAATTTAAAAATAATTTAAATTAAAAAAAAGAATGGTATATACTCACTTATATAGACCTATAAGATAGGATAAAAATACTGAAAAAAAAGAAGATAAACAAGAAAGAGTACCTGGGGTAAGAGATTAATCCTCACTTAGAAAGACAAATGGGATGGTGATTGGATGTTGGAGAAAACAAGTAGCAGGACAAGAGCCTACCACAGAGAGCCTCGGAAAGACTCTACCTAGCAGTGTATTAAAGCAAATATTAAGACACATACCCAATCCTTTGGCAGAGTGCAGGGAATCATATGAAAGAAAGGAGTGTTAGTAAGACCTGGAGAGGACAGGAGCTCCACAAGGACCAAATATACCAGGGCACAGGGGTCTTTTATGAGACTGTTTCTCCAATCAAGGACCATGTATGGATATAACCTAGAAACCTTGCTTGAATGTGGCAAATGGTAGCTCAATATCCAAGTAGGGACCCTAGCAAGGGGAACAGAGACTATTTTGGACATGAACTCAATGGCTGGCTCTTTGGTCCCCCTGCCCCCCGAGGGAGGAGCAGCCTTGCTAGGCCAAAGAAGAAGACATTGCAGCCATTCCTGAAGAGACCTGATAAGCTAGAGTTAGATGGAAAGGGAGGAGGCCCTCCCCTATCAGTGGACTTAGAAAGGAGCAGGGAGGAGATGAGGGAGGGATGGGGGAGATAGGGAGGGAATGTGGGAGGGGGCTATGGCTGGGATACAAAGTACATAGCCTGTGATTAATATAAAATAAAATGTTAATAAAAACAGCATAAAAATGAGTCACTAAGAATAATAAAAAATAGTATTTGTTTATGGATCAAAAATTAATACTGTTAAAATGCAAATACTTTCCAAGGTAATATTTAGATTTACAGCAACTGCCCTCTCAGTACCAGTTACATCTCCTTGCAACACACACACAAGCATGTACAAGCACATGCACATGACCTTATTAGCCAAAATCAGAGAGAAAGAGAGAAAAGAAAGCATTAAATATGTGAATGGATCTATATTGGATCATATTGTGGTACTGGCATGAAGAGAGACAGGTAAACCAGTGGGATTGACTGGAAAGTCCAGAGTAAGCCAGTGCTTCCGCAGTCAACTAACCTTCCATGGTGGTCAGAGGATCACAATGGAGGAAGCAGAGCTCTGCCTTTCCCAATTTACATGTGTCAACCAAAACTGGATTGCAGCTCTCTATGTAAGATCTGAGACAATGAATAAGCAAGGTGAAAACAGAAGAAAAATTTGAGGATTTTGTAATGGGCACGAATATTTTGGAAAACACTCCCAAGCAAGAGGCAACAAAAGACAAAATAGACAAATGATATAGTGTCAAGCTAAATACTTACTATTTTCAAATGCAATATCATTACAATTTAAGGATACACAATACTTTTCAGCCAATACATGTTTTCAGAATTTTTAAAAAATAATACATTTTCAATCTTTCATAATTTTTCTTGTTTAATGACTAATCAATGTGATAGTATTAACATATAATATCATGTAATTATATAGATTTCTAGAGTGTACAAAAAATAATTTTTTCCATTCAGTTATGACCATTCAGTCAACTTTCCTAATTCTATCTATAACAACCTATTATCAGTCACTTCACTTCTTATCATTAACAACCTGCAAAAATTCAATTGCATTTGTGTTCCTGTGGTTTTGTGAAGAACAAGAGGAGGGAAAGGGAGGGGAGGAGCAAACCACTCTTCTAAAACTCTCTCTTTCTCTGCATAAACAAAGCACGATGTGTATCTGTGTATTGGTGTATGACTGGGTGTGAGTGCAGTCCATGACAGATGTGTGGAGATTAGAGGACAGATTCAGGTTTCAGTCTCCTCTGCACTGTCTGAGGCAGAGTGTCTAGTTTATAATGGTCATGTCAGGCTAGCTGGGTCAGGGACTTCCATGATTCTTCTATTTCTGCCGCCTGCCTCTCTACTACCCACAAGGATAACAAACATGCTCTCTAGAGTCCATGGTTTTGAAATCTATCCTCCTGCCTTCTTGACCTGCTCAGTTCCTGACCCATCTCTCTTACCACGTTCTAGACGATGTTAATGGAATTGCATAGGCTGTTGTCATTTGTGACAATGTTCTTTTCATTTAGTGCAGCAGTTTAAGATTCCTTCATGAATCGTGCACTGTTTATGCATTTATTCTTATTGTGTAATAAGTTTTAATTTATCAGATACCACACTTTGTTTATGTACTCATTCCTGGAGGGACATATGGAATATTTTCGGTTTTGGCTTTAATAATAATGCTGGTATGAACTTTCCTGTTCAACTTTTTACACAGACATATGTTTAAATTTTCCTTGACTAAATGCTTAATTATGAATCTCTGAGTTTAACTCTTTCAGGAATAGTTTTAAACACATCTATACTACTTTTTACTTTTATCAGCATGGAGTAGGAGGTTCTGTTTCCCCAAACCAATTTAAGTATACTTTAAGTATGTATCTATCAAGAAAATACTTTTAATTCATAAATGCCTGAAGTTCATGAGGGTAAAAAGGAAATAATAGCACTCTTATTTCAAAATTTAAAAGAAAAACCAACCCAAACATTTTTAGGTTTATTTGCACACGTTTACTATATAATCCTTTGCTGTGTAACCATTTGTCTTGAGATAACACTTGCTTCTACATATTAAGTAGCATATAATTCTACCTTGGTTATCTATGAGTCTAGAGGTATATAAAACTTTTTATATGATTATTTGATTCTAAAGTAATGTGTATTAAATAATTTATCAATTAAAATATATTTTTGTCTTTTATTGGCATATGTCAATTATTTACTCTGATGCAAGTCTTTAATTGAATACATTATTTGTAAATATTTTCTTTCATTGAGTATCTTACCTTAATAAAAAATTTTTGAACAAATATTTGTATTTTGATGAAATTCATTATAATATTCTGTGTTTCCTCTTGCTTTTTGTGCCATAGTCAACAAGTAACCATCTCAATGAAAATTTAAATAGTTGCATCTATATTTTCTACAAACATTGAATAATTTTAAATCTTTTAACGAACGATTTGCAGGTAAGTTGTGCATATAATATAAGGTGAGACCAGCTTTATTTTTATGAAATGTATTTTAGTTCAGGTTTCTATTGCTATGAGAAAAAGAAACTTGGGAAGAAAGGATTTTTTTTCTAGTGGCTTAAAGCCCTTCATCCAAGGAAGTTAGGACAAGAACCCAAAAGCAGTAACCTAAAGGCAGGAACTGAGTCAGTGATCATGGGGAAAATGCCTACTTATTCACTTGCTCCTCATGGCTTGGTCAGCCTGCTTTATTATATAGCTCAGGTATATCTCCCCAAGTTTGGTACCACCCACAGTGAAATAACCAATCAAAAAAATGAACTTCAGGATGAACTACAGGCAAATTTTATAAATGCTATTTCTCATTTGAGATGTATTCTTATCAGTTGACACCAGTTTATATCAATTTGACAAAAAAAAGTGTCTGTTGTGGTTGTAAACATGTTTTTGTTTTGATCCCAGGTGTAGGATTGGGACTGATTCAGTTGGTCCACAGCAATGGACTATTGGCCTCATGTGGGAGGAGTACTTTGCCAACTGCAGATAATCTAACTCTCAGAACCCTGGAGAAAGAATAAATGCCGGAGCCCAGAGAGTGTGTAGCTCCTAGAAAGAACAAAGCTGCCCCTGCTTCTCCCTTGCTGCTCCTGGTTGCTGTTGTGAGACAAGACTTTGGAGAGCTCCTGAAACTAGCATTGCACTGGCTACAAGGGATCCCATGACCCTAACCAGCAGGAAAGAGCTAAGAGAACTGTGATCCCTCCCCACTAACCCTTTCTCTCCCCTACATAGTGTTAGGGTGTTGGAAGGAATTGGGTTGGAGTAAGGGAGGAAAAGATAAAAGAAATATAAATTAAAAGTCTTTTTGAAGTAAGCCAACACCAGTCAGCAGACAAACATACATAGAATACTAACTTCAGAAAAAAAAAAGAAAGAATAACTGATTATGTAGAGTGAACATGTGCTCACAGGTAAGTATTGGAGAAACCAGGAATATTAATCATGCAGAGTTGTCTCCTTAATGGAGGAAATGAATGCTTGTTTTCCACCCAGAAAGCTAGGACTGATGTTGTTAATAACCTGGTGACCTTTGCTATATGTATGACTAGGCATTATCTAAAACCCCCAAATTTTATATTCAAAGCTCTCCTTCGTTAGACCTTTATCTTTAACTTTACTTTCCAGCCAATAGAACCCATCCTTAGGGAAGATGGCACATGTAATATATAGCCTGCTGACCTCTGCTAAATGTGGCAGAGACAACACCGGATCCTTTGCCCTTAAGCTATAGAACCCATCTTCACTTGAGAGGTCGAATGTACTTTGCAAGAGTTTTGATGTAGTCATGCCCTAAGCTTTGATATGCACATAGGATGAGGATAATTGTTCTCAGGATTTTCCCCCTAAAGTTGTATTGGACTTAAATATGTCTACAACAAACTGCCCTGGTATCTGACTCTAGAAGTTTGAACCAGCACCAGTCAACTAACTCATGCTGAACCACGTTTCTATCTTGCCTCACGTGGTCCATTTCTCTGTGAGCTGTCATTTGTAAAGCCTCCACATTATTTTTTCAGAATCTGAGTTTTCATGACATTTCTTCCAAAAATACTTTATAAATATTAAAGTTTGTATATGAATAAACGTTTTTAGTCATACTTTCTTGATGATAACATTTCTACGGTTGAAACTAATTCATTGATTAATTTTTAAATTTCCATTAGAATTCATTAAATTAAAAATGAACAATTTTGTATCATTAATATAGTTTTACCTTATGATACTGAGGGAAAGGGGAGTGAAAATTAAATGGCAGGGAAGTAGATATTAATAAATATCAATGACTTTGACTGGAAGTTAATGCCTTATTAGTGACTACTATCAAATCCAGAAGAAATAATTCATGCAAAGCTCTCAAATCCTTTAATAAAAAAAAAGAGTAGGTAATTTGACCTTTAAAGCCAATATTCCATTGACAAAAAAGTCAAACGTATCATATGAAAACTCCAGAGCAACAGTCTTAACAAATGTATAGATAAAATACTCCATAAAATATCAGCAAAGTAAATATATTAACACATAAAAAAGATAACGTATCAGGATGGAGAAGGACTGAGGTCAGAAATTAAAGTTTATTTTAACTTCCAAACATCAGCTAATAAATTATGCTGTATCATTAATAAAGGACAAATTCAGCTGAATGTATAAACAGAAACAGAAAAATGTATATCACAATGTAACATTCTTTAATAATAAAGCAATCCTTTCATTAATAAAATGGATAAACAACTTATTAATTCTGTCCTCACTGCTGTGACCAAATATTTAAAATTAAGCAACTTAACCTAACGATGTTATTTTGGCTCATGGATTGTGGGAATACCACAGGGAAGGGAAAGGGTAGGAATATGAGTTGCAGCCATATTGCATCTTCACCTAGGAATCAGAAAGACGAATGGTTTTCATCTACTCTCTCTATTCAGTCAGATGCCATAGCAATGCTACAAGGCTTCCCAAATTAATGATGGAGCAGCTTCTTCAGTTAAACTATCTGGTAGCATCTTTGTAGAAATGAACAGAGTATATATTTCAGATGATCCTAAATCCAGCCCAGTTGACAATGAAGTTAATCACCACAAGCATATTCTTAGTTGAGTTGGTAGGCAACCCTATTTCTGTAACACATTTCATCTCTGACCCCTACGAACCTAGGTTCATATTGTAGGTCTTCTTGACCTCTCTGGCTCTTTCAACCCAACCTGACCCCTTCCATAAGATTCTCTGAGCTCCGATAATGTTTGGCTATGGGTGTCTGCACCTGTTCTCATTAGCTGCTGTGTAGAGCTACTCAGAGGACTGTTATTCAAGCCCTCTGTCTATAAGAATAGCAGAATATTATTAGTACTGTCAGTGGGCTCTCATGGCATGTGACCTGAGTTGGGGCTAGTTGGAAGGTTTTGTGTGCGGATTAGTTTCTCCCTCCCTGCACTAGAACTCCTGCCTCCTTACAGGAAGTAGCCCCTTCACGCTCCATTTCACCCCCTGCTAAGAGGCTCAGCTAGGGTGACCACCATGAATTCCAGATCTCCCTGTACATCTCACAGAAGCCCTCCCCATCAGTTTTCGTTCTTTCTCCCAGTCTTCTCTACCATGCCCCACACTTGATCTCCAACCCTGTGCTGTTTCCCCTCCCCAAATCATTCCCCACTCAGTTCCCTGCCTCCATCTACCTCAGATGTCTACAGTATTTCCTCTTCTAAGTGTGATTCAACCATCCTCCCTTGGGCCCTTCTTGGCTTCTTTGGGTCTGTGGATTGTAGCATGGTTATCCTGTACTTTATGACTAATATCCATTTATAAGTGAATACATTCTGTACATTCCTTTCTGGGTCTGGGTTATCTCACCCAGGATATTTTCTAGTTCAATTTCCTGATGTCCTTGCTTTAATAAGTGAGTAGTATTCCATTATGGAAATGTACTATTTCTTTAAATATTTTTCTTTTTCCATTCTTCAGATGAGGGACATCAAGTTTGTTTCCAGTTTCTGGCTTTTATGAATAAAGCTGCTATGAATATAGTTGAGCAAGTTTCATGTGGTATGGTGGAGCCTATTATGGGTATATGCCCAGGAGTAGCATAGTTGAGTCTTGACTAGATCTAGTCCCAATTTTCTGAGAAACCTCCAGATTTATTTCCATAGTAGTTGTACAAGTTTGCATTGCCACCAGTAATGTAGGAGTGTTCTCCTTGCTCCACATGGCTGGCATTTGCTGTTGCTTCATTTTTTTTTATTTTATTTTAGCCATTCTGATGGATGTAAGATGGACTCTCAGTGTCATTTTGATTGGCATTTCCCTGAGAGCTAAGAATGTTGAACATTTTTAAGTGCTTTTCAGCCATTACAGATTACTTTGTTGAGAATTCTGTTTAGATCTGTACTCCATTTTTTTTAATTTGGATTAGTTGGTTTGTTGGTATTTAATATTTTGAGTTCTTTGTATTATTTTTTGGATATAAGACCTCTGTTGGAGGATTAGTGAAGATCTTTTCCAAATCTGTTGGCTGCCATTTTGTCCTATTGACAGTGTCCTTTGCCTTGTGGAAGCTTTGAGTTTCATGTGGTCCCGTTTATTATCAGTCTTAGAACCTGAGCTGTTGGTGTTCTGTTCAGGAAATTTTTCCTATACCAATGAGTTCAAGGCTCTTCCCCACTATCTTTTCTATTAGATTTAGTATATCTGGTTTTATGTTGAGGTCTTGGATCCACTTAGACTTGAGTTTTATGCAGGTGATAAATATGGGTCTATTTGTATTCTTCTACATGTAGACATCCAGATAGACCAACACCATTTGTTGAAGATTCTGTCTTTTTTTTTTCCATTTTATCATTTCAGCTCTTTTGTCAAAAATTAGGTCTCCATATGTATGTGGGTTTCTTTCAGGATCGTTTACTTGATTCCATTATTTAACCTGTCTGTGTTTATGCCAAACCATACAGTTCTTATTTCTATTGCTCTGTAATACAGCTTGTAATCAGGGATGGTGATCCCTTCAAAAATTCTGTTATTGTACAGGTTAGTTTTAGCTACCTGAATTTTTTATTTTTATGTATGAAGTTCAAAATAGTTCTGTCAATTTTGTAAAGAATTATATTTGAATTTTGATGGGAACTACATTGAATCTGTAGATTGCTTTTGATAAAATGGCCATTTTTTTGCTATGTTAATCATACCAATCAATGAGCATGGGAGATCTTTCCATCTTCTGATATCTTCTTTAATTTCTTTCTTCAAAAACTTGAAGATCTTGTCATGAAAGTCTTTCACTTGCTTCCTTAGAGGTACAACAAGATATTTTACATTATTTGTGGTCATTGTGAAGGGTGTTGTTTCCCTAATTTCTTTCTCAGCCACTTTATTGCTTGTATAAGGGAGGCCTACTGATTTTTTAAATTTAATTTTGTATCCAGCTACTTTGTTGAAAGCATTTCCCAGCTGTAGGAGTTCTCTGGTAGAATTTTGTGGTTCACTTATATTTACTATCATATCATCTCTGAATAGTGAAACTTTGACTTCTTCCTTTCCAGTTTGTATTCCCTCAATCACCTATAGTTGTCTTATTGCTCTAGCTAGAACATCAAGAACTGTGTTGAATCGATGTGAAGAGCATGAGCAGCCTTGTCTTGTCCCTGATTTTCATGGAACTGCTTTAAATTTCTCTCCATCTAATTTGATGTTGTTTATTGGGTTTGTGTATATTGCCTTTATTATGTTTAAGTGTGTAGTTTGTATTGCTTTCCATTGCTCTTCCAAACTTTTAACATGATGGGTTCTTGGGTTTTCTCATAGGCTTTTTTAGCATTTATATAAGACAATCATGTGGTGGCTGAATTTTAAAATAACACAATTAGTTTGATTAAGGGTTTGTCCATCTTCTTGATTTTCTCAAAGAACCAACTCTTGGTTTCATTGATTCTTTGGATTGTTTTCATTATTTCTAATTTATTGATTTCAGCCCTGAATTGGATTATTTCTAGAGGTTTACTCTTCTTGGGTATGTCTGTTTCTTTTTTATTTTCCCTAGTGCTTTCAGGTGTGCCATTAAGTTGCTCATAAGACATGTCTCAAACTTCTTTCTCAATGCAATTAGTGCTATGAACTTTCCTCTTAGCACTGCTTTCATTGTGTCCCATAACTTTAGGTAAGTTGTGCCCTCACTTTCATTGAATTTTAGGGAGACTCTAATTTCTTTCTTTGTTTCTTCCCTGACCCAGCTGACATTTAGTTTACATGCATGTATAAGCCTGTGTATGCACGTGTATGCACATTGTTATTTCTGATATTGTTGAGATCTAGTTTTAGACCATGTGGTCTGATAGACCACAAGCAAGAGAAGACCGGATCCTACCACAGAGGGCCTCTGAAAGAATCCACCCAGCAGGGTATCAAAGCAGATGCTGAGACTCATATCAAAAAATATGGGCACAGGGTTTTTATCTGAGATTGATATTCCAACAAAGGACCATTCATGGAGATAAACTATAACCCCTGCACAGATGTAGCCCATGGCAGTTTAGTGTCCAAGTGGGTTCCATAGTAATGGCAACAGGGACTGTCTCTGACAGGAACTGATTGGCCTGCTCTTTGATCACACCCCTCGAAGGGGGAGCAGCCTTACCAGGCCACAGAGGAAGACAATGCATCAGTCATGATGAGAATTTATAGGCTAGGGTCAGATGTAAAGGGAAGAGGACCTCCCCTATCAGTAGACTTGGAAAAGGACAGAGAGGGGATGCAGGATGGAGGGTGCGATTAAGAGGAGATGAGGTAGGGGGATACAGCTAGGACACAAAGTGAATAAACTGTAATTGATGAAAAATTAATTAATTAAAAAGAATGTTAAAAAAGAAAGAATGAAATTTATAGTATCGAAACAATTTTGTTAGGACAAAAGATTGAAGTAAGTGGTTTAATCTTCTTTATTAAGGTACATATAGGAAAAGAAAATTTCAATGTAAAGACAGAGAAGCAAAAAATAAAAAGTTCTGAAATTGAAGGTGGAAACCAATGGGACAACCAATGAACCCTAAGGTATACCTTACAATAAAAATTAATGATACTGTTTAAATCTGAAAAAAATTAAAATAACCATAATTAGTTTAAACTCTGTTGAGTTTTTCTTCGCATCATCCCACAGCATTATGTGATTCTCTTCTGTAAGAACATTGTACTTCTCTGTGTCTCCTTCTCCTTCTCTCTCCATTCTCTTTCTGTATACTTCCCCTAATCGTTTGTAATGTCACTTAAAATAAATTGCATATAACTGAAGAGTTGAACATCCCTTGAAACTTTGTATTACTTGTCTCTATTACATTTGAGAAGTATATATTATGATCTCTTCATATGCAGGTTCACTTGTTCATTCAAGGTCATATATGTGCTGCTAATAATATGCACCATTGATAGTAGCATTTACACTTTTATTCAATGATGGGATATTTTGTACTTTTTAAAATGTTAAAATATTAGTGTATTAATTAAAAAACTCACTACTGTTTTCTGAGATACATGATCAAGACAACTTAGAGCTTATTTGGTGCTTACAGTTTCTGAGGACTAGACACAAGGACTAAGATAGCAGGGGCATGGTAGCAGACAAGCCAAATGGCCCTTGAGCAATAGCTGAGAGAGCTTACACCTTGACCCCAAAACTCAAAGTCAAAAAGAGAATGGACCGGAAATGTACTGGGCTTTTGAGAGCCCAAGTCCTGTCCTCCAGGGCACATCTTTCAACAGAGCCATACCACCTAGTCCTTTCCAACAATTTCACAAACTAATTCCTAGAATGTGAACATATGCTTCCTTGGGGGCCTGTTCTCTCAAACCAATGTATCTTGTCCACCTAATACAATTCTTTGTTCACCAGAAAGGAGTTCAATATTATTTTGTATGCTTAGATATTGATTAGTAACTATCAGTTAATCTTAAATTTGGTACTTTAATTTATTAGTATATTTTAATAGAGAAATATAATGTATTAAGGTATTATATTTCAATAAAAATATGTGCAATAAAATAACACTTGCTCGTTTAAAAAAGGGATCTTGTCCTTTGCAGAAACATGAATGAACCTGTAGGATTAGGATTAATCTTTCATGAAAGTATTATAGGATCTTGGTCATGTGTAAAACGTAAAAATGACTTCAAGGCATTTTTGAGTATAGTATTGGTTACAAGGAGCTGGGAAGAGGAAGGCCAAGGGAAAGAAGGAGGGCAGTTAGCCTATGGCTAAACAGTTAGCATTGAATAGGTGAACACAAGCCATTATTCACTACAGTCATGAAAATATATGTGAATTCTGTATTCTACAAGATATGTTTTTGAAAGTCCTTCCAGAATCACACATGTGGTGCTAGAGAAATAGCTCAGCAGTAAAAATATATTTTCTCATTTTCCACAAGACATGAGAGTCCATTTCCTAGCACACAGGCTGGGATGCACATAACTGCCAGTACCTCTTTATCCAAGGGACTGGACACTTTGTCCTCAAGTGACACCTGCAATAAGGTGTACATACTACTAAAAGCACACACACAATTTCTAAACATGATAAAATGCATATTCTTTTTTAAAAAGTACAAATATTAAAGTAATGATTGTACTAGATATATGATCCACCATTGCTCGATGTCCATAAGTTTTGAAATATTACATTTTGCCTTTGTTTAATTTATTTTTATTTTCTACAGTTTATTCACTTCATGCCCCTGCTGTAGCCCCCTCTGTGCAAGTACTATCTATCAACCGCAACTCTCTGAAATGACAATAGCCATCTTATAATCTCTTGTCTCTATGTTTGTGTTTATATAGATAGCGAGCCTGATCCATCGCTGATTGAATATATGCAAGTAAAAGAGGAAAGGGGTCTCAAACCACAGACCTTACAACCTACATGCATCCACAACAGCCTGCAGCTCTGATTCATTTTCAATAAAGACTGTTTGAACAACTTTCATTTGCTGTATGCTGTTGTTCTCCCTTCCAGTATTAATTAAAACATGTTCCAATAAAAACCTCCAGTGTGAGCACACAGAACTAGACTGTGCTCTGGGTGCTGCCTTCTTGTGTGACAAGCCACACTTCCCTGCAGCGAGTGCATTTTGCTCACATTTTTAGAACTATTAGGCTAGGATAATTATGAAACAATCTAAACAATGTTCAACGGCCCGTGCAGATGTCTGACAGGGCATGTTGTCTCTTAATTAGGAGTTTCAATGCCTAATGCTCGTATATTAACTGAAATAATTGGCTGGATGCTTCACATTTCTTCCATTTTCACTGATACTGAAACTATACTAGCTAAAAATTGTATGTCTTAAAAAATGCATGTATGAACACTTATACTCACACTTCCACATACCACAAACACATACTAACTAAATACCCATACATCTTATACTTGCACACAATACATATACATGGTACACATATAGACATACATACACAAATACACATTCTCTCACACATATACACATATTATATATATATATACATGTACACAATCATACCCAAATAAACATGTACACACACATATATACATACATAGCACATATAAACACACATGCTCATATACAGACAGAAACATATATACACAAATATATGGTGTGGTAAATTTTAGAATTAAATTTTTAAATTATTTGGTCATGTCTTTTTTTAAACTGAACACCTAATTTAATATATTCTGGTACATTTTGAATAATCTCCTATTCACAGTTTTTCATTTCACTTTCTTAGAGGGAATTCTCTGTAATTCCATTATGTAAACTTTGCATTTGTGTCAAAGGTATGTCTTATATAGTAAAAAAAGGACAGCATTTGCTCTTAAACTATTTGATACCTTAATGTTGATTCACAACCATTAATGCAAGATCTGCTTTTAAACAGAACAAATTGCTATCTATTAGAAACACTCAATGACCTATTTCCATAAACATTTCCACAGAGATCTTGATGTGAAAAGCCCAGCAGACCTCTTATGAAAATTAGACAATATTGAGTTGAAGTAGATGAGTCATATTGTTTTTGCTTGGTATTTTGAGAAGTGGATTACTGCTGCTACTAAATAATACAGAATAAAAGTCTGCGTGCAGGTAACTATAAGCCTTTGCGTGTTTCAATATATTTCCTTTTGTTTCACTGATGCGCTTTGTCAAAATGATTTTATGCATAAAAAATAAAAGATATTGTTTGGAAATTCCCTGCTATAACTTCTGTCATGTGTAAAACTATATTAATGTTGATTAGATATACAGAAAGATTCTTAATGGGTTCAAGACCTTAAGAAATGTAAGTTTGCAAAATTATAATTTGCCATCAATTTGGTTCAATGTTTTTGTGGGAAAAAGTTTTATTTGACAGCAGAGATTATGAGATGAAGAAATAGGGAATTTCAAACAATTATTTGCATTTCATACTTTCTCTAAATAACACAAAGTGTTCTGCATTGGATTCACATGGCAATCATTAAAAGTATTGGAAATAGGTGCCATGTTGGAGTAAGGTTATAATTCAGTGGAGATGAATGTTCCTTGTTAAAAAGAGTTGACACTTGTGATCCATCCTTTCAATCAGTGGTATAATTCAGAAATAGAGGGACATTGTTTAAAGCAGCCACTAAGCAGCTACTATATTTTTTTAACTTTTTATTTTGCTAATTTGAAATGAAAGGAGTTACATTACTGTCTGATATTAATTTGAATGATATCTCATTTTTCTCTTGCCCTTTTTTCTTAAGTTAAATATCTAATTTAAACATTATACATGTTTGATGCAATAAGATAGATATACAGTGAAATGAAAAAATAATGTAATAACAATTGTACTAATGTCACCCCCTGTAAACAACATCAACAAAAAATGGGCCATATTAATGCATTCAACAGTGCTTGGTGAAGCAACTGATGCCATGTCATTATTTGCTTATTATGTAAAGAAATGAAATTATAAGCCTTACCAAAAATTACTGCTAGATAAATATGTCCCCTTTTCTTTGCCTCTGGTTCTCTCTCTGTCTTTCTCTCTCTCTTCTCTAAAAGAAACAAATAAGCAAAGAGAAATCCAAGCAAAACCAAAAATTAAATATTTACAATTGATACTTTCTGGAAAAGGTAAAATGATTTTTTTCAACAATGGATTATCACTAGGTACATAAACTACATTCCAGGGAAAGCCTCATGCCTAGAAGTATTTGGCCAACAAAAGCAGACTCAATTGTTTTTTGTGGTTTTTGTTTTGTTATTACTTGCCTTACATTTCTTTCTTTCTTTATTTATTTTTTCTTGCCTTACATTTTAATTATAGTGTTGTTGATAACTTTTTACAATTGCAATCTGTGCAGGTAGTCAGATTATTATTTCTCCTAAAGCCAAAAACCTTGATTTTGAATGATTAATGATAAACTATTGTTTAATAATGAAACAATGAAACAAATTTAGCATGACAACAAAAAGTATTGGAAATATGTACTGTATGTAAACTATTGAACAATTTAATGTAAGCTGGTGTTCAAGACAGATGTAGTTTCTTGGTTCTATACCACTCTTAATATTTTTAATGCTTTTTGAAGAAATCAAATGTATTTTTGGAGATTAAAACCATGTAATGAAATGTGCTCTGCACATTCTAATAATACTTTTAGTATATATATATATATATATATATATATATATGTATATATATATATTTGTGTTTTTATATAACACAAATAAATAGATTAGTCCATCATCTACCTAAAACGTCTTAGGTTATCTGCAAAAATATGAAATGTCTATTGAGTTTTTAAATAAGCCACATCTCTTGGTACCCAGATGTTTGTATTGTCTTGTCCCTTTGGTCATAGAATGCTCTACAATCAAACTGAAGACTCAACTGCAGTAGGATGAGTCTTGGAACACCCAAGACCAGGTAACAGACAGACTCAGATTTTAACCTTATTTTTTGAGGGTCATTTGTTGTGTAAGAGACCTGGAAACTGTTGGAAAGTGAAAATGTCCAAGGTGGTATTTGTGCTCAAGAAGAGTCATTGCTGCTTGCAAGGGCATGTGGATGAGTGTGTCATGGTTCCCACTCTTCCAGCTGATGCCCAGAGGTCTGTCGTGCCACCTTTCTGGTCACGTTCAGACCCTTGTGCCTCATGAGGACTGAGCGGTGACAGAGGGAGCCAACAGGTGGATACAGCAGTTTCACAAGGCAAAATCAACCCTAAGAATCAGAACCTATGTTAACCATCGGGGCTTGTGTGGAGTCTGTGGCTCATACAGTAGTAAACTTCCTTGTGCCACCTGTGTCCATATCACTCTTTTTCTCACTTGTTTACAATCACTACCATTCGTCTAACTTTCTCTACCACAGGTTACATGTCTTGGTGACTCTGGCTAAAAGAACCGTCAAAGTGTTCTCAGTATGTCCTGGAAAGTGCAACCAGAGAATAAACTGGAACTGATCATAATCGCACACATTGACTTTGAAATTTCCTCTGGATACCATGTTTTCCAAAACAGTCTGGAAGTCTAAAGTTTACAATATTTAATGTCTTAGCTTGTAAGGCAGTCACCAAGGCCCTCATATGTGCTCTGAACTTTACCATTTTCTTCTCTGAGTTGTATTTAGGCTCCAAGAAATGAAATACTTTTGTTTGATTAAGTATGTTAAGGATAAACTATAATTTCATTGCCATGATTTAAACATACATTGTTAGTGTAGTTAAAGACACACAACTTATTCTCATATGAAAATAGTGTGGTATAGATACTATAATTGATGAACAGTGTACCCATATTAAAGGGAATGACATATCACATAAGAAGGGTCCCTTGTTCTGACAATGTAAACATTTCATGAGTTAGGAAAAGTGAGGAACAGGGTAGGTACTCATCATATCTAAGACCAGGCTGGAAGGCACGGGAATTAGCTGCAGGTGCTCAGGGTTTAGAAAGTGCTGAAGGGACGAAAGGCCAATGTGTTGGCTGCAGGTTAGTTCTTATGATCAGCTATTCTTTTTATCTTCCCATAAGACCACCTCTCTCGTTTGTTGCAAAGGATGTAGTGGGGAGGTGAGGCCCAAGGAGTTAGTTTTGTTTGATTCACAGAGGAAATAGAATCCCTCCAATGCAGACCCCATAGCAATGAAAATGCATGAATTAGCTTAAGAAGATTGGGGACAGCAACTGGGGTACAGCATTAGAATTATTTATGTAATCTCAAACATTAACAGTAAATCAAGACAATGGCCGATTTAGTGTTTAGACCTGTGCAATTTCTAGCCCCTTTCCACACATTTTTCTTTTGTTTATCTCCTGAGAGATGCCCACATGTGTACAATACAAAGAACTGAGTCATAAAAGCAGAGGCCTGTTAGCCTCCCCAAGGACCAATTAATGGTGCTCCAAATCTTGTGGGCAGGCAGATAAAAAGGAGAGAGCAAGCTAAGGGAAAGACGATGAATACTCAACTAGAAGAGGGAAAGATTTTTTTTTGTCAGATGTTGGAAGTGACTTCTTTAGCTATTCTTATCTAACTTCTTTAGGGTTTGGGGTATTTTATTTTTCTTATTTTTATCTCAATGGCTTCCCTCTAGTTCTAATGTGAAGAAAGAAAAAAAATAATACTTCAAAATATCAATTAGGCTTTCATCTGAACTGATAACAGCACGGTTCTGGTTAGAAAAAAATAATAAAAAAGGCCATTTAGAATGTGCCTGCTCCTCCTTTCATATATTGGCAGTTTTATTGATAGGTGCTTGAGTTTGCATTACCGCTTGTATCTCCAAGCTGGATATAACTGTGAAGGCAGGACGCTTTGTAGTGCAACCTTTAACTCCAATCTCACCCCCTACGAGTCCGTGGGCCTTTGAACAGAAACCGAGTGCCACTTTGAAATCAGGAGTTGAAAGTGTTTGACATGGAAAGGGGAGCTTGAAAGTCTTGCTCTTTGAACCTTTTCAAAGTCCCACAGAAAGTACAGGCAGGACAATGATGGGCAGGCTGGGCTTTGGGCGAAGAGGGGCTATGTGGTAATGAGGACTTAAGTGTTTCCTTAGTCCCGTCTTATCCTTGTGTCTTCCCAGCTGGGGAATTAAAACTGCCTCAAGATAATACAGTCACCCTGCGCTGCCTCGATATAAGTGTAGGATATTTCTTTCTAGTGTATGAATCTTTTGCTCTATGATATTATGACAAAAAATACCATCTAGTCAATGAAAACTAGACAATGGAAATCAGGGTTCTCCCTTTTCAGTGATTTTGAAGGTGTCATGAACCCCCAAACTTCATGCTTTGTGGGTAGTTACATATCTCAGAGTGAATATGATGTTTAGCATGTGTGGGAAAGGACTCAGTCCTATCACATAATTTCTTCTGCTGGAATTAAAATAGGTCTAAACACATTCAGAAATGAGTACAGGAAGACATGGGACTTTACCCTTGGAAAATTTAGCCATTAGCTAAAGAGAAGACAAAATTGCATTGTAAAAGCATTGTACATATTGCTTCTCTCATTAATCACTCTGAGAGTGTGAAAATGCTTTTCCTAGGCTGGAGAGATAGCTATGCAATTAGACTGCTTGCCAGCCATGCAAGAGTACCAGGGTTTGGATCCCTTAACCCATGGAAATGCAATGTCTGTGTGTGGGCTCATGTGCAAGTTAAGCCTTGAAGATAGAAGATAACCCTGAAAAAAATTCCTGGAGAGACTAGTGTTATTGGTGAGATTTGGAGTTTGACTGAGGGATGGTGACTCAAACAAACAAGGTGAGGAGCAATGAGGAAGATTCCTTACATCAGTCTTCCACATGCATTTTCACACAAAACAAATGTATATATATATGTTCCCAAACACATGTGAATGTGTATACCATATGCATGAACACTCCACACCGTGAGGAAAAAGATAAAGGGAAAGGGAGAGGACAATGTCTTTCAGACACTTACAGCACAGAAAAGTTTAAGAACATTTTGCAGTTCTGCAGCTAAAAACTCTTCCATAAAATTCATCCTTTGACCAATAGACAGCCTCTCCCTTGACACAAAGCCCATGATATTACATAGGACATAAAGCACACAGCGTTCAAAGATAACATATTGCTAACACTAAGCTTAATGCTTTCAACTTCATTTAAAATATTGTGTTGATGGTTAGAAAATGAGTCCTATTAAATGGAGATTCATACAAGATAGTACTATCACCTAGCTTAGTATGCATTTGTGTTCAGCTTAGTAAGGTACAATGGTTTGGATGAGAGCTTCCCCTACAAGGCTCACGTATTTAAATATATGCTTCCCAGCTGGCTCCACGATGTGGGGACTGTATGAAATATTAAGATGCTGGAGGAAGTATGTGACCAGGCATGAATTTGTGACAGTTATAACTTTGCTTCACTTCCCATTTGCTCTCTTGGCATCAAGTGAAAATATAATCCCTCAGCTTCCTGCTTCAGCCACTCTGGCCACTGCTTGAAGACAAGTCCCATTCTAAGATGCAGGCATATCTCTCTGGAACCATATGCCAAAATAAATTCTTTCTGCAAAAATCACTCTTAGTATTTTATTAAAGCAACAAAAGTTAACACATATGTAAGCAGAAAAGAAAGCAGCATACCCACCTAGTGCCCATTACAAGTTGGATATGGTGTTTTAAAACAGTGCTTGACAATATTTTCCTATTAATCTTGTTTCTAACACAAGATTGACACAATTCTACCTATCTACAGATGGTCTTCAGACATAGCAATGTGTATATATATATATATATATATGCCACAATACATAAACAAAACAAAAAACACTAAAATCAGAATTTTTATTTATTCATTCTGATTTTTACTTTTTTCTAACTTCATTTGTTTATTGGAATGTATTTCACTTTGTATCCCCTCTGCTGCAGCCCCCTCCCTCATCTCCTCCCAGTCCCACCCACCTTCCCTCTTCTTCCCTTATGCCCATCCCCTAGTCTACTGATAGAGGAGGTCTTCTTCCCCTTCTATCTGACCCTAGCTTATCAGATCTCATCAAGGTTGGTTGAATTATCTTCTTCTGTGGCCTGGCAAGGCTACACCCCCACCCCCAGGGCAAAGTGATGAAAGAAGCGGCCACTGAGTTCATGTCAGAGACAGCCCCTGTACCACTTGGAGACTGAGCAGCCTATGGGCTTCTTCATGCAAGGTCCTTCATTGGAATATCTGTCTCTGAAGGCCACCGTGGGCCCAGGTATTTTGGCTCTGTTGTTCTCGTTGTGAAGTTCCTGTCTGTCCAGGTCTTTCTATCTGCCCCTTCTTCCATAAGGATTCCTGCACTCTTCCCAAAGTTTGGCTATGCGTCTCAGAATCTCCTTCAATGCCCTGGTAGGTAGAGTCTTTTAAGTGAGTACTTATTTCATAGCAAATATACTTTAATAATGTATTAATCATGCAATATACTTGAATTTATGTGTCTAGACATTTCCATAGTGAGGACAATTAAGATCACCATAACAACAATATTATATTTATATTATATAATATATATATATATACATATTAAAAGAGGCCTAGAGGCCTTGCTGTATATTTCTGACTCTCTTGGTACTCAGTATGTAGGCTAGGTCAGCCTCAACTCTGTAGCAATTCCCTCATTCTCAGCCTGCCAAGGGCTGGGGTTATGGATGCTTGCTATTATAACTGGGTATGAATTGTCTTTTTAAAAGAAGATAAATTAAATGCATCTGCTATATAACTTTTAGGATTTAAAGTTGAGAATATATGTCCATACCTCAGTTGCTACTCTTTTCAAACATGACAAAGAACTCATAAGACACATAATTTAGTTTCAGTGTTCAAAATCTGAAAATAAAATCTTCAATTTTTTATTCTGATACCACTTAACCTTGCTTTATCTATGTAATTAGTATGGATAAAAAACAAACTTTCATCAAAGCATGAATTCCATTGTGCTTCAATATCAAAGCAATCTCTCACATTTTTGATGTTATTTCTTCAAGTAAGGAAACCAAAATTGGACAGGAATATTAGAATCCTCTAGATTACTAGCTTATTGATTGAATAAACAAGGCTTTTCCCCCTGAAGGTTTGAAATTCTGAAATACACATATTTCCTCAATCGTGAAAAGTTGTTTTTCTTGTATAAGTAAGAGTGTATTGTAACTACATAATGCAGAGTTAAAAGTGACAGCTACTCTGTCAAGCAGACAACTTTGTTCAATCCCTTCTGGCTGTAAAATGCCTTTTTTTTTTGCTAATACTGGTGCATATCTTCAATTTTCTGACCTATTTGAAATGAAAATACATTGTTACATACAAATATTTTATTACTCAGTTGAACACAAATATTTACAAATACCCATAGTCAAAAACATTGCCGAAATTTATGTGTATATAAATACGCCAGTATCGTATATTAGCAAAGGACCCTGGGAGGGACTGCCTGGGAGCTGACCCATGCCTCTCACACATCTTGATGATGAAACTTTGTGAAAGTTTCTTAGTATTCTGCACCTCCTCCCACTCTTTTGTAAAATAGTGATAATTAGTATGAAAACTTCACAATGAAGTTGTGAGGATTAGGTTGAGAAGAAAACTGTAAAACCCAGAACAAACTGTAAAAAAAAAAAAAAACAGCAAAACAGAAAAGTTGTTTACAGTGCTCATTTAACTTACGTTATACTTAACTTTTGTAGTTGACAAGTGTCATTTGTGTGTGTGTGTGTGCAAATGTCCCATATACATCTGAGGACAAACTGTGAGAGTCAGTTTTCACTTCTACTATGTGGACCCTAGGGGTCAAACGCATGTCATCAGGCTTGGTGGGAAGTGTCTGTAACTGCTTAGCCATCTCTCTGAACTTCAGTACTCTATTTAACTTGTCACCCATAAGTTCCAGGTGATGAACTGTAGCTGTGTGTTAGTCACTTTATATTGTTGTCATAAAATACCCGGCCCAAAAGCAGCTTAAGGAAGAATGTGTATTTTACCTTCTGGCTCCCAAGGGCTGGAGTCTAATGGAGGCAAAGATGTGGTATGAAGGCTGTAGCAGAAATCAAAGAGATCACATTTCAGCTTCACACAACAAGAAGTGAGTGAACAGGAAGTAGGGTGGGGCTCTGGACACCCAAAGTCTACCTAAAGTGGATTGCATTCTCCTTCATAGCACCATATATGAAGATTCATAACCTCCCACCATGCCAACTAAGGACTAAGTGTTCAAATAGATACACCAATGGGGGAGTGGATTTATCACTTAAGCTAGAACACTGTGAGTAAAATGAATGTCTTACATCTCATTTCTTGTTTTCATGTGCAAACACTCTCTTTAGTTTTTAAAAAGCATGCTTTTTGTTATTGTTGCTAATGCAAGTTACATAACTAAGTCCATCTAAGTATCACAAGTGTCATTACAGAAGGTTTGTGTTAGTAACAAGTTTTCTCTCTACAATTTAATTCTCTCTGCAATATAATAGCAAAAGAAAAGTCATAGGTATATTAATTTGTACAGATCTGTGATTAAAAGACAATTTATTGGCTTCAATAAAGAAGTTTTTTATTAGAATTCTGTTTTCTAACATAAATTTATGTTATATAAAGAATACATATATTTGTGTGTGCATATGTGTGCATACTATTCACAGAAATACATATCAGTGTATGTATAGGTGGGCACACAACCATGAATCATTTAAGAATAGCAGGAATACTGGAAATGCCATTAATTGAATTCCAGATTCCATATCAATCAGACTGAATGCACACATTCCTACACCTCTGAGACCAATGCATATTTTCTTCATTTGCTCCTAAGATAAATCATTCCTTTTTATAGTACACAGCCTACCCCTTAGTATTTGAACATCTATATACAGCTAAACATAGAAAAGTTACAATAGGACTATGCTATAAAGTATCTTACTTGTGTGTGTTTGCATATGTACATATACACACAAATAAAGTTAGGAAAAACCTTCAGGTTTAGGTCACTGTCTTTCCACATGATTCTAGGTAAGCCTTCTTCTTCTTCTTCTTCTTCTTCTTCTTCTTCTTCTTCTTCTTCTTCTTCTTCTTCTTCTTCTTCTTCTTCTGCTGCTGCTGCTGCTGCTGCTGCTGCTGCTGCTTCTCCTTCTTTTCAACTGTTATGCATAAAGCAGGCTAAACAGGCTCTGGAGATTCTCCTGTATCTGCCTCCATTTTCCCATAAATGTCCTGGGATTAAAGACTGTGAACTGAGTCCATATTTTCACACAGGTCTTGGGGATCCAAACACAGGTTATCAGGTTTATAGAGGAAGTGATTTCACACAGAAATATTTTCCCAGATGTGAATGTCTTTTTAAGAGGTATGTTATGATGTTTAATATTGGTTGTCAATGTTTAAGATTAATTGTATTGGAGACTGAAATAAACTAACATATTCTTCTGGACATATCTAAAGATAGTCCAAGGAAAAAGCAATGCTACTTCAGCTTGTCATTCTGTGCTTCTTAACCGTGAGTATACCTGCCTGCTTGCAGTCACTGCTAATGTTGCCTTCCTGTTATCAGAGTCCATCTTCTTCACCTTGCAACACAGCCTGAAGATCAGTGACTCTAGAACTTCCCAGATCTTTTCCACTACATCCAGACTTGCAGACAGAGTGGCTACCAGGTTCTTGACCTGTCTGCTTTACAGACTACCATTATTCTTTTCATTTCTTATGTAAGCTGTTCTAATAAATTCCCTTAGAAACACAAATTCCTTCATGAGATTCCCTGCACTCTGGCCAAAGTTTGGCCATGAATCTCAGCATCTGCCTTGATACCCTGCAGGGTAGAACCCTTCAGAGGCACTCTGTGGTAGGCTCATGTCCTGTTCCCTGTTTTCTCCTTCCTCTGGTGTCCATCCTCTTTGCCTTTGTGAATGGGTATTGAGCATTTTAGCTAGAGTCCTCCTTCTGGATTAGTTTCTTTAGGTGTACAGATTTTAGTATGTTTATCCTAAATTATATATCTAATAGCCGCTTATGAGTGAGTATATACCCTGTGTGTCTTTCTGCTTCTGGGATACCTCACTCAGGATAATCTTTTCCAGTTCTTACCATTTACCTTCAATTTTCATGATTTCCTTGGGAGATAGTAGGACCTGGAGAGGACAGGAGTTCCACAAGGAGAGCAACAGATCCAAAAAGTCTGGGGTCCTTCTGAGACTGATACTCCAGCCAAGAATCACTCATGCAGATGGCCTGGAACCCCTGCAAAGAGGTAGCTCATGGCAGTTCAGTGTCAAAGTGGGTTCCATAGTAATGGGAACAGGGACTGTCTCTGACAAGAACTGATTGGCCTTCTCTTTGATAAACTCCCCCTGAGGGGGAGCAGCCTTACCAGGCCACAGAAGAAGACAATGCAGCTAGTCCTGATGAGACCTGATAGACTAGGATCAGAGGAAAAGGGAGGAGGACCTCCTTTATCAGTGGACTTGGGGAGGGGCACCAAGAGCAACTTCAGGAGTCAGTGTGGAGGAGGTAAGGAAGGACAAGGATGTTGTGTTCTCTCATTGAGAGTGCATTTATAATAATATCATATCAGGGTTTTTTTATAATTTTTTTACTCTTTTTAAAATAAAGCTTACCTTTAAGTACATGATGTTTTATGCGATTGTACAAACGTGTTTTATTTTTATTCTATAGGACTTTTTAAATTTTGTTTTGTTTTGCTTTGCTTTGCTTTCCTAGATGTTGGTGGTGGAAGGTGTGACACAGATACACACATGATCCCCAAATCAGCATAATCAGCAGTTGTGCTTTCTCCTTCCACATCTTGTACCATTAGGATACCTCCAGGGTCTTGCAATGCATGTGCAGCTCTCCTTTGCTGTAATGGCAGCATGTTCCTGGTTCCCTCCCCTGAACCATCCCGGGCTCCTTAACAGTCAATTAATTCACTATAATTAGAAGGAACATTGTTAAACTAACAGCAGAAAATATACATAATTCAGTGGCCCTAGGAACAATCAACATATTCATTCATTTATCAAATACTTTTCAAATGCATTTATCAAATGCATAATGGTGAGCCTCTAACACTGTATGTCAGGCACCCCTTATGCTAGAGCATCATTAGGATGTGGGAATTTATCTCAGAATACCATACCATATGCGGTTCACCTTAGATCAACACAGTAAATGCCGACAAATGCTAGTATCCAATAGAATCAGATTAATGTCAGCAACACTGGCAACTATTACTAAAAGTGTGGGACTCAGGACTTCTGTCCTTACATCCCACATGGTTCAGCTCACAAAATGATGCCAAAAAGCAGGACAACTTTGAAAACTGAAGGAAGACTTTTAAGCAGGCAAGAGAGTACATCTTAGACTCCTAGGGAGGCCCTACTACTGTCCTTGTGATTGACAGGCTGTCATGCTTCCTTCTAAATATTTACATGCATGCCCTTAGTATGATGTTGCTCTCAACCTTAGAGGAGACTGTGCTTTTCTGCAGTGAGCAGACTTTCATACCAATACTCGTAATGGGTCCATATGCTGAGAATAAGTGACTGTGGGTGCTTAGTCTTAATTGAGACATCTATATCACACCACAGTAAAAATTTCAAGATTATTATAGAATAAGGGGCAGAAAGAATATAATACCTGTAAGACAAGAAACAATGCTGTGAAACACTATCTTTTGAATATGGTATGGCCACTACTATAGATACCTACATAAGACCCATACAAGAAGATCAAGCCAATAACTCCTGTCAACACTCCAGTAGACAGCACTAACTTCACTCTATCTACCTCATCCTTCCCAATCCACTCCTTATCCACCCCCCTAGTCCACACATGGACTATTTTTATGCACTGAAGATACAATAGAACTAAATATAATGGTTAAAGAAAGTGTTAAATTTTAAGAATTCTTGGCATGAACATTTCAGGAAATCTGGGACATTAGACAAAGACAAAGCTTATTAATAATAGGAATAGCAGAAGGAGAAGAATGCCAGCTTAAATGCCCAGAAAATATTTTTAAGAAACTCATAGGAAATATGTTCCTAACCTAAAAAGGGACATGCCTAAAAAGTTGTAAGAAACACACAGAATATCAAATAGGCTAGACTAGGAAAGAAAGTCCTTTTGCCACTAATAATCAAAACACTAAACATACAGAACTAAGAAAGAGTAGAAAGCTGCAAAGGAAAAAGACATAGTAATGGATAAAGGCAGAGCTATTAGAATTATACCTGACTTTTCAGTTTTGACTTTAAAAGTGTGAAGGGCCTGGACAGATGTGCTGCAAACATTTAGAGACAATGGATGCCAGCCCAGATTACCATACCAGCAAAACTTTCAATCACTATTGATGGAGAAAACAAGTTATTCCCTAATAAAGTCAAATTTAAACAATATCTTCCTACAAACCCTGCCATATAAAGGTTTTAGAAGAAAAAATACAAACCAAAGAGTTTAACTGCACAAGTGAAAACACAAGAAATAAATATTCTCACATCAGAAAACCCAAAAGAAGGGAAGCACATGCACACATGTGCTCGTACACACACACATACTACACACATACACACCACAGACACTCCTACATACACATACACATACAGACACACACACGCAGAACACCACACCACTGCCATTAACAATAACAATAAAATAATAAGAATTACCAATCATTGGTTATTAATCTCTCAATATCAATGATATCAATTCCTCAATACAAAGACCCGAATTAACAGAATGGATATTATAACAAGACCCATCTTTTTGCTGCATTCAAGACATGCATCTCAACATCAAGTGTGGACATAAACTCATGGCAAAGATCTGGAAAAAAAAAGATTTTCCAAGCAAATGGACCTAAGAAGCAAGCTAGTGTAACTATTGTAATATCTAACAAAACAGACTCTAAACCGAAATTAATCAAAGGAGATATTGGCTCTTTCTCCTAGGGTCCCAGGTGCAAACATGTCCAAGTCCAAGAACCACACCACACACAACCAGTCTGCCGGATGGCACAGAAATAGTATCAAGAAGCCCTGGTCACAAAGATATGAATCTCTTAAAGGAGTCAATCCTGAGTTTGTAAGGAACATATGCTTTGGCAAGAAAGCACAAGAAAGGCCTGAAGAAGATGGAGGCAAACAATGTAGGGGCAGACTCCATCGAGGCCCTTGTGAAGCCTGCCGCTATGCTATTAAGGGCAAGACGCCCAAGAGTCCCAGCTGCAAATTCAGCCATCTGGCTTTCATCGCTCACCGCAAGCTTGAGAAGCAGATTTGAAGCTACATGATCAATGGTCATAGGCTTTGCCAACCAACACCCAAGGTTCAAACCAAAGCAGGGGCTACAGCTCCAGTTAATTTCTGGTCTTCCTCCCCATCTTAGGCTCCCAAAGGTGCCCAGGTCCCTGTGAAGACCCAATAAGAAAGGTTTCTGACACTGTGAACACTAGTGGATTAACGAGCCATACCTACCTGCACACTGTTTACAGATGGCCAGTGTCCTTTGTGTTTTTACAAATAAGCCTGAGAAAGAAATATAGACTACATGCTCACAAAAAAAGAAAGAAAGAAAGAAAGAAAGAAAGAAAGAAAGAAAGAAAGAAAGAAAGAAAGAAAGAAAGAAAGAAAGAAAGAAACATGAAGATGGGGTTTCAATTCTTAACATCTACGGCCAAACACAAGAGCATCCAACTGCAAGTTATTTTTCAACTTGAAATATTTTGAGAATTTCTAACATTGCTGTTGGTGGGGCCTGCTCTTGCAGCCTCCATGACAGCTCTCTGAGCTCCTTGGAAGATGGAAGACTCCCTTTGCCTAGCCCAGCGGGGCTTCCTACTCTCTGCCTGTCCTTATTTGGAGGATGTCCCTGAGCTAGATGCCTGGCTTATCAAAGAAGCCTCTGACACAGCTTCCTGCAGAATGCTCTCCTTTCACCCCTCCCTGCCCATATGATAATTAGGTAGTGTGCCCCTGCACAGGCCATAGGACAGGACGTGCTGTTTAATGCAAATGAAGTACACTGTGCTCTACCAGTGTACCTCCTGGCTGCTTCTCTTCTCCTATATATTCTCCTCACCTCGGGAATAAAAAGTTGATTTGTCTCCCTGCAGCTGATGCCAGAAATCTGTCCTTCGGTCCTGCCCATGGCCCTCTGAGGCCTGCCCACCCCCACCCCTCACCACCTACTTCATCCTTGCTCTGCTCTTCCTGCCCTCACCAGCTGGTCACCAACAGCATCCAAGTAAATAGGAGAGCCACACAAGGCTACAGTCTTTATGTCATTTCTACCTCTCCCTCCCCAATCTTCAACTTCACTCATGCTCCTCCACTCTCTCAAATTTATGAGCTAATTTTATTTCTGTTTCATATAGATGGTTACATATGTATTACAATATTAATTATATATTATTTTATTATTTATTATATAATTATATTAAATATAATACAATTATAAAATACATATTGTATAATATATTAATACATTTGCTTGCATATGTCTAAATTATATTACTTTGCTGATGTCTGGTACTCCGGTTATTATATTCTGTATCTTCACAGCTTCCCTGGCATCTTGGGTGTTGTATTAGGTGGTAGATGTACTCTTTTTAGGGTGGAGGGTGGCTAGGCACTGAGTTTTATTCTGATCCTGGGCTATTAAATGCAAATATAAAGATAATTTCTTCATGCGAAATACTTGTGTTGCATCATTATCGTAAATTACTGTAAAATAGAAATAAAGAGAATTAATTTAACTTTCATTAAGATTCATCCAAGTTTCTGCCTTCAGGCTTTGCTTTCTTATTATTAGATTCTAACACAAACCAAGAACCATGGCAAATAAATATAGGCAAACTTCTCAAAATAATTTAACATTAATATAACCTAAAATAAATAACCTTGTAAAAGAAAAAAGCAGTAAGATCTGTGAGAATTCTTAGGTTTCTGAAGTGAAGTAAAGGTGTAAATTTTGCATATGTGTGTGGGTGGACTAATTTCCATTATTATTTGACATTAATATTTTCTATCATTCTCTAGAGGTCATAGTATTTATTCACTGTTACATGTTCTGGAAATCTACACTAATGTCTTACTTGATGTTGGACAATTTTCCACCATTGTTCTGTGCTCATTATGACATATTTTCTTGCAAATTGATGATTTATATTTGTCTGAATTTATGTGATATAATGAATCATCATTCATTATGATTTATGATTACAATGTGGATTAATTAAGCCAAAGCAGTTGAAATCCATCACCTTGAACACTCAACATTCTTTTGTGGCAAGCATATTTGAAATTTCCTCTCAACAATCCGCTAAGAACTTTACTTTGTTATTAACTGTATTTGTCTTGCCACCCAATAGAAGTGAACACTAGTCTATTCCTCTTGTCTAGATCTTGACCTTGAACACCATGTCCTCACCAATTTTTCGTGAGTCCTTAGTTTCTATTTCATTCTGCTTCTGTGGGTTAACTACCTTTGGAATTCTTGTATGTATGATATTCACACCGTTTGGATATCTGTACCTGGCCCATTTCTTGGAACATAATATCCAGTCTATTCACATTATCATTATGACAAAACTCCCTTATATTGGACTTACATGGTCTTAAGATTGTGTCCTGTGCATATATGCCACACGTTTTGAACCTGTCATCTGATAATGGACACTCAGGTTAATTCTACATTTCACCTACTATGAACAGCACAGCAGTGAACACGTGGGCCCAGATATCTCTGCAAGAAAATTATTTCACATCATTTGAGTAACATTCAATCTTATTTTACATATGAAGGATTTCCTTGTAGCTCTGATAATTTAAATGGACTGTAAATGTGTCCAAGGGTCTACTTTCCTTAGATCTTTGCACACATCTGTCTTTCTATAATATCTCTCTATCTGTCTTGATAATAGCTATTCTAGAAGGCTTAAGATGGTGTTCCACTGAAGACTCAATTTGGAGTTTTTGATGATTAACAACCTTAAACATTCCTATATTTCACTTATATTCCTGTTTTTTTTTTTTTCCAGTTAGGTGCAAACCATTTCTGAGAAGCCTAAGCTTCCATTGTATTCAAAGGTATAAAACAAAAACCTTCCCTTTGTAGCCTAGAATTAGATAAGGATACCTACTCCTGATATTTCTATTCTCTATTGTTTATGCAGTCTTTGCTAAAATATTTGGGACAGAAATAAATGAGTTATTAACACAAAAAGTAGAAATGAATTTGTCACAGTTTGCAAATAAAATTGCAAAATACATAAAAACATACGGATTTCACAAATCAATCAGCTAATTTAATTCCAATCACAACTACTTAATACCAGATTTTTGTTATATGTAATAATATCATAGAAAAATCAGTAACAATTCATTGATATTGTTTATAAAGACAGGGTCCTTTAATGTAGTCCTGGTTGTCCTGTAACTCAGTATTTCAAGCAACGTGGTCTTGAACTCACAGTGATATTCCTACCTCTGCATCCAGAGTTCTAAGATTAAAGGCATATACCTCCACACCCAGCCTAGTAACACTTGTTTTTATAGTAAATTCTGTGCAAGAGAATAAGTTCACCTGTAATCCATTAAAGTCTATAAAATAATAAAGATTGAGGGATGCACAAATCAATGCACACATACTCTTTTTATGGGGTATAAGAATCACTATTGCGATTCCTCACACACACTGTGTGAGCCAAAAGGACAAACTCTCTTCTTGTGATCCAAGCCTCTTGCTATTCCCAGCCTTTTGTGTCCTCCTCTGGGTGTGAGCAGGACCTGTGAACAGCCTCTAACTGAATGAAGAATAAAACAAAGATGACTCAAACAGGTGACTCCGAGCCTGCGACTCTGTCAGCGAAATTGAGATCCAAGATGGCTGCCAGGAGAGAACACTGTGTCTGAGGAGTAGGAGAGCACAAACAACGCAGCGACCAGGAGACTGAACTCTGGGACATAAAACACCAGCATTGTGAATGCCAGGTGAGCGGAACTCCTACGGTGAGAAAATCAAGTGGGAAAACCCTAGGGACACCCAGTTATTACCTGGAGAAATTTCCCTGTGACCAGCAACGTACAGCTCTGATCTGGACGAGCGGCTACACTGGGCGCCCGCAGCCGCCATTATAGACTGGATCGTACAGTCTCCCGGGCAGTCTCAGGAGAAACCGGGTGCCGTTTTCACTGAACTGTGCAGTATGAGCGCACACTGCACCCGGGTTCTGCACCTGGGTTCTGCTTCGACCCACGGGTGTGCTGCGGATTCAGACCAAACATCGGAACCACACCAGACTGAGTGAATTGGGGGACCGTTTTGACCAGTCCGCACATTGCTGGGGCACGAGCTGAACGCTTCTGCCAGCAAAATCTCAGTCAGTCTGTGAGTCCACCGGCGGATCTGGGAGGATCCCTAGTTCTGTCTCAACCCATGGCTGAGAGGACCCTGGGACCATCTTGACCAGACTGAGGGCAAAAGCTGCACACATCCGCCAGCAAAAACCCCAGTTCCGGTGTCTGTCCACGGGCCAGACAGAGAAGGCCTCAGGCACCATTTCTGACAGCCCTGCATACAGCAGATGCACACAAACCCAAACCCACTGTGTGTGCCCCAAATATCATCTCAGACCGTGGTGCACAGCCCCTGGCACAGAAGGAGGCGCCAAATCTCCATTCCAGGGGAGAGCCCTTAGCAGCAAGCCCAGGGCAGA
>CM053761.1:8902212-8967179 GCA_028658305.1 Pachyuromys duprasi | reverse complement strand
GGGGGAGGGGGCTACGCCTGGGATTCAAAGTACCTAACCTGTGATTGAGATAAAAATAAATAAATTAAAAAAAAAGAATCACTATTGCTAAAATATCAATAGAATGATTATATTTTAATATATCAATAAAAACTAAACTCATGTTTAGATCATTGCAATATTTACCAAAATACCATTATTATCTTTCTTAGAAATAGGGGGAAAATCCTAAAATATATCTGTATCTATAAGTAATCTAAGTTAGCAAAGCAATAATGAGCAGAAACAGCTATGCTTATGGTTTCACATTTCCTGATTTAAAAACATGTAACAGAACAATAGGGATTAAATATTACGGTACCTTCAAAAAAATCACATGATTCAACAGAATAGAGTCTAAAAGTTGTCTTATTCTTCACTGCATCCTGGTCATTCGTAGTTATGGTCCTCCAGTTGGCTCTTGTTTAATGTAATTTTTGCAAAACTGAGCTTAATAAGTTACTGAAAAGACAGTAGCACAGCACTGGTACTGAACTAAAACTCCAAATATGGACCACAATAATTATATATCAACGTAAGCACCAAAGTGTTAAATATATATTGCTATCGAATCAGAAATATTAGTACATATCTTTTTATCAGCCTCTTTTTCAAAATTTTTGTTGGTTCTTTGTGAGTTTCACATCATGAACCCAAACCCTGTTCATTTCTTCATCCCCTCACAGCCTCCCTTTGCCCTTGCAACCACCCCCTCAAAATAAACACACACACACACACACACACACACACACACAGATAAACATACACAAAAATATATGCATACAAAAGGCATATTGTTACAGCTGTAGTGTGTCACACTGTGTCACACAATATATGCCTCTAGCCACACATCTTCTTGCAAATGTTCATTGCAATGAGTCATTTGTCTGTTTAAAAACTTCAGGCATCTCTGAAACTACCAATATTGGATCATCATCGGGTGACCTACTAGCTATCCTGTTGTTATATATGTGTCTTGGAGATTCTAAAGCTTGGATTAGTAAGACTGACCCTTTCATGTTCCCCAATCATTCACAGGTCATACAGATTTTAAGGCTGACCAACTCAGAGGCCTGGATCCAGGCCTGGGTGGTACCTAAGCTGGTTAGTGCATGGGCTCTCCTGCATCCCCACCACCACACTGAACTCTCCAGCACTGCTTTGGCCAGGCCACTTAATGCCGCATTGGCAGATGGCAGTGTTAGCTCTCTTGCTCTTATACCCTCAGGACTTGCTCACCAGCACCCACATGACCACAGCTCTTTGTTCTGCTCAGTCAAGACCCAGGGCCCACTCTCCCAAGTGAGGCAGCATGAGAGGGGCTGGGCCAGCTCTCCCACTCAGGCCTTTGCCATCAGTGCCAGCTTCTCTGAGCTGCTCAGGCAAGGTGCAGGGCCAGCTTCACTGAGTACATACCATATTGTCAGGATGTAGACTGGAAATTAATGGATATGAGAATATTTAAGACTAGACAATTTGAACTCCTGGAAGTAGGCCAACTGCTGAACTGTTTTTTAATCCATAGATATGTCCAGGGTTTGTTTTTTAAATGAATTATAGATATTTTATTACCTTGATAGAAAGAGGCCATAAGGGCATCACAAGTGGACATGTCAGGATGGATTTATGATCAGAGATGGCATCAGGCTATATTCTCTAAAAAGACCCTAAGGGCATTTGTGAGATGAGCAATGTGTAATGACAAATGGCCATGCATAATTCAGAGGTGAGGGTCTTTTATAAGAACTAGTTTATTGTAGGAGCCTCTGTTACATTGGACTCATTGCCAATACAGATAACAATTTCAGAGTAGTAGAGGTCATGTGGCAACATCTAACATTGAGAGAAATGTGATAATAATTGCTCTAAGTTACTCCAAAATTGGCAGATTATCAGAAAACATTTATCTACAGCTATGGATTGGATTAAATAACAGAATGTCCTGCCTGAAGGTCAGAACACCTGGGTAAACAAAATTATTTTCACCTTGTATAACTGAAAAGATGAAATGAAGATTGATATTAGGTGTCGAAATGAAAATTTTAGATTCTTTCTTTGGGTTTCTTTCTTTGAGATCTAAATAAGTTTGGATACTATTGACTAAACATGGAGCCAATTTTTTGGAGAAAATATCCCCAAACACTTTCCAAAATTAGTAATTATTCATATATATTTTATATATAAATAATATGTGTGTTTTAACCATCCTTCTGTCCTCCTATTATAGTTATCTACCCAGTATCGATTTTTATCATCTGTAAAATTTCTATAATAGTAACTTGTCTTCCACTAATGTGTGTATATATGAATGTTTGTGAGATATTGATGTATCTATCTTCTACATATCATTATCACACATTATTTATTTGTATCTGCATATCTATCATCTTATCATAAACCTGTCATTTACCTATTATGTTTGTGTATATGTATTTGTCTACTTACATGTACATAGCTGACCATATATCTGTTATGTATCTGAGTAGATCAGTAGTTCTCAGGCTCTCTACTGCTGTCACCCTTTAATACAGTTCCCCATGCTGTGGCAACCCCTAACAGGACTTATTTTCATTGCTACTACATAATATTGCTACTGTTATTAATCTCAAAGTAAATATCTGATATACAGAACACATGTTATGGAGCCCTGTGAATGGGTCATGTGACCGTCAAAGGGGTCAAAACCCAAAGTTTGAGAACTTTCAGGACAGTGAAGTGCATGTTCTATTGGGGATTGAGTAAGGACATAAATATATTACACAGATAGTATAAAACATATTGCTGTGGGATTATAAATATATAAACATAGGTAAGATTCAAGTTGCTTTCACAGTGGGTTTCAAAGATATGCAGACTATTCTGACATATCTACCTAAGTTTTCACCTTTAGTTATTCTTTGATCATTTAAATTATGGAGAGTATTTCAGGAAGAACCAATCAGAAGCTTAAAGGATGTTCTATCTTTTCTAGGTTTGGGTGAGAATAAATGTAAGTTATTTATAATTTGAATTGTAGTGAGGAACATGAGAGGCTTACTAGAATAATTGATTGGTGTCATTAGATATGTGATTATGGGTGTGATCTACATTGTATTCAGTCTTTATTAAGATGGATAAAGTTTACATTAATCTAGAAAAACAGGGGTGCATATTATAGGTGATTTCTCTGAGAACCATTTTATCTTGAAACAGTACAATTGAAATAAGCTTATATTACTTTTGACATGTAGAACATGCTCCTTGTTCCCAGTATTATGTGAACATTACTGAAGACAACAATACATGTCACATTTTTCAGTCATAGAAAGACTGATATTCTTAAAACACAAGGTGAAAATATACCCGTGAAATTAAAGCATTTACAATGTCAGTACAACTCATCGGAGTGTGTCCATTGGTACATATTGGGAAATATTGTCTCCAGAACAGAACAAATCTTTAGAGCTGACACATACAGCAGTGCTTAAGATTATCATAACTCTTGAAACTGTTGCCTTTTGGATCTTAGAATGCCTCACTTGGAACTCTGCTTTGACTTTTTAAAATAAAACTTTATTTTTTAATATTATTTAGAGGTTAGTAACTTTGTATCCCAGCTGTATCCCACTCCGTCATTCTTTCCCAATCCAACCCTCCCTCCCTCATCTCCTCCCTACCCCTTTCCAAGTCCACTGATAGGAAAGGACCTCCTCCCCTTTCATCTGACCCTAGCTTATCAGCTATCTTTAGGACTGGCTGCAAAGTCCTCCTTTGTGGCCTAGCAGGGCTGCTCCTCCCTCAGGTGTGTGGGAGGGGGAAGGTAGTCAAAGAGCCAGCCATTGAGTTCATGTCAGAAATAGTCCCTGTTCCCCTTATTAGGGTAACCACTTGGGTAGTGAGCTACCACGGGCCACATCCAAAAAAAAAAAAAAAAAAAAAAAGGTTTCTAGGTTATATCCATACATGGTCCTTGGTTGGAGATACAGTGTCATAGAAGAACCCTGTGCCCTGATATATTTGGTCCTTGTGGAGCTCTTGTCCTCTCCAGGTCATATTAACTCCCCCTTCATTCATGTGATTCCCTGTACTCTGCCAAAGGTATGGTTGTGAGTCTCAGTATCTGCTTTGATACACTGCTAGGTAGAGACTTTCAGAGTCCATCAGTGGTAGGCTCTTGTCCTGTTACTTGTTTTCTCCAACATCCAATGTCCATCCCATTTTTCTAAGTGAGGGTTGATCATCTCTACTCAGGGAACTTTTTGTTGTTTATCTTCCTTAGGTGTACAAATTTCAGTGTGTTTATCCTATCTTATAGATCTAATACCCACTTATAAGTGAGTATATACCATGTGTGTCTTTCTCCTTTTGGGGTACCTCACTCAGAATGATCTTTTCTAGTTTCGCAGCATTTGCATGCAAAGTTCATGATTTCCTTGTTTTTAATTGTTGAGTAGTATTCCATTGTGTAAAAGTACCACAATTTCTGTATCCATTCCTCCATTGAAGGACATCTGGGTTGTTTCCAGTTTCTGGCTATTACAAATAAAACTGTTAAGAACATGGTTGAGCAAATGTCATTGTTGTGTACTTGAGAATATTTTGGACATATACCTAGGATTGATGTAGCTGGATCTTGAGGAATCACTATTCCTAATTGTCTAAGAAAGTGCCAGATTGATTTCCAAAGTGGTTGTACAAGTTTACTTTCCCACCAGCAGTGGAGGAGCTTTCCCCTTTCTCTACAACCTCCCCAGCATGTGTTGTGACTTGAGTTTTTGATCTTAGCCATTCTGATGGGTGTAAGGTGAAATCTTAAGGTTGTTTTGATTTGCATCTCTCTGATGGCTAAGGACATTGAACATCTCTTTAAGTGTTTCTCTGTCATGCTATATTCCTCTACAGAGAATTCTCTGTTTAGCTCCATACCCCATTTTTAATTGGATTTCTTGATTTATTGCTTTTTAAATTTTTCAGTTCTTTATATATTTTGGATATCAGTCTTCTGTCAGATATAGGATTGGTTCCCAATCTTTAGGCTGTTGTTTTGTTCTGAAAATTATTTATAGACCTTGAAAGAAAAATTATCAGTCTTATATGGAGAAACAAAAAACTCAGAATTTCCTAAATGATCCTGTACAACAATAGATCATCTGGAGGTATCTCCATCCCTGATCTTAACCTTTACTACAGAGCAAGAGTAATAAAAACCACATGGTATTGGCATAGAAACATAAAGGAGGATCAATGGAACCAAATAGAAGACCCAGAAATAAACCCACACACCTATGAATACTTGATTTTTTTTATTGCATGGGACCTCATAATCAAAATCAAAATATTCTACTATTATAACAATAGGTTTTGAAAACATTTTTATTTTGTTTTATATTAATCACAGGTTATGTACTTTGTATCCTAGTGATAGCCCTCTCCTGCATTCCCTACCTATCCCCCCTCCCTCATCTTCTCTCTGTCCTTTTCCAAGTCCACAAATAGGGGAGGCCCTCCTCCCCTTCCAGCTAACTCTAGCTTATCAGGTCTCTTCAGGACTGGATGCAATATCCCTTTCTGTGGCCTAGCAAGGCTGCTCCTCCCTCTGGAACTGGGAGGAGGGTCAAAGAGCCAGCCATTGAGTTTATGACCAAAATAGTCCCTGTTCCCCTTACTAGGGTACACACTTGGATACTAAGCTACCAATTGCTACATTCAAGCAGGGGTTCTAGGTTATATCCATACAGAGTCCTTCGTTGGAGAAACAGTCTCATAAAAGACCCTTGTGCCCTGGTATATTTGGTCCTTGTGGAGCTCCTGTCCTCTCCAGGTCTTACTAATACCCCTTTCTTTCATATGATTCCCTGCACTCTGCCAAAGGATTGGGTATGTGTCTTAATATTTGCTTTGATACACTGCTAGGTAGAGTCTTTCCGAGGCTCTCTGTGGTAGGCTCTTGTCCTGCTACTTGTTTTCTTCAACATCCAATCTCTTCCCATTTGTCTTTCTATGTGAGGATTGATAATCTTACCCCAGGTCCTCTTGCTTGTTTATCTTCTTTAGGTGTATAGATTTCAGTGTGTTTAATCTATCTTATAGGTCTATAAAAGTGAGTATATACCATGTGTGTCTTTCTGCTTTTGGGATAACTCACTCAGGATGATCGTTTCCAGGTCCCACCATTTGCCTGCAAATTTCATGATTTCCTCATTTTTAACTGCTGAGTAGTATTCCATGGTAGAAAAGTACCACAATTTCTGTATCCATTCCTCCATTGAAGGACATCTGGGTTGTTTCCAGTTTCTGGCTATTGTGAATAAAGCTGCTATGAACATAGTTGAGCAAATGCCCTTGTTGTGTACTTGAGCATCTTTTGGTTATATGCCTAGGAGTGGTATAGCTGGATCTTGAGAAATCACTATTCCTAATTGTCTAAGAAAGTGCCAGATTTATTTCCAGAGTGGTTGTACAAGTTTACATTCCCACCAGCAATGGAGGAGGGTTCCCCTTCTTCCACAACCTCTCCAGCATGTGTTGTCACTTGAGTTTTTGATCTTAGTTCTTCTGACAGGTATAAGGTGAAATCTCAGGGTTGTTTTGATTTCCATCTCCCTGATGGCTAAGGACGTTGAACATTTCTTTAAGTGTTTTTCTGCCATTCTACAGTCCTCTACAGAGAGTTCTCTGTTTCACTCCATACCCCATTTTTTAATTGGGTTACTTAATTTGTTGCTTTTTAACTTCTTGAGTTCTTTATATATACTGGATATTAGCCCTTTGACAGATATAGGGTTGGGGAAGATAATTTCCCAGTCTGTAGGCTGTCATTTTGTTTTGATGACAGTGTCTTTTGCTTTACAGAAGCTTTTCAGTTTCATGAGGTCCCATTTATTGATTGTTGCTCTTAGAGCCTGTGCTGTTGGTGTTCTGTTCAGGAAGTAGTCTCCTGTGCTGATAAGTTCTAGGGTCTTCCCCACTTTTTCTTCTAACCAATTTAGTGTGTCTGAAGTTATGTTGAGGTCTTTGATCCCCTTGGACTTTAGTTTTGTGCAGGGTTATAAATGTGGATCTATTTCCATTTTCTGCATATAGACATCCAGTTGGACCAGCACCATTTGTTGAATATGCTGTCTTTTTTCCATTGAATGGATTTGGCTTCTTTATAAAAAATCAAGTTTCCATAGGTGTGTGGGTTTATTTCTGGGTCTTCTGTTCAGTTCCATTGATCCACTATTCTGTTTCTATGTCAATACCATGCAGTATTTATAATTATTGCTCTGTACTACAGCTTGAGATCAGGGATGGAGATACCTCCAGATGATCTCTTGTTGTATAGGATAGTTTTGGAAATTATAGGTCTTTTTGCTTCTCCATATGAAGCTGAAAATTTTTCTTTCAAGTTCTATAAAGAATTATGTTGGTATTTTGATGAGAATTTCATTGAATCTGTAGATTGCTTTTGGCAGAATGGCCATTTTCACTATATTAATCTTACCAATCCATGAGCATGGGAGGTCTTTCCACCTTCTAATATCTTCTTCAAATTCTTTCTTCAGAGATTTAAAGTTTTTTTTTTCCATATAGGTCTTTCACTTGCTTGGTTAGAGTCACTCAAAGGTACTTTATGTTATTAGTGGCTATTGTGAAGGGTGTTGTTTCCCTAATTTTTTTCTTGGGCTTTTATCTTTGGTGTACAGGAGGGCTTCTGATTTTTTGGAGTTGATTTTGTATCCAGCCACTGAAGGTGTTTATCAGTTGAAGGAGTTCTCTGGTTGAATTTTTGGGGTTGCTTATGTACACTTTCATATCATCTGCAAATAGGGATACTTTGACCTCTTCCTCTCTGATTTGTATCCCCTTGATCTCCTTTAGTTGTCTTATTTCTCTAGCTAGGATTTCAAGTACTATGTTGAAGAGATATGGAGACAGTGGGCAGCCTTGCCTTGTAACTGATTTCAGTGGGATTGATTTAACTTTCTCTCCATTGTGTTTGATGTTGGCTATAGGCTTGCTATATATTGGCTTTAGGATGTTTAGGTATGTGCCTTGTATCCCTCATCTCTCCATTACTTTAAACGTGAATGGATGTAAGAATTTGTGGAAAGCTTTTTCGGCATCTAGGGAAATGATCATATGGTTTTTCTCCTTCAGTTTGTTTATAGGGTGAATCACATTGATGGATTTCTCTATATTGAACCACCCCTGCATACCTGGGATTAAGACTACTTGTTCATAGTGGATGATATCCTTTATGTGTTTTTGGATTTGGTTTGCAAGTATTTTATAGAGTATTTTTGCGTCAATGTTCATAAGAGAGATAGGTCTGAAGTTCACTTTTTTCATTGGTTTTTTGTGTGGTTTAGGAATCAAGGTGACTCTGGCTTCATAGAATGAGTTTGGTAATTTGCCTGCTGTTTCTATTTTGTGGAAAAGTTTAGAAAGAATTGGATTTAGCACTTCTTTGAAGGTCTGGTAGAATTCTGCACTGAATCCATCTGGCCTAGGCCTTTTTTTTTTTTTTTGGAAGAGAGACTGTTGCTGACTGCCTCTATTTCTTTGGGGCATATAGGTCTATTCATTTTTTTCTACCTGATCTTGACTTAATGTAGGTAGATGGAATCTACCAAGAAAATTGTCCATTTCATTTAGATTTTCAAGTTTTGTGGCATATAGGCTTTTGTAGTAAGACCTAATGATTGGATTTCCTCAGTGTCTGTAGTTATGTCCCCCTTTTCATTTCTGATTTTGCTGATTTGGATAGTTTCTCTCTGCCTTTTTGTTAGTTTGGCTAAGGGCTTGTCTATTTTGTAGATTTTCTCAAAGAACCAGCTCTTGGTTTCATTGATTCTTTGAATAGTTTTATTTGTTTCTAATTGATTGATTTCTACCCTGAGTTTGATTATTTCCAGCTGTCTGCTCCTCCTGGGTGTATCTGATTTTTTTTTTCTAGGACTTTCAGTTGGGCCATTAAGTTGCTTGTATGAGAAGTTTCAAATTTCTTCTTGAAGGCACTTAGTGCTATGAACTTTCCTCTTAGCACTGCCTTCATTGTGTCCCATAAGTTTGGGTATGTTGTGCTTTCATTTTCATTGAATTCTAGGAATTCTTTCATTTTTTTCTTTATTTCTTCCCTAACCAAGCTGTCATTGAGTACTAAGTTGTTCAGTTTCCATGTATGTGCATGCTTTTTGCTGTTTCTGTTGTTGTTGAGGTCCAGCTTTAGACCCTGATGGTCATATAGGATACAAGGTATTATTTCATTTTTCTTTTATCTGCTGAGGCTTGCTTTGTGACCAAATGTATGGTCTATTTTGGAGAAGGTTCCATGAGTTTCTGAAAAAAAGATATACTCTTTTGATTTTGGGTAAAAATTTCTGTAGACATCTGTTATGTCCATTTGATTTAGGAACTCTGTGAGTGCCCTTGTTTCCCTGTTTTGCTTCTGACAAGATGATCTGTCCCTTGGTGAGAGTGGAGTGTTGAAGTCTCCCACTATTAAGGTGTTGGGATCAATGTGAGATTTCAGCTTTAATAATGTTTCATTTACATATGTAGGTGGTCTTGTATTTGGGACATAAATGTTCAAAATTGTGATATCCTCCTGTTAGAATTGTCCTTTGATGAGAAGGAAATGCCTCTCCTCATCTTATTTGATTAGTTTTGGTTGAAAGGGTATTTTATTACATACTAGGTTCGCTACCCCAGCTTGTTTTCTGGGTCCATTTGCTTGAAACCATTTTCCCAGGCCTTTACTCTGAGGTAATGTTTATCCTTTTTGTATAGGTATGTTTCTTCAATGCAGCAGAATGTTGGATCCTTTTTCTGCAACCATTCTGTTAGTCTGTGTCTTCTTATTGGAGAGTTGAGTCCATTGATGTTGATAAATAATAGTGACCAATGACTGTTAGTTCCTTTTATTGTGGAGTTGGTGGTCTTACTATGATTCATTCCTTTTTTTTCCTCTTTTAATTTTTGCTGGGATCTTATCTGTATCCTATATCATCTTTGTTGTAGTTGTTTTCATTGGGTTGGAGTTTTCCTCCTAGTAACTTCTGTAGGGTTGGGTTGCTGTGTAGATATTGTTTAAATTTGGTTTTGTCAATGAATATGTTGTAATCTCCATCTATGTTGATTGAAGGCTTTGCTGGGTATAGTTGTCTGGGTTGGCTTCTGTGTTCCCTTCTGCCCAGGCCCTTCTGGCTTTCATAGTTTCTGATGAGAAGTCTGGTGTGAGTCTGATCAGTCTACCTTCATATGTCACTTGGTCCTTTTCCCTTGCTGCCTTTAATATTTTTTTTTGTTTTGTTTTGTTTTGTAGGTTTAGTGTTTTGACTGTGATGTGACATGAAGTATTTTTTTTCTGGTCTAGTCTATTTGGTGTTCTGCAGGCTTCTTATGTTTATGGACATCTCTTTCTTTACGTTAGGAAAATTTTCTTCTATGATTTTCTTTAAAATATTTTCTGGTCCTCAGAGCCTGGAGCCTGGAGTCTTCTTTTACATCTATTTTCATATACTTTGGTTTCGTTGTTTTATGGCATCCTTGATTTCTTGAATGTTTTGTGTTTGGGACTTTTCTGATTTTACTTTTTCTTTGAGTGAGGAATCAATTTCAGCAAGTATATCTTCAGCTCTTGAGATTCTCTCTTCTATCTCTTGTACTCTATTGGTGATGCTTACCTTAGTGGTTCCTGATCTTTTCTCTAAGTTCTCCAATTCCTTGTTTTGCTCTGTTTGTGTTTCCTTTATAGATTCTAATTCTGTTTTCATGCTTTGCAGCATTTCCTTCATCTGATTGAAGGTGGTTACTATTTTTGTATTTGTTTCCTCTCTATATGTTTCTAATTTTTCCCCTACGTAGGCCATTATATTCTTTTGAATTTATTTGAGAGCTCTGTTCATTTCCTCTTTTTTTTCCTGTAGCAACTGGATAATCATAGCTTTAAATTCATTTTCCTGTGTTTCTGCTGAATTAATATATCCATTGGTTTTTGGTGTTGCTTGTGGGACAATGGCGTCCTGATTTTTGTTGGGTGAGTTCTTACATCAACCTTTGGCCATTGCTTATATATAATCTTCACTCTTTCTTCCTTAAGTCTGAACTTCAGACTGGAACCATCTTACTCTGGTGTCTATAGAATTCTTCAGGAAGATCAGAGTTTGAGAGCGTGTGTTTTTGCTTCAGTTGTACCTGAGGGAGAGAAAGCCGCTGGCACAGGATCATAAGTTTGTTTGTTTGTGTGTGTGTGTGTGTGTGTGTGCGCGCGCGCGCATGCACGTGCACATGCAAGGGTTCACAGATGTGTGTCTTGAATGAGAGTGCTAGAGTGTGTAGCTGCTTGGGATATATGGGTTGCGAGCAAGCACAGGAGGAGATACGGATGCTACCACAGTTAGCAGTCGCAGATTGTAGGCACAAAGTGCCTGCCCAGGTTTCTTGAATACCCGGTGGTCTACAGTCTGTGGTGGGGTCAGCAGGATGGACTCTGCTCCCTGAGTTGGGAAGCACTATCTGCTTCCTCAGCTGCTTCCCCCTCAGACAAGGCTGTGTGGAAAATCCCAGGGGTTTGAGTGTTCTCAGTCTCAAATCTCAAGAAGGGGGATCTGTGCTTGGAGCATGCAGCACTGTGCTCCTTGCAATTTGCTGTGTGCACTGCAGGCTGACTCTTCTGCTTCAATGCTGGTTGGGGTACTTCTGTTGCTGCCCTCCTGCTGGCTGCAGTATCTCCCTTCTCCCCCCCTCCACTGCCCCCACCCCCACCCCTGCTTCCTCTGCTGCAGGCTTGGCTTCCTCTGCAGCAGCTGCTTCAGCCCGTTACAGGGCAGTGCCTAGAAATTGATTCCCCAGGAGAAGTCCACGGAGATGTCCATGGTTGACCTGTGTCCTATTCATCAGATCAGATTTTGTCCCCCTTCCCCCCAGGCTCCTCATACATTGTTTTGGGTTCCACAGCCCCTCTGCTCACCGATTCAGAGTTTCAGCTCCTCTGAATACCGTGGGTGCTGGTCTGTGCCATCGTGGATCCCCTAATACTTGATTTTTGACAAAGAAGCCAAAACCATTCAATGGGAAAAAAACCCCAGCGTCTTCCACAAATGGTGCTGGTCCAACTGGATGTCTACATGCAGAAAAATGAAAATAGATCCATATTTATCACCCTGCACAAAACTAAAGTCCAATTGGATCAAAGACCTCAACATAAAACCAGACACACAAAAATCAGTTAGAAGAAAAGGTGGGGAAGACCCTAGAACTCATTGGCACAGGGGACAACTTCCTGAACAGAACACCAACGGCACAGGCTCTAAGAGCAACAATCAATAAATGAGACCTCATGAAACTGAAAACCTTCTGTAAAGCAAAAGACACTGCTTTGACTTCTGATCCAGTAAAACACAGGTAATTCATTCCTCCTGGAAGTTATAAGACATACAGCACGAACCACATTATTTGTATCAACAAATGACAGTGTAAAATTACTGTAATATAAGCAGTGTCCTTGCAGAAGAGCCTCTTGAAACATTTAAATTTCAGGAGATTCCTGAGATGGTGAGCCTGATTCTGAGCCCTAGACTTTATATACTTTCTGAAGAGCTTCCTTCCCATCAGTAGGAAATGTTTTAATTAAGAAAGAGCTACAAAGCAATAATTAAAGAATACAACATAGACACACATGGTATATAC
The DNA here is from genome assembly GCA_028658305.1 of Pachyuromys duprasi. NCBI lineage: Eukaryota > Metazoa > Chordata > Mammalia > Rodentia > Muridae > Pachyuromys > Pachyuromys duprasi. The sequence goes on along the minus strand of CM053761.1, from coordinate 8,954,507 downwards.
TAGCTTATAAGTGGATATTACACATGAAATATAGGATAAGAATATTAAAATCTGTACACCTAAAGAAGCTATGCAAGAAGGAGGACCCTTGGTATGATGAGCAATCCTCACTAAGAAAGACAAATGGGATGGATATTAGATGAAGGAGAAAACAAGAAACAGGACAGGAGCCTACCACAGAGGACGTCTGAAAGACTCTTCCCAGCAGTATATCAGAGCAGATGCAGAGACACACAGCCAAATTTGGGCAGAGAGCGGGGAATCTTATGAAAGAAGGGGGAGATAGAAAGACCTGGAATGGACAGGAACTCCACAAGGAGAGCAACAGAACCAAAATATCTGGGAACAGGAGTATTTTCTGAGACTGATACGCCAAGCAGGGACCATTCATGGATATAACCTAGAACCCCTGCACAGATGTAGCCTATGGCAGCTCAGTATTCAAGTGGGTTCCCTAGTAAGGGGAACAGGGACTGTTTCTGACATAAACTCAGTGGCTGGTTCTTTGACCACTGCCCCCTGAGGGGGGAGCAGCCTTATCAGCCCACAGAGGAGGATAATGCAACCACTCTTGATGAGACCAGATAAGCTAGGGTCAGATGGAATGGTAAGAGGACCTCCTCTATCAGTAGACTTGGAGAGGGGCATTGGAGGAGATGAGGGAAGGAGGGTGAACTTGGGTGGGGAGGAGGGAGTGGACTACAGCTGAGATACAAAGTGAATAAACTATAATTAATATTAAAAATAAAAAATTAATTTATAAAGAGATAAGATACTAAAAATAAGAAAGAAATGAAAGAAAGAAAGAGAAAGACAGAAAGAAAGAAAGAAAGAGAGAGAGAGAGAGAGAGAGAGAAAGAAAGAAAGAAAGAAAGAAAGAAAGAAAGAAAGAAAGAAAGAAAGAAAGAAAGAAAGAAAGAAAGAAAGAAACCAAGTACCCAGCTTCTGGGGTTGGAAATCTATCTGACCTTCTCACCTACCTGATATTTTCATAGCAGTGGGGATCTGCTTTGTCCCCTTCCTTTGATTGGAAGAGCTTTAATCAAAAAGCCATATCCATAGATCCTGCGTGACATTTTCCAATTCAGTCTTTATGATTAATCTCAGGACATTTTGAAGCAAAAGAATGGAAGTTCACTTCTTGTAACACTACTATCCATTACCTTCACCTCTGTTTTGTGTGAACATTATACTACATACCATTAGGAAAACATGGATGTGAAAGTGCCAAACTTAAAGATGTTGACATCTGCCAGGACAACAAAGTTATGCTCTAATATAAGAGATAAATATAATGTTATAAATTGTAAAACAGAAAATGTGTAGCTTGAGAAAACATCTCAGGATAAGGTTTGCCCTAAATTGAGTCTCAGTAACTAAATTCTTTAAACTGGGGAGGGGTGGGATCTTTTCCATCATGTCCCCGCTCTCTGCAGTGTTCATAGCAGGACCTCCAGGTATTTCGCGAGTCACTTCACAGCTTCAGGTCTTTTACCGAAAGTCTTTAATCCTTTCTGAGTTAATATTTGAAATTAGTCAAAGAAAAAGGAATCTAGATTCATTCTTCAGTACTAGGTAACACATTCTCACAGAAGCAGCTGTTATACCAGTGTACATGGTTAGCTGTTCTGTTGAAAATGAATTGATTGCAGAATTATAGGTATGTTTGTCCACTTCAATTCTGTCCCATTAGTATGTTGGCCTGTTTATTTTTTATACCAGTCCCACACTATTTTTATTACTTTTGTTTTGTAGTAGACAAACTATCAGTCATAGTGTACTACTCATTTTAAAGAATACCATAATAAATGCTTTCAATGTTTTACCATAAATAAACAATAAATATTTGAAGAGATGACTTTATTCAAACGTTGTACAATGCATATTAAAATAGTATTATATTAAGAAAATTCCTTGGCATTTGAAAATATTTTAATATTTAAGTAACATTTATTTCCGTTTTTCCTGCATATCAACATAGAGTGCAGTTTAATGAACATACATACATGTGTAGTATTTTCTTCAGATTATGATACCAAACACTGAATTTTGCATGTGTGCCTTATCTCCCTATCTAAATTACAAATGTCTTTTCTAAGTGTTCACTATGAGCGCTTTAGTGATATTGACAAGATGGATGAATCATTTACCTTGCCTATCTCTGCTCTTCTCATCAACACAACAGAGAGTTCCTTGAACAGTGGTTAATATGACTACCACAGTGATGCCCCATTCCACACACTCCTCTGAAATAATTCAGGCAATGCTCATTTCAACTCCAATAAATGCATATTATTTTGTGAGCATATAAAAAGAAAGAATCTGTGCCCCTGGTTCAACTAACAAAATAGAGACTCTTTTTAAGTTCCTGCCTGGTCACATTGTGTTATGTGACCTTTCATATGGGATGCAATTTCATGAATAGAATAAATTAATGGAGATTAGGGTAGTGTTATTAATTTCTTCCCTAACTGATTTCCTGTTAACATTTTAAAATTATACTTAACCCACTAAATCATTTAGGAGATTATTTAGGAGGTTTTCCTTATCATGGAATTATCCACAGATTGCATGTATCCAATAACTCTGGCACAGGCAAATTGTCTACATATTTTCACATGCTTAGATGATGGAAGGCAGCATAATTACACATCAATTTGGGAACGATGTATTTTTATTTCAGGTATATTCTAAATATGAGAGTCTCACTCAGGAACTATAGCCAGCATGTGATTTTTAGCCAAGGGTATAATACCATTCCGTTTCATAACAGAGGGAACATAAGTCAATACAACCCAAAAGAGCACCATTTTAAAGTGAATGATGGTAGCTGATGAATCAATTCTGCCTATTGCCTTATTACAGTAATAGGAGAGAAAAGGATATTTAGAGTTGAAGGGCAGTAAATATGGAGCCAATAAACTCAAATGGTATAACCAAGCACGCAATCAACCTACAGAATATCCTACTACAAAATGTAATATCATTGAATAATGCGGATGGATTCTTCAAACATCCAGGCAATTTTATGGCTACCGGGCACATCTGTCTTCATATAAGTTAAAAAGATGGTAATCACATCTCATGCTACTGGACTGAAAATGATTGCCTATTAGACAGTATTTGGGATAATGTTTTTATTTGTTTTCTTCTGAATTAGAAGCAAGCATAGAGGACAGTAAACTTCCTTTTACTTTTTGGCATGTCTGGCTTGTTCCATTTTTTGACATTTATCTCTCATAGTTTTATATATTGGAGTTTGCTTATGCATATATCAATTTTTTTATCTCAAAGTGTTAATTACATAATAGAACTGTGTTTTGTCAACATTTACTTCCCCAAGTGCTAATGATGTAAGTTAATATTCAGTTAGCAAAATGATATGTCTTCTTTAGTTTTAGGCAAAGAATAAGTGAATGAAAAATTCAAAAGTAATCTTAAAAGTTTTTCTGAAATATTTCTTGATATTAAACCATTTTCTACCATCAACTCATAAGACTATATAGTATAATTATTGATATTCTTGCTGTTTAGGCACAATGACGTTACTTTTGAAGGGTACTGGAGATACTATCTTCAGCTTGCAGAAAGTTAACATGTATACAGGAAATTGTGACTCTTTGTTTTATGTAAACTAAATAATTTATTTGCTCCCTTTACATCCTAATTATCGCCTCCTCCATCCTCTTCCTTCCTTTCTCCCTATCCTCCCTCCCCTCCCTTCAGAAAAGTGGATACCCCCACAAACATCTACCCATACCAGCACATTAAGCTGCATCAGGACTGAGCTCTTCATCTGCCCCTGTGCTCCAGCAAGGCAGCCGGGCCAGGGGCAGGTGAAAGAAAAACGGGTAACAGAGTCCACATCAGAAACAGGCCCTGCTTTCCTTTCTAGCGGACCCACATGTTGGCCTAGCTACCATCCATCATCTAAATATGTGTAAGTGGCCTAGGTAGATTCTATATACACCCCTGGGCCCAGGTTAGTTGACTCTCTTGGTCTTCTTGTGGAGCTCCTGTCCCTTCTGGGTCCTTCTTTTCTCCCCACTTTCTTCCACAAGGCTCCCTTGCTCACCCAAAGTTTGGCTGTGAGTCTTAGCATCTGTTTCAATCCGCTGTTGGGTGGAGCCTTTCAGAGGACAGCTATGCTTTTCTTCTATCGGAAAGGATAGCAGAGTATCGCTAGTAGTGTCAGAAGTTGCCTCTCTCCTCTGGAGTAGATTTCAGGCTGTACCAGGCATTGGTTGGACATTTCCTCACTCTCTGTCTTTATCCCTGAATATGGTGTAGGCAGAGTAAATTTTTGGTCAATGTTTTGTGGGTGGCTTGGTGTTCCCTCCTTCCACTAGGAGTCTAGTCTAGTTAAAGGGTTGCCTTTTCAGTCTCTGTGACCCCATCTACCAAGAGTCTCAGCTACGGATACCTCCATATCCTCCCAGGAGCCTAACCTGTCATAGGTCTCCAGTTTTTCTCAGAAATGTTACTGTTCACAGTTTCTCTTCCTTTTGCTAGCCCTCTACCCTTGCTTCCTCTTTCCCGAGTCTGATCCATACCCTCATTTCTCTCCAAGCTCATTTTTCAGCCTTGTTACCTCTTTTCAATCACTTATAAATGAGTTCTTACCATGTGTGTCTTTCTGGTTCTGTGTAACCTCACTCAAGATTATCTTTTTTAGCTCCCGTAATTTGCCTGCAAATTTCATGATTTCCTTGTTTTTAATAGATGAGTAGTATTCCATGTGTAAATGTACCACAATTTCTGTCTATTCTTTGGCTGAAGGACATACAAGCTGTTTCCAGCTCCTGGCTATTAGGAATAAAGGTGCAATGAACATAGTTGAGCAAGTGTCCTTGCTGTATGGTGGGTATATGTCCAAGAGTGATATAGAGTCCTTTCGAATATTTGTCCAAGAGTGATATAGAGCCCTTTGGGGGTATATGTCCAAGAGTGATATAGCTGGGTCTTGAGGTAGAACTCTTCCCTGCTTTCTGAGAAAGCATCAGATTGATTTCCAAAGTCATTGTAGAAGTTTGCACTCTAAGCAATAGAGGAGTGTTCCCCTTTTCCCACATCCTTGTTAGCATGTGTTTTCACTTGAGTTTTTTTATCTTGGCCATTCTGGTGGGTACAAGATGGAATCTAAGAGTCATTCTGATTTGCATTTCCCTGATGACTAAGGACTCTTGAAAGCAAATCCAAGATCCCTGAAGGTCACATCTTCCCCTTTCCATACTCCTCCTGTATACCAAGCTGTAACTTTAGCAACTACTTTCACATGTTAAGCATTCCACCCAGGTAAGCAAATGATGATGCTCCGTGTCAAGTCATCCTTTATTTAATAAAAAAAAAATCGTTGTGCTTATGGAGTCATCAGTGTAAATGGTTTGTGGACATTTAGACATTTTCGACAGGGTGATCTATAAGGAAACCCCCCATAGTTCTATTTGGAGTAGACATACATGTAGTGTTAAATACTTTAGCTGTAGATTGCTAGACTCTTCTTGAACATGTATTTACAAGCACAGGTGATATAACCTGTAGACTATTGTGAACAACTTACTCATTATCCTAAGGTAATATGAATTCATCTGCAGAGCTCTGGAGAAACTGACTATTTCAAGAATAAAACTTGCATAGGTGGCTGTTTATATAGCATCCGACACAGAACATCTAAATGTTGTTTTCTCTGTGATGTTACTCAGCCTCCTGCATCATCTGAAGCTCTGTTTCCCCAGTCTTCATGAATTCGTCAAGTACCAATTCTACAATATAGACCTGAAACTTGAGTTCTTTATCTCTTCATTCTTTCTTGCCTTGCATAAAATATGGAAATTTTAGAAAGGTCCAAATTTTCATTTGGACTAACACTTATGTCTTTAAAGTGTTCTTTCATGGTTGTTATTAGCACAAAGAGGACCTTCCACCACACTGATCCTTTCTTTTACCTCTGGAATATCTGTGTGGTCCTTATCTGTGTTCCTCACTAGAAAGGAACTTAAAGGAGCCCAAGAACATTATCAACCGCAGTATCTCTTTATTATCAACAATGACTGCCATCTTGAAGACTCTGTATATCCATGGATTAATAGATATCATATTCATGAATAATAATGTATGTGTGTATGTGTGAGAGAGACACAAGAAATTTAATTTGATCAGTTTGAATATAGGTACATGCCTCTTCAGTTGCTAGACATTTAATTATAAAATTTGCTCATTAATTGGGAAGAAAGAGTGATAAAATAGAGAAAGAATAAAATGGAGAAAAACAAATTAGAGAAGAAAAAAACTAAGAAAAGACAAAATCATGAAAAGAAGGAGATCCATGGGACAGAAACTCAAATAAGGAAGGCTATGTGCGAATCATAAGTAGAGCAAAAGGAACCGTGAACAAGTTGGTAGAGGTGCACTGTGTGGGGGTACAGAGGTGTTTCAATGGCAAAATAGAGTAGGAATGATCAGATACAGATGTCAGTTGACACTGAAAGCTTAAAGGGCTTTTAGTCTGGGCCTTGAGCCTTTCCAAATACGTCCTGAAGTCAAAGAGAGCAGAATCGCTGACAATGTTAATGACCGTGGCTTTGTGGCTTTTTCTTTCTCTCCTGATTCTGAGCAATGCTAGTTGTTCAGGTCTGAAAGTCAAATGATCGAATCTCTTTCAACTCATACATACTAGATTCCACGGCCAGAATAGGATGTATTGTGGAAAGATGGCCTACAGATATCCCTTATAAAGCTGAAAAATAAAGCAGAAAAGGCTGTCACTGTCACGCATGCTTCCTGTAACTATGCCTTGCTGTCCCTGTCATTCTGTTTATTCTGACAAGTTTGCATGTCAGGTCATTCATTCCCTTTCACAGGGCTCTATTGATGAAGTGCTTGGTCACACAAAAAGTCTCAGGGAGTTTATCTGTGAGGGATTTCACCAAACCAGCTGCTCATACAATTTTTCATGGCATGTCAGCAAAGCATACGAACACAACCACTACCAGAGAGCAGCTCAAGGGAACTGTCCAGACAGTTGACCCCTGGGATTATAAAATGTGCCATTTCAGATTTGTTGTGTGTGATGACATATTTGCAAATATACCATTTGTGGCTATGGATAAACTCTGAAATTTCATCTTCTGTATGCCAATTGCTAGTACCATTTTCCGAAGTAGGAGAATCTTAAGTATGTTAGGGAGTGTGGCTATCTCACATCAGAACTAGCCATAGAAAGTACTTTAGTGTCATTAATGTATTGTAGTTGCTAGTTTTCACTCATGGATGTGTACTAACAGACTCCAGTGAGTTTAAAATGTTAAAAGTAGTTGTGAGGTTGATCGCTTTCTTAATAGCATATGGAATAAGTTAGGGTCATTCCTTCTGGGTTCGTTCATGTTTTCTTAGATTAGATTGTGGGAGCTTGCTTCATTTTTAAAGGTCAATAATAATATTCCATTACACACACACACACACACACATATGTGTGTGTGGGGGGGTGTGTGTCATTGTTCTTTTTCAATTCTCAATACTCATTTAGGTAGTTTCCATATCTAGACTCATGCAAAGGGTGCTGTAGTGAAATGGAGATTCAAAAGAACTAGTTTCAAAAAAATCATAGATTCATTAGGGTATTTTCATACATGTATACCATTTTATTTGATGATTGTAATTCTGACTGCTGTGAGGTAGAATCTAATAAAACTCTAATCATCATTTCCCTGATGGTTGAGAAAATTTAATATTTTTCACATATTTAATGGCCAGTATATTGTTTTTTGAGAGTCATTCAATTCATTTGCCTATTTGCTGTGCGATTTTGGTTTATAGTGTTTTCTTTTCTTTTCTTTTCTTTTCTTTTCTTTTGAGTTCTTTGTATAATGGAGATATTATTTCTTTGCCAGATATACATATGGCAAATATTTCTATCATTATGTGCTTCCTTTCACTCTGCTGATTATTCCTTTGCTATTCAGAACTTTTTTTATTCCACGAATTTTTTTTTGCCAATACTTGCTTTTCTTTTGTTTTATGTTTTTAAGTTACTGGAGTGTTGTTCTGAAATTCCTTGTCTATGCCAATGTCTAAGAGGGTTTTCTTCAATTTCTCCAGAAATTTCTGATTTTCAACTCTCACATTAAGATCTTTAATACATTTTGACTTGTTTTAAAACAAGATGAGATTATTATGCTTAGGGACATAGTTTCAATGTTATACATATGAACATCCTGTTTTCCTAGTGCATTTTTTAGTCTAACAGGCATAGATAATATCTTACCAACCCAGTGCTCTGTTTGGCTGGGGCTATAACCACAGCTCTCTTTCTTTCTTTCTTTCTTTCTTTCTTTCTTTCTTTCTTTCTTTCTTTCTTTCTTTCTTTCTTTCTTTCTTCCCTTTTTTATTATTATCATTCATTACAATTTATTCATTTTGTACCTGGCTGTGGCACCCTCTCTTGTCTCCTCCCAATCCTACCCTTCCTCCCTCTTCTCCCCATATTCCCTTCCCCTAGTCCACTCATAGCCTATCAGGTCTCATTAGGACTGGCTGCATTGTCTTCCTCTGTGGACTGGCAAGGCTGCTCCCCACCCCCAGGGGGAGGCGATCAGAAAGCCTGCCACTAAATTCACACCTCTTTTCTAATAACATATTTGATGGTCTAATACTCTCACCTCTGAACATACTTCTCCCTGAACAGTGCACCAAGTAACCTGCTAGCACCAGAATCCACACTTGCAAACAAATATTACACATACCCCTCAAAATAATAGAGACCCTCACCATTAACAACTATCACACTTAGACACATTGTTTCCAGCCTTGATTTAGTTATTCTGTGTAGGAAGCAAAAAAGAGTCAAAGTAGCTTAAGTTAGCCCAAGGATATGTGCTTTATAAGACAAACTCTGTCCTCTAAGTAGACTTTTAGGGAGAATCTCCCATTTTATCTGTGCCTATACATAAGTAGGAGTACATATGTCTAGCATCAGATGGCACAACTCAGAGAGCAAAGAGTTACATAAACCCAGCTTTTCAATCCAAGTAGTCCCCTGCAGTATGCTTATAGTAACCAAAATGCCTTTCTTCTTCACACTGTGAAAAGAAGATGCTCAAGCCCCACTAAAGAAGATTGGAAGAAGAGTTTGATCACTTGAGCACTTTGACTTCTGTGGCATAGTACCATCATTAGCAGTGTGTTCCAATCTAATCTGTGTCATCCCTTCTTGGTTATGCTTCTTTGCTACTTTGCAAAATGGTGACTCCAATGAACCTACTACTACCATTTCCTAAAGTAGTCTATCCCTGACTGTCTTATTGATGCTTATCCCTAAACCTGCAGATGAGTGGAACACTCACCTTTTGTGTCATTTTCAATTCAATTGGCCCACAAAATGAACCAGACTTCTGGTGTTTCTTACTAATATAAACCCATGAACCACTGAAAAAATTGTAGTGTAGCATGATCCCAGGATTCCTAATTTGCTCCATTATAGTGAAGATATGTTTTCAGATATAAGTGGGAAATCTGGACACTTTTCTGTGGCTAAATGAACTACAAGCCTGAAACTCAGAATCAAGGACCTAATATCTCTGAAGTAACCCCCAGACTCTGCAGTCTCCTGATTCATTAACACTTTTATTGAGAATCCTGAAAATCTATTGGAGAATATTTCTAGAGTTTCATAGGGTTTAAGTTACGTGACTTTCTCCTAATGCAGTGATTTGTGCAATTAACTTCTCCCAGTCACCTGAAAAACCCACATGAGATGCTGCTAGGCAATCTTTACATTGCAGGGGCTGTAAAGTCAATGCTTTGCTTTCTCTTTTCTGTTTCAGATTGCAAACAAAATACATCAAAAGAATCCAGACTACTGTGCCCATTAGGCCAAACCATGTATTAAGATGCTTTTGTTGTTATGAAGATGCTTGTGTTCTTAAATATTTACTAGTTTAAAAGGAGAGAGAAACTGGGAAACTGGTGACTCAGGGTTAAGAGCGCTTGTTGCTCTTGTAGAGAACTGGGATTCAGCTCCCAGCACCCTCATGGTGGCCCACAATCATCTGTACTCCAGCTCTAGGTACCTGACACCCTTTCCTGAGCTTCAGAGGGCTCAGCATGTATTGCAAACATAAATACATGCAGACTCTATACTCATGCACATAAAAAAAATGAATTAAATTTTAAAAGAGAAACTAAGTAGATGCAAAAGAAGAAATTCCAGCCATCTTTTCTGGAAACACTTTAACATTTTTATTTTCTCATCTCTTCTGAAGGTTTGAGCTAATTTGAGTTCGGCTTCCATCTCACTGGGTCTGACCACCTATGCTAATTGAGCTTTGCCTTAAGTAGCATAAATATCAAAAGCATGTCCTGCTGTTTAAGGGTACTGAGATCTTCATTAAGGACTGAAAGATGTATATGTGAAGTAATGAGTACCCAAGTGAGCTTCTGGCCATCAGCAAAATCACTTGTTTCTCCAGGACTGTGGTTGTGTTTTGCATGGCAATTTAAAGTCCACTGCCACTGCTTACCATTCACTCTCTCTGAAAGTGGGATGTGGTGTGTGTGTGTGCGCGCGCGCGTGCGTGTATGTGTGTTGGATGTTTTTGCTTGTTTCAATTCTTTTAATAAGAAGCCCTCTGTTGATGCATTCAAATGTTATCATTCTCATAGTACAATTTTAAAGAAATAAAATCTATTTTTCATAATAAATCCAGGCCAGAAAGTGATTGCTACTCAAATTGCAATGTGCTAAGGAAAACTGGAGTAGAAGCAGGCATATCCTTCCCCAATCACATGGACTCATTCATGTACTTAGAAATTTTGAGTTATCTCAATCATACTCATGTTACAAGTACACTTTGAAACAAATAAATAAAGTATGTGGTGTTTGTTTCTCTAGTTGATACAACATAAACAAGAGGAAAGTCACATCCTGATAGTTCACTTACATTACAATTTTTAAAACTTTTCAGCTCTATTGTTTCTTCTATCTGTTGTATTCATCATTCTCCTTAGGAGACAAAAGGAGAGAGGAAGGCTAGGAGAAAGAACAGAAATCAATGGCGTGGGGGTGGGATCTCAGGGACAGAAGAGGCTTATGGGAGTCTATAGATGACACAATCTGAGACTTCTGAAGAGGCCACTTCTTGTAGCCAGGCAGGACATCCAGTGGAGCAAGAGGGACACCAACCCACCCACAAAATCTTCAAGCCCGAATTTGTCCTGCCTACAAGTTGTTCAGGGAAAAGAGGAGCAGAGAACAAGGGAATGGCTAATTTGAGGCCCACCCCATTGGAGACAGCCCCCCTTGACACTATTAATGATACTCCGCTATGATTGCAGACAGGAAACTAGCATAACTGTCTTCAGAGAAGCTTCAACCAACAGCTGATGGAAACATTCATAGACCCACAGCCAGAGAATAGCCTGGCTTTGGGGAGTCTTCTGGACCAGTTGGGGGAAGAATTGAGAGGGCCTGAGGGATTAAGGACTCCACAAGAAGACCTACACTGTAAACTAACATGGGCCCATGGAGGCTCACAGAGACTGAACGACCAACCAAAGAATTTGCATGGGCTGGCCCTAAACCCCCTACACATGCTTATATAGCAGATGAGCAGCTTGTTCTTCATGTGGTCTCCTAACTATAAGAGAGCAGGGCTGTCTCTGACTCTGTTGCCTGCCTTTGGATCTCTTTCACATAGTTGAATTCCCTTCTCTGGCTTCAGTAGGGGAAGATGCTGCTAATCCTGATGAGACTTGATATACCAGGGTGGGTTGATACCCATGAAAATAAGGGGATTGGGGAAAGGGTGAGGAGTGGGAGGGTGAGGTGGGAGGAGAGGAGGGAAGAGAGTTGTAATCAGGATGCATACATATATGTGTGTATACACACACACACACACACACACACACGTCTTTCTAGAGGATGAGGGGACATAGCTCAACCAGAGTCACCTGCACAGGCTGAGGGCATTCATCAGTTTCATGTGTGGAATAGTGTCTCAGCTGTGGTGCACAACCTGCTGTGTCCTCAGATCCACAGGTATGCCTGATTAAAAACAAGACTAGAGAACTTTATCTGAGACAAGTTCCGGTGGTTGGCATTGTCACCCTGACAAGATCTAGAATCACAGAGGATGCAAACCTTCAGGTTTGTTTGAGATCATTTAGGTTGGATTGGCCTCGGGGCATGACTGTGAGGGCCCACATTCTTTAGCTTAAGCTTGGGATCTTGGAGTGCATTTTAGAAAAGACAGTAAACAGAAGGCAAACATTCACTCTTCACTCCCTGCTTCCTGAGAGCAGGTACAGTGTGGCCTGCTGCTTCAAGCTCCACCTCCTCAGACTTTACCTTTGAACAGTGAGGTCAATATGCACTTTCTACCTTGATTTGCTTTTGCCAAGGTGTCATATCCCATCACTAAGAGACAAAGACACAACTCAACCTTAACATTTTTCTTTTTAATTTTATGAAAATATAATTACCATGGGCTACTAAGTTAAGACAAAATTACAGAGGTACTTCAATGCTTGGCTGCAAATAAGTACCTCACTGACCCTATTTGTTATCATAGCTCCATTGTGTTAAAATATATTCTGTGAAGCTCACTGAGAATCAATCCGTTTACCAATCCTTGAACCTGTTATAACACAGCCTCTGCCAAAATACCCACAGGCAGTATGCTTGATGCACCTGCCACATGCATTTCCACACAGACGCTCTGGAGTTTAGCTCTCTGAACACTGTACCAGGTAGGACAGGTTTGCATGAGCTGCCAGTTTTAATTACATGTTCAGCAAATGAATTTCAACAATTTGCACAATGTATTGATTTGCAAAAATGAAGTAAAATCTCTATTACATAAAATCAGCTCTGTAGCTCATTCCATTGTTACTCACGTATATTTTGTACTGAAAAATGTTAACAGGTGTTCACAACAAAATTTAAAATAACAAAACCAACTTTCACAATTTTGAGAGATTTTTATGCTTTCTGACATACATAATTTATAAATTACTTTGAAAGTTTATATGTTAGCATAAAAGAATACATCTACCATTGTCTTTTCAAAATCATTTGCATCTATTTTTATAAATATTATTATTCAAAAAGAACTTAAAAATGAATACAAACACCACACACCAAAATTAACAAGATTCAAAGTCTCTACAAGCTATGAACTCATATACAATTAGAACTGGTATTTGAAACAGAAGTTTTGAAGCTTAACATTACAATTTTCTTTCTGTATATAGTATGTGACATGTAAAAATGGAATACTACTGATCTGCTTTGGCCATATGGTATATTACGTTAAAATAAACAGTTTAGGTATTTTGTTTCATGTAAATTAACTCCTAGTAATTTTGTTGCTGTTGTTGTTAATTTCCTGAAGCAATGCACAGGAAGTTCTTCCAACAACTTTTTGTCAAAACAAGTTGTTTTGTATCCTCAATACGTGAGTATTGGAATCTTAAGTTCTGAGTTACAGTTGATTAAATAAGGAGAGACGTTTCTGTTTACGGTTTTTGATTTCTTGTTCTTTCTCTGTCTGGAAGTCTCAGGCCTCATCTTGGAGAATCCCCAAAGTAAGCTGCGTCCTGGTTCACAAGAGTAGAACACATTCAAATAGCAGTTATTTTAATAGTTCCTTTCAAAAGGAATTCATTTTTCAAATTATTATTTTTTTTTTTTTTTTGCTGTTAATTTCACTCCCAAACCACGGAGGAAGAAAGAAAACAGGAGAGCATGCAAACACAGCCTCCTGTACGCAGAACCCTGAGCCTGCAGCTGCTGCAGCTTTCGAATTTAGGCGCTTTTTACATTGCTGCTGCCACCTCGTGGCGCGTGCACGGAAGTCTGGGCTCTGATTTCCGCACACTCAGCTCCAAGGGGCCTCTTCACAGGCCGCCTGCACACAAGCTGATCCTCTGAGTGCTTTGGCTCTGTTTGAGTTAGAAACATCACTTAACAAGAGGAAGGAAAACAGCTGCTACGGAAATCAATGCTGAGGCCTTCCTCAAGGAGAGAGTCTGATAAACTCTGAGGGGCGTTTCAGAAAAGTATAGTTACCAGCTGCGTGGGCCTTACAAGGTGGCCAGAGAGCAGCGAGGGAGGGTCCCCTCTCCATCTTCTAGTTACATTCCACAAGGAACAGAGAGAATTAAGCTTCTATGGACCGACACTAGCTTACTGAGTAGACAAAAAAAAAAAAAGAAGCAGAGGCAGAAGCAGCAGCAGCAGCCGCCGCCGCCAAATTGCTGGAAATGGTTAGACAAAAACAACGAACCAAATTCTGAGAAATTTTAAGGACAAAATTTCAGTTCATTAAATTCCTGATGGAGTGTATAACCACTGCCCTGAAGGAAGTGTAAGAAAATATGGGTCAAAATGAACAGAAAAGGGATCACCGGAAAGGAAGGTTAGAAAGATATGTCAGAATGAACACAAAGTCCCGAAACCGAACACATTTTATATGCCACAGAAAAAACAGTATACAGTATTCCCCCCAACGATTGCTGCACCAAATCGGAAAACTTTGCTGAATGTGCCTGGCTTTCTTTTTTCCCTCTATTATTCGGTTGGGTTTTGTTTTGTTCTGTTTGGTTTTGCTTTATTTGTTTATTTTTGTTTTGTTTGTTCACTATTGTTATGCCACACTCCACATTGTATGAGTCTTTTCTATTTTATTTTATTATTTGAATAATATGGTCTTGCAATCCCTTGAGATAAAAATTAATAAAGTTATAAAGTGAGAACACTAGAAAACCAATTCATTAAGTATATAGGTGGTCCTCAAGCCACAATAGAGAGAGACATTCTCATGGGAACCATGATGCACTTGATAGAATGTATGACAAAAGGAATAGCAATTGAAAGAGTGCACTATTAACTCTACATTTCATCATCGAGGGCTCTTTCAATGATAACCTAAGGAAGAGAGCAAGCCCACAAACTGAAGCTCTGTATGGTGAACCTATAGTCAGAAGAGAGAATATTAGGGAAAATACTATTATTACTAGGAAACACACAGGGGAACTCTAATGTTCCATTGATCCTGGCCCAAATCCTTGGGGGCAGTGGGGTTCCAATTGACTAGAAAAAAAAGTAGAAGAAAAATGAAACGTGGCTATATAGCCTATTAACATGGATATCTCCCAAGGAGGAATAGAGCTGAGAAACAGAAAATGATGGCTGTTAGGTCATGGAAGAGAAGGGTTGATCTAGTTAAGAGCAGTAACAGGAGAACCAAGGCTGCAGTTGAGACATGGAACTATGAAATAAAATAAAATAAAATAAAATAAAATAAAACAAAATAAAATAAAATAAACAATGAAAGAAGAAAGGGGGCACAATTTAAGCCAGAAAAGCTGCATGAAGCAGGCTGGAACAAGTGTCTACAAAAGCATAATAAGGAAATAGGAGAACAGCCAATGGCTACAACAAGCATGCAGACTGGCAAGATGGAGACACAAGTCTAGAAGGAGTAGTTGTAGTCAGTGCTTCAGATTAGATCTTACTCGTGACTATTCCACAGGGGAAGGTGCTGAAAGACGCTAAACTGGCCTGCTTGTTCACAGGCTGTTGTCTTCAGAGGGATTGGAACTTGTGAAATTAATAGAGTTGACATTTTGTTTCCTTTATTTAATTTCATTTACTTGATTATGATATTCCCATGGGTTTTGTGTTTTGCCACAAGACACTTTGACATAACCACACAAAATATCTGGAATTTTTGACATTTAGTATCACACTGGAGGAAAAACGAGATGTTTTGGAAACAGGGAGTCTTCCGGCATTGGTATAAGTACAAGTGTGAACAACAAGGAAGTAGAAGCCAGTTCCAGCCTTGACCAATTCACAATTTACAATCTGTTGTCAGGATCTAGTCTATTAATGGAAGAGATTATTTCAGAAAACACAAATGTCTGTTGGATTCTGATGTAGCCAGTTTGATCTGCTCAAAAGAGGGATGATTGCTATAGGTAAGTGACATTTACACCAGGAAGCCAAGTGATGTCCCCTCATTAAGAAAAGAACAGAGGTGTAGCTTGTTAGTATAGTTGTAAGATAAATAATAAATGTATTTTTATTCTATTTGAAATTATTATTAGATCTACTAATTGTTCAAAGGGTAGGGACTTCTGCTTAAAATGTCAAAATTGATCTCCACAGAAATATTTAGAACCACAGAATCCAAGCACGGAGTTGGTGAGAAGGCGAGGAAGGGAAAAGAAAACATGTTTCTTCCTTATTTCTCACAAGGATGTGAGAGGTGTGGGTAAAACAGACTTGGGTAGACATCTTTTTAAATGGCATTTATTTGTTCACTTGGTACTATGCATGTGTGGGGTTAAAGGTGCTGGGGGCCCTGTGGAGATCAGAGGACAAATTTTAGAAGTTGGCTGTCTTCCTGAACTATGAACTTGGGTCTTGGGATTGGAGTCAGGACCTTAGACTTGGTGAAAAGCAGCTTTACTCAATAAATTGTTTCACCGGCTTTGGACCAGACCTCTTTTCAAGAATTATTGGCTGCCATGGTAAGGGAACACTAAAAGTTTTTAGCTCCAAAATACTTGAGGAAGGTGTATGAGTTTGATTGAGACTGCAATTGTCAGTAAACTTGAATTTAGTTTAAGACAACATTTAAAATTTAATGGTTAATGACTGTGGGTGGCCAGAAAAACTGGTAAGTGACTCAATGGCTGTTTTATTAGAATACTCTTCAGGAATGTTGTAAAACTGTCATGATCAGGTGGTTTTGGTTAATAATTTTTGGTCTATATCACTCATACGCCACTGATGTCAAGATCCAGCCAGAATGCACCTGTATGGGAGAAAAGGAAACTTGGAGGAATATTTTCTGAAGGCTTCCATTGACAGAGATCTAACTTCTGTGAAACTGTGCATTCAAGAATCCCAATGCCATCCTGGTGCTGGTCAGAGAAACATGGCCAGCCCAGGGTTCTTCATACAGATAATGACTGGTAATTATGGTAATGATTAGCTATTCTTAAGAGGAGAATATACGGGTTAGGGAAAGAGAGGGAAATGAAGGGAAAGGGAGAAAGGAGGATGAGATAAGGATTAGAGAGGAGAAAAAACGGGTGGGGAGGGTTGAGTAGAGAAAGAGAGGAGAGGAGAGGAGAGAGCGGCAGAGAGGGGGAGGGGAAATAACTGAGGTTGTTCTCTTGGCTCTATGTGTGGGTGAGATCTAGTCGTCCAGCTTCCTGCTCCTGCTGCCATGCCGTGAGTTCCTGTCCTGGCCTTTATGGATTCTATTCTTCGGAAAGGATAAGCCAAAATAAAGACCTGTTTTCACAAGTTGCCTTTGCTCATGGTACTTTTACCACAGCCTAGAAAAGTAATGAATACAGGGAGCAACTGTTCCAAAAGGTCAGTGGTGCATTTAAATAATAAAGCCATTTTATGGTGGAAGATGGAGACCATGATTACCCTGGCACAGATTTTTCAATGAACATAGAGCGAATACACAATACACAATGGTTGCATTACCGCTATTAAAAGCACAGTAGAATTGAGTTCAATGTGTCTCAGCAATTCCAACTTTACTTATTCATGAAAGTAAACCCTTCCTTCCACATGATAAGTGCAAATTAGTACCTGTCCCTATCTTTCTTGGACACCATAAAGAAGGATGCAGCAGTACAACAAGCACAGAGAGTCCTGTGCATTCTCTTTCAACATCCCTGTCCTACAGTTAGAAAATATAGAGTAACCATCTGAACTTGTATGCTGCAGATGGTTTTTAGTAGAACAGAGGGTGGATTGCTTGCTTGATACATAGGGAGATACTAAAAGTGATGATTATTATGAAGTTAATTCAGAAAACATAGGGAAAAGTAATTTCTCTTCATTCACTATAGGCCCCATCACCAAGCAAGTATAGGCTGGCAACTGAGCAGACCAAACTGAGCTGGTGCATAGTGAAAAACCTTAGACATGCCCATGGGCACTACCTGTGGTCCATTGGTGGACACCTCTGCTGCCAATGGTAACTAATTAATGACAATTGACATGAGTCCTTGTAGGAAACTGATTTAACATACGAATGACAGATGTCTGAATATCCTGCTTCCTTGGTTTGAGGTTGTTTTCTGCCAAACTTGCTAAGAGAGTTTGATTCGATGCAGGGCAAACTGCAGCTCTGGCTTTACCTCAGATTCTAAAAGCAAGGAAATGAACACTTGCTCAGCTTCACAGGACAGGTGCATGGGGTGTGGTGGCTATGGTTGTTGTTGTTGGTGGTAGTGGTGGTGGTGGTGGTAGATTTTGACATTGTTAAAGCAAACACTTAAAAATGTGTGAAAAAATTAATACACAATTGTGGTAGTAGAAAGTAATTAAACATATAAAGGCCTACAGGTTGCTGTTATTTGAGTCTAAATCTAAAGACAGCATGATATAAAGACCATCAGTTGGATGTGTGATCACACTATTCATGTATCTAAGAACTATGAATAGATATCTGATTTTGTTGTATTTTTCACAAGTCATATAGTAAATAGATAGAACTAACAAAGTCAAATATTAATAACCAAGAACTACAGATCCTTAAATCCCCTTTCCCCCAACCAGCAAAACCCACAGAAATTTACACTGACCAAAGTAAATAGAAAATAAAAGTCAAGCCACTTAAGCGCTTGACATTTAGGGATAGAGCCAGGAACTTATTTTTCCTGTCTCCAAATCATCAGTATTATAACATTAACAGAAAAGTGAGTGATTTTATAGACGTGCTGTAATAACTACAGATAACATTCAGCAGTTGTAATTTAATTAATTCTAGTTAGTGATTAAAACAATTTTACATCTGACTTTGGCAAAAGTCTCTCAGTTTCCTTAGCATGCTATCATAGCTTTTGTTTTTGTTAATCTGAATTATAAATAAAAATAGAGAAAATAACAGATAACAATGGTCACATTGAGTGTAACCAAAATCAATTTTAAAATGCACTTGCTGTTGAGAGTAAGCATATCTGTCTAGAATGTGGAATATATAATTCATTCAATTTATTTTTATGTGTTTTCCTGCTATATGGCCTCTGGGAACATATATTTACAAATAGATTCGCTTGAGACATGACTAATTGATGATAAGTATGTTTGGACACTTTCTGATAAGTTACATGGTGGCCTAAAAATAAGGTCATTATTGATTTTAAATTAAGATGTATTTTTATTATTTTCCTTATATATGTGCACGAGTCTATATGTGTGTGTTCAGGCACATATGTGTGGGTGCTCTCAGAGGCAAGAAGCAGATGTAGGATCCCCTGCAGCTAGAGTAACAGGCACTTGAGCTGCTAAGTGTATGTACTGGAAATCCAAATCATTCCCAGCAAGAACTGTGCATGATTTTGCCAGTTGGACGCAAGCTGAAATCATACAAATAGCGAGAAGCCCAGTTGAGAAAAATGCTTCCATTAACTTTGTCTGAAGATAAGTATGTAAGGCTGTTTTTTTGTTTGTTTGTTTGTTTTTTTAATGATTGATGTTGTGGGGCACAGCCAATTGTAGTTGACACCCCGCACTGTTTGTCCTGGTGCTATGAGAAGCAAAGCACAGAAAGCTATGAAGAGTAATCTATTAAGCAGGGTTCGGTCATAGCCTTGGCTTTACTCCCTGCCTCCAGGCACATTGTTGGACTTCCTGTCCTGATTGATTGCCCTTCGTGGTATGTCATAAGCTGTAAGCCATACAAACCCTTTCCTCCCAAGTTTCTTTTGTTTGTGGTATTTATCAAAGCAAAGTAAAGCTAACTAAGACAGGCAGTAAGAGCTTCAAAAAGCTGAACCATCTTTCTAGTCTTGACTTTAAATATTGATTTTTATTGTTGCTTTATTTATTGGTAATAGTCTTGTAAGAGTGCACTCCTCATTTGAGGTCAGCCTGCAAACTTCCTCAGAACAAGTTTCAGGAGAGCCAAGCCCACACAGAGAAATGCAATCTCAGGAAGAAAAGTACACTCTTAGCTATACTACAAAGCAGAGGACAGCTGTTACAGTGTGGGTTCAGAAAGAAGGAAAATGCCCAAAACATCAACAGTGGTGGATCAGTACAACATTCAGTACTAAAGAAGAATGAAAAAATTTTCAACAGTTAAAAACATCACAAGACCAACTTTTCAGAACTTAATATGGCTCCCATCTGCCTCCACGTGGCTGTGACATGCCACTCTGGTTTAGGGTGCTACCTTAACCTTTCTTAGAAGAGGGTTATTTGTGAACAGTGCTGTGCTTTCCCTTGAAGACTAATTTTTAATGTTTGTGAATTATGTGTAGGCATGTATGTGAACGAATGTATGTATAAACGAATTCAAGTACCCTCGTAGGCCTGAGATATCAGATCCCTTGGACCTGAAGTTACAGGCAGTTGTGAGCTAACCAGCTATTGTGAACCAAATGTGGTCTTCTGCAAGATAGCAAATGCTCTTAAACTTGGAACCATCTCTTCAGCCTTGAGGGAGATACTTTCATAGCAGTTTCACAAAAATCATGGTTGAGACTCACTGATTCCCAGTAGAGCATTAATTTCTCAATAAGAAAACGTGTAGAAAAACATTAACCATGAATTCACTCATGACTGACTATAAAAATGTTGACATGTGAAAGAGAGCCTTAATGTTGAAGAATTAATTTTTATATGCGATTTAATAGAACAACTTAAAGTTATTTAAGTTTATTATTATTGTACCATTAAAGTGATAGGAAGTAAAAGTGATGCTTTAATTTTTTATGTTTGCATTCATATTCACAAAGCCATTTACATACTATATATTCTATAGTTTATAGTTTGTATAATTATCATCAAAATAATATGAGATAAAGAACAGTATCACTACAGTAGTTAGGACACAAATGATAAATAAAAATTTTTTTAAATGCTTGAAAACCATGTATGTTGATGGTGAGTCTAAGTATTTGCTGACTGTTTTGTTTCTGTTGCTATTATGGCTCAGTAAGACTCTTAACTGATTGTTCTGATAAATAAGAAAAGCAAGGCTTAGAAACACAAGGAAAGTTGATGAAGTGCATAACTAATATTGTGATTTGGCTTTCAAGTTGAATCTAACTGTTCACATTCTTTCCATAGTAGAGTGAGTTTCTCAGAAGTGTTGCCTGGCTCAGATTCAGAGACAAGGCTTCTACATGGAACTGCAAATTTTCTATAAATAAAATGAAATACAACTTCTCAAATCATTTTCAGAGAGTTATTTTTTAAGCTTAGGATCTGCCTCATATGCCTCGAGATAGTCAAGGAAGTCAAAAGCTATGAAAACCACAGTATTTCTTAAATGTATAGAATAGTTTGACTAGAGATGTTATCCTAGCAAAAGTTTCTGAATATGAACTACTACCATATTTTCTGTCCCACATATGCCTTCATCACCCAAACCTTCCATGACAAAGCCCCAGAAACAATAAAAAACACACGAAAAATAAATTTTTATGGAGAGGACTGTAAATCCTTGCTATACCTAGTCTCTCTTACTCTAAAACAAAGGAGGAGGGAGGGAAAGCAAAGAGAAATAGAGGAGAGAAAAAGAGAAAGAGAGAGGAGAAGGAAGAAAAACAAGAAGGAAAATGATGAAGAGGAAGATGAGAAGAATTGGAGGAATATTGTAATGACATATTTTTGCTTTCTGAATACAGAAATTGCTACAGCTTTAGCCATGATATATATTAAACAAAAATTAAAAGCAATTTTCAGTTATAGGGGCTTGTTGAATAAAAGCATTATCCTTATTTAAAATAATTTCTTTCTGGATTCTTCAATAAATGTTTGACCAAAGTCTGCCCTTGAAAACACACAGATTGCACCCACGAAAGTCAAGAGATATGCATATGGGTTCTTGGACCGAATTTGGCTGGATGCTTAATTAGTGTCTGGCTGTGATTACATCTGTGGTGTTTAGTTTTCGAATCTCAAGTTTCAACATTGCAGCAAAACTTTGCAAGATCCCTTTAATTCTTGTAAGGGAAAATAACATTGAGACGTTTGATATTTCAGTTAGACTAGAAAAAAAAGTAGAAAAGGGAATATGTTTTTCTTTAATCTGAAAGCAATTTCTTAGATTTAAAACAGAAATAAAATTTCAATAAACACTTAAATACTATAAATAAATAAGCATCTGTCCTTTGAGTTTTCTTTTGAAGACTAGGTTTTTAAAATAATGTTATTGTGAGCAATGGATATTGCTCTCTCTCTCTCTCTCTCTCTCTCTCTCTCTCTCTCTCCTCTACCCCTGTTTCTCTCCCTCCCTCCCTCCCTACTCCCCTTTCTCCTACTCTGTCTCTCAGAGAAAAAGAGATATGTTTTCTTTCTCTATTTTTTCTTTACATTTTTCTTTCTCTTCACTGCCAATTCTGCTTAGGTATATTTGTTTAGCCTCAAATCCACCATTGAGTCAACAGAAACTGGGATTGTTTAATTTCATCTTGGTTAGACATCCCAGGCTTCATAACATTTAGCATTAACTTTTAGGCTTTAGCATCAAGTGTCTCAATGGCATTTGATGCTCAAAAAGTGTTCCAAAGGACTCTTATCCCTTTATTGATATTTTCTAGCCCCAGGCTACATCTTCAGTACTCCATAGTCTAACAGAGAAGGCTTGAGATCTTTCAACTAGTTGGTATGGATCTTAAAGTCAAAACATGGTCCACGGTTCTCTGCTGTCTACATAGTTTTTATAACTGTGTTTTGTGCCCAGTATACATTCCCCTGAATCTGATGCTTACTTCTTTTGCAAATTAGTATCATGTGTGTCTGGGTTATTTGGTGTCAGTTATGGGTGTTTAGGAGATGTTTGTTGAATAAACCTTACACTTTACTAAAACCCAGACTAAGAAATATATCCATAGAATTAGGAGTTGAGGGGCTGGCAATATGGCATATTCCCTAAGTTGTTTGCCTGCCACATATGAGGACCTGAGTTTGAACCTCAGAAAACAAACAAACAAACAAAACCCCCCAAAAATCCAATCTGTTGGTTTTCCGCAATTTCTAGCTAACTAGCCTAGCCTACATAAAAAGTTCCAGGCCACCGGGAAACCCTAATTCAACAAAAAAGTGCACAGTACTTGAAGGATGATACCTCAAGTTGTTCACAGGCCTATACACATACATGTATGCACACGTGCAAGGGATCATTCACACACACACATACATTATGAAAACAGGTAGAGATGCTATAATCACTTAAGTTCTGGAAAATCTGAGGGTTTATGACAGTTCTATTTTTTTCTTAAGGTCTCTTATGACATTATGTGGGAGTTAAAATGTATTATTTGTTTCAAATATTATAACTTATTCTCAATGAAAGCAAAATGCATTTCCTATAATTTGGTATTGAATTTTATAACAGCAGGCAAATCCTTCCGATATGCTTTCATCAAGGGCACATATTTCAGGGACATGATCAAGTGCTATAACTTAGCTGAACATATATTATTTCTAAGTTAGTATGACTGAAAATCAGTACGTCTGAGTTCTGTTACACAGAAGAACAAGGAAAAATAATTACTCCCATTAGAAGACTCCAAAATCTTTTTATAGACTCTAATCAGCACTATGATTTACAATTGAATTGCCACTCTGGGACAAGGAACATTGATAAAAATTATATTCTTCATTGCAATAAATGACACCAGTGATGACCCTTTGCCTACTACAGTTCTCTGTTGTTGCTCACTGGATCATCCCCATCCTTTTTCTGCTTCCTATAATCAAATTTTCTGCTTCCATAAACAGGAAAATATGTACCATACTTCTTGCACATACATACACAGACACTCATAAGAATGCAGGAAATGTATGCTTCAAACAACAATTAACATAATTCAAGTTTTCAATTTAAAAAAGTTATTCATTCTTCCTTAAATAAAAATGGAAATAAAACACTCCTGCATCTAAGTAGGAATGTTATTGTTTGACGATGGTGAAATTTAAAAACAATTTGTAGTCTATTTATAATTACTACTCATCAATGTTTCTAAGGCAGTGTTAACAAGTCCAAAGCAGTGTTTTCTTGACTGTATTGATTCAGTGTAACCAAAGTTAAAACTGAACTGTTTTCAATGAATGAAAGCCTCTGTTTTAATTCACTGCTTAAAGAAAATAGGTGTCTATGCTTTAAACCTTAGTAGTATTAATATTTCCTTTATTTTATGAAACATCTCAATTTATCATGCAGAATTTTGTGTATTTGAATAGAACTGACTTCTTAGGCAGACTTTGACGCTTAGCTGGCATGTTAATTTCTGTGGGTCCTGAAAACCTTTGCAAAACACCATGAGTTACATGAGCAAACTGTTTTCATATTCTATAGTATATGGAGAGCCTAGAAGTAGTATATGTGTGTATTTGTGTTTATATCATGAATGTGGTGTGTGCATGTGATGTATACACACATCTATGTGCAGATGTATACTGTTCATGTGTGGCTGCAGGACAAGCACCCTGGGGTCCTACTCCATCAGTTTCTAAGTTATGCACTTAACATAGCATCTTTCACTGGATTTTGAGTTGATCTTGGCAGACAGAAAACTCTGATAATTCTGTGTTCCCCTGACCCCAAGAGCACCAGGGCTACAGATTCACAGAGAAACATCTGACTCTTTACATGGTGCTGGGTATTTGAACATCATCTTCATGATTGTGTGGCATGCAGTCCTACCATGGCAAGTAAGCTATCACTTGCCATGGACTGCTTCTTTCTTGGGAGCTTATGTAATGAGAGAAAAAGACAAGTTATAAAATGACTATTAGATAATATGAAGAGTAAATATTATAATTCCCAGCTTTCACGTAAGTAAGAAGTGAGAAATGGTGGTACATTATTGCTGGTATTTGTTAAAAGATGCTGTGTGTGTTTTCCTGTACAGGGGGAACATTATTTTTCCTCATGTGCATAGAAACAAATGACATGATTTAAATTGTCCTTTTTAAAAAAAATTTACAACCAGAGGTTGCCCTTTAAGAAAGTTGGGCTTCTCCTTTTGAATGTCAGTCTGACGTAGAAAGCCATGAAAAGATGCACTTCATCTTAAGGTAGATGAAAATGTTCCATCCATCCACTTGCTCATCCCACCTCTTCTGAAATCCCTTTTCATTGTATGCATGGCTTTTGCATGGTTCCCTACTGGCATTCCATCATTTTCAACCAGTTTCATTG
Source organism: Pachyuromys duprasi (assembly GCA_028658305.1). Lineage (NCBI taxonomy): Eukaryota > Metazoa > Chordata > Mammalia > Rodentia > Muridae > Pachyuromys > Pachyuromys duprasi. The sequence continues at coordinate 8,929,317 of CM053761.1, read as the reverse complement.
GGTTGTATAGGAATCACTGCTACTTGGTTTAACTCAAATAACTGTAGATAGTAACTGGGTGAATAAATACAGGTGCATAGCAGAGATGCATTCAGAATAGCAAAAATGACTTGCACAATGGAAAATAATTTGTCTGAAATGATGAATGAATTTTGTTCTCTGGAATAAATGTTTCCACAAATTTTGATTGCAGTGTTTATCTATTCTTAAATAGATTAACATTAGGAAAAGACCTTTAAATATTATTAATATATTTGTATGTGGTAAAATAAAGTAAAAAATAATTGAACTTAACTTGTTTAATAACTAATTTTTTCAAACAATTCATTTTAAAGTATGCAATTTGGCAATGTCATAAACCTCCAGAACTGTGCAACTCTGACCATCACTGAAGTACTCACCCTTTTCCTCAATCCCTCCAGCTCTCCTGATTTCTATTTGCAGCCGCAACCTATAACCAACACTATTTTGATTCGAAAACAGCACAGTAGTTTAAGGCATCTCTGACTTGGAAGTATTGATTTAAATCACACTCACAGTCACATTTTTGAAATTTGACAAGAAGGAAGAAGCCCATATGTGACATGAAGCCCTATTGTCTAAGCACAGTTAAGGCAAATAATAACCAAACAACACCAATTAGAATGTCTTAATTAAGCTCCATGTAATAGTTTTCCAGCGAAATGGGAAGGAGGTCTGCACTAGGGTGAGATTTGCTATCTGTGATGCATGTGTGCTAACTCAGAGATCAAAGGCGTAGCTCAGTGTCATCATTTGCTGTGCAAATCTGAAAGGGTAGGGAAGTCATATTGCAAGTTGATGTACACTAAAGAACCTGTCAGGCAACCATCATTACCACTGATAGATATGGTGGGAGATTGAAATTCAGCTACATTTGGAAGAATACTCAATAATGACTAGTGAATTCTTCCATGGGTACACAGTTGTTTAAATTTTGCCTATTTTAAAATTTGAAGACTGGCTTATAGAGGTCATCTGTCATTCCATTCTACTCAAGTACTTAGTAAAAATATTTCATGTAAATTTAAAATATTAAAAAGAACTATGATGATTATTTGCACATTATTCATTTAACACAAGGATATAATGTCTCAATTATTTCATTGAGTTTTAATTGTGATCAGTACACTTTTGGGTTTCAAATAAAGCTTGGAAATGAAGGGTAAGCTTAAATCCCTAAAGAATCTCCATAGAAGCCGCCATGGAGAATGCCTGCTTAGAAAGCTGTACATTTAACAAATGGCTTTGATGCAAATGGAAATGCTAGAAATTAAAACATTAAAACATTTATTTAACTCAACTATTTAATTTTATTATGTTGTTATACTTATTTTAAATGACAATGTCTTTAGAGAATTCCAGACATGAATGTAAACTAAACAATTATCCATAGGTTACAGTACACATGTATCAAATAATTACTTAGAGGTAGGTGGAGATATGATATATGGTAGCATGATGTTAATCTATTTTAAATTAGATAGTCAAAATCCTCTCTGTGGAGGCAAAATTTAATCTAAGACCCAGCCATGTGAGCTTCAAGCTAAAGATCTTTCCAGCTGGAGTTAATACAGAGATCCTTGGGACACAAAAGTCTGATATAATCCAGGATGAGGGTGAAATGTCAACCTACCTTAAATGGAATTTTATGATGATGAATAGGAAATGCTATTGCAAAGACAGGATTTGGTTGGCCTTAATTTATTTATTTTTCTAATAGAGTCATGCCACGTAGTCTGGAGGATCTTTGATCTATCAGCCCTTCTGTGTCAGCCTTCTGAAAGTAGACACTAAGCAGATTGATGAGAAGCCTTATTTCATCTAATCACACTACTACCCACCATGCTGAATAACTGGATTGGCAGAAGGGGAGTTATCAAAGTTAAAAGTGTAAAGTTCTAACTGAAAAAAAAGAGCACTAACCTAAAAACATACTACTTTTGGAAAGGAGAAAAACATGATCATATAAAGGATGTATTTTAGAAGATAAGTAAACATAGCATGAAAATACGTTGGAAACATAGGGAAGGGGAAATAGAGAAAAGAGAAAAATCCAGAATAAACTCCACAGTGTCCCTACAAAACAGAAAAAAATACATAGCTTAATTATAAGCCATAGATTAAATGTCACTGAATGGCAAGTGGAATACAATTTAGTTGTCAAAAGAACATTGTCATCACAGACCTTGACAGATGGATCTGTGCATCTGAGGAGTGAACACATCTAAATTCACAGCTTTGAAATCCAGGGAGTGTAGAAGTCTTCCAAACCATGGTACCATATTCTTTGACAGTAAACATGAAGGGAGAATCAAACTGTGGGTATCCAGATATGTAGGTGACAACTAGAGGAAGAAGAGTCCATGAAAGATCTACATCAAAGTAGCCAAGTGGTAACTCTCCAGGCTTGAGTCAAGTTGCAAGGAAAAGTAGCCCTTGATAAGTTAAAGGTGGGTGGCTTCCCTGAACACCTCTTGAAGATAACATTTGCATAGAAGTTTTACTAAAGTTGCTTGAAACACTTTGTTCCTGTAAAAGAAGTATTGTTTTTGGATTTTTGTTTGTTTGTTTTCCAGCATTCAAGGCAGGGCTGCATTATTTGAAATGGTAGCCATGATCGTCTTTCTTTCTTTCTTTCTTTCTTTCTTTCTTTCTTTCTTTCTTTCTTTCTTTCTTTCTTTTTGGAAGAAGTGCAAGGCAGTAGACACACCTGGCTGAGGAGCCACAGCTCTGGTTCTGCACCATCATTCTTAGCTTACCTCCATCATTCTTAGCTTACCTCCCTACCGACCCCATTTTGTAGATAAGAAAACACAATGCTTGTGAATATTTCCTAACATGTGTTGAAATATACTGTTACATCACCAGACAAAGAAAACAAAACTACATTATCTTTGTGTAATTAATAGTAAACATTATTCATAATCATGAAACTAAATTTGGAGAAACTACTATAAATGATGTATAGTCAGAGTTTCATAACTATAACAAAAGGCATACTAACTAAAAAGAATGGTCTATTACTTATTCAGCTCATATTTCTGGACTTTGAATGTCAGGAAACATGATTCTTGTTCTGGTGAGAGCCTGTGACAATTGAGAAAAACAAATCCAAGAACGATTACATGGCAAAGACCGAAGCCAGAGAAAGTATAAAGTCACATGATCCAGAAGTGTGTGCACCAAAATGGCCAAGAGATGTCCAATTAGGCTCACTTTTTAAAGATTTGACTGTCTCTCAATATTGAAACCCAAATGTTCAAACTTTCAATATTTGAAACTCTGTGTGACCATACAGGACTCAAAATTTAGAAAACAGTCTATACTTTTTGAAGAGAATATTTTGCTGAGTAGGTCTGTCATAGGCTCACAGTGACAAAGCAAATAAAAGTGAGCATATCTGTCTTAGTTTGATTCACATAGGCAAATATTTTATTATAAAATGTACTCTTGAATCTAATTTGTGTTGGAGTTGTAGAAGAAAAAGTAAAACTAACCAACCAAACAAAAATTTAACATCTTTCAGAAAGAGCCTGGGTTTTTAGAAATAATGCTCCCTTAAATGAATTTTTATGTAATGACTTCAAAAATGTGATGATGTTCAACATGAAAGCTTACAGAAATAAATGACTCACATGGTAGCCTATATACATACATGTATGTATGCAAATATCTGTGTTCATATGTATGTATGCATGTATTACTCTGCTAAATATATACTAATATGCTTTACCAACAGAAAGATCTACGGTCATGCAAGGAACACTGATTAAAATCTTCCCATCACATAAACCCTCCCTTCCTCCTCCTCCCCAGTTCTCTCTCTGTGTCTCTGTCTCTGTCTCTGCCTCTGTCTCTCTCTCTCTCTCTCTCTCTCTCTCACACACACACACACACACACACACACACACGGATGTTAAATAGAAGAGTGATGTGTTGTGTTGGGAAGAAAGATCTCAGCTTTGTAAAGCTATGCAATCCTTCTGTCTCTGTTCTTGTCATCTAATGCTGTCACCAGAGCTCACACATGCCTTATGGACTTTCAGGCTTCAGATCTGTGAGATAAATGGGGAACACAATGAATATGATTAGGTTTTCTATATACATGTGTGAAAGAATCAAAGAATAAAAACAACAGGCTGGAGAGATGGCTCAGTGGTTGTGAGTGCTGTTGCTCTTCCACAGGTCCTGGGTTCAGTTCCTGGTGACCACATGGTGGCTCACAAACATCTATAGAGTGATCTGGTGCCCTCTTCTGTCATGCAAGTGTATATGTAGATAGAGCACTCATACACGTAAAATAAATAAATAAATCTTTAAAAAATAATAAAACAACGCAATCATATTTAAATATTTATGTTTTCACTATAAATAATGATAATAATTATGATGAATATTTGAAGTGGAAATACAAAACACGTTTGCTATCTGATAATTTTTAAGCTGTTTTGAATCTATGTTAAAGTTCACAGAGAAAATGTTCAAATATAAGAGAACTCAATAACCAGTATTCATATAGACTTTCAACAGTTGGAAAATGCTAAGTATTTGAAAATTTACTCAACTTTGCCCAATATTACTAAAGAAATATTAACAAAATTCAGATAATTTTAAAAAAATCTTTGTTTTAGTGCGGTGGTTGCCTGTTATTACATATGTTAGGAGATGATTTCATTACTCCTGGGTACACACCTGGAAGAATGTAAGTCATACACCCCAGAGACTCATAAACATCTGTGTATACTGCAGCTCTCTTCACAGTAGCAGAGAAATGGAACTGTCTACATGCCCAACAGCAAGTGGACAAAGAAACCTCTGTGCTGGTGAGAACAGCTGGTGGAATTGTATTCACCCATAAATAATGGAATAATGTCATTTTCAGGAATTTATTAAACACAGTATGCCAGACTCAGAAAGATAAATAACATGTTTTGGTTTTTTTCTGATTCTGAATCCAGATTTAAATATACACACACCTGTGTATATACACAAGGGGAAGAACAGCAAAACCCGGCTTATGGCAGGGAAAAGGAGGTCCAGAGAAAGGAAGAGAACATGAGTGAGGAGCAAAGGAAAGAGATAAAATGTCAAATGTTTTTTTTTTCTTATAGGCAGAATTAATATGATAAGAAAATAGAAAGACAACTTCTTGATGAGAGGCAAATGATCCTCAAGAAGAGTAAGAAAATGAGAATGGAGAGAAAGCAAACAAGGTAAAATGATAAATATGTATGAAAACCTCTTAATGCAACTCACTATTTCACTTGCTGAGTAAGATATTGATGAGGAAAGGGACATCATACCCCTGTGTTAAAAATACCGAAGGTCCAATTTCATCTCAGTCTGAAATGGTGGCCAGCTTGTTACAGGTGGACTCTGGCATAACATCATCAGCTCCTGTCTGGAAGAATGTTTGCACTTAGTTTCTCCTCACATGAAGGAAGAATTAATTGGGTGACAGACTTCCAAAAGTACTAAGAAGTTCTTTCTCAACAAAAATATACCAGGCTTTAGCATAGTGCTTGGAAAATTTCACGATAGAAAAACATGTTTGTAGTTTGAATACTTAAGCAATCTTTCTTCTAGGACCAGAAGTAAAAATTATGAAATAAACATCTTTGCCAGATACCACTAGGATGCCTCACAATAAAGTTATTTTAGCTGCAAAATACTTACAACCTACTATGATGGTTGCTTGCCAGTCCCTTGGTATCTATGCAAAACCAGTTTCAGAATGGTCCATGAAGGCCGAAATATGCTCTCCTCCAGCCCTTTATATAAGCTGCCAAATAGTCTGCATATTCTCCTGCATAATCTAAACCAGCTCTAAGATATTAATAATGTCTAATAAAAGGCAAATGGCATGCAGATGGTATCATGGCTCATTGTTAGGGAGATGATGACAGGAAAATAGTATGTACATGTTAGTACCTATGATAACTTGTAAGGGACCATACCTGTGAGATCAGCAACGCTCGATGAAGGGGTGAAGGAGAGAGACAGAAGAGCTTGAAAGCAACTGGACAGGATGTCACCTCTCTCCATTCCTACAGATACAGGGTAATTCTTGATAAGCAATAATTTAAATTTTCTTTGGGAGTTTTCTGGGTGCTTTTTATATATTTCAATCTGAAGTTGAAAAAATCCAAAGATAGGGAAATTATAGTTGTAGAACTAACTGTATCCAAGAACACTGAAGGATTTTACAAAATACATGTAACATATGCATGTATTCAGAATATTGTAAAGATCCATTTTAGTCTTCTTCCTTTTCATTGGGATATGTTTGCATGGTCAGATATAATTTATATTTTATCTTCTCTAGGACACAGGAGGAAATAGACCTCCTCTGGAATGTAAGAGGCTCAGATTCTTTCTTTGACCCATGAAATCTCAGTAGGAGTTACTTTTGTCACTTTGAAAAGACTCTTCAAGTAACATGATGTAATTATTCCTAAAAGCCCATGTTGCTGTGATAAAGAGGAATGAACATATGGCATCCCTGGAGACTGAAAATAGAGGAGACCCGGGAGAAGGTCTTGACTGTATATTATGTGCCGCTTCTAGAATGTGGATGGATATATGGGTGACTTTTCTACCTAATCTCTAGTGGCTTGGGCCACTAGCAAAGTTTCCATGGAGCTAGTATTTCTATTCTCCCAGAATCAATCTCACACTAAACTTGACTTTCCAGTTACTCCAGCTCACACAAATGATCTCATGTTCTAACATTAATACAATCATTACTTTGCAACCTTCAGAATTTTGAACTTTATTTAATGTAAAATATGTCACCTTTCCTGGCTTCATTTTTTGGAGGAGATATTATAATGAGCAGTACTACTTCTTGGTCCCTCTCTCCCTCACATTTAGTGTTTTCTGTTCACCTTCCCCTGAACTATTATTTTCTAGCTGTGGTTTCACACTTTTTCCCATAGAGTTTGGAATGGGAAGAAAGGAGCTTCAAGTGAAAGGTTTAGATCTAAAGTTGCACATTAGTTTCACCAAATCTCTAAGTGGTTGGTCCTGTCATAGATAAGTTCATCGGTGATATACCCATAGTTGAGTATAATTTACAGTAAGTTTCTTATGGGTTAGTTCCTCTAGTAGTTTATGGTTTATAGTCTCTTTCTTAGAACTGCAGGAATAATAGAGGGCATTTCATTTTTATTTGTTTATGTTGTAATAGTAGATTATGATTTGCCTGCAGGTTTGTCTGTGCACCAAAAGCATGCCTAATGCCCCAGGAGGACAGAATAGGCCATCAGATGCCCTGGAACTGACATTATGGGTAGTTGTTTACCTCTGTGAGAGCAGCCAGTGCTATTAACTATTAAGCCCTCTCTCCATCCCCAGGACACCATGCCTTGAATGATAGAAGACAACAGCATCGAAACATTGAGTCCAATATTGCTTTCTCATCTGTCTCTGATTCACAAGAAATACTCTACAGCTTTCCTTAATGCTGGAAAAAGCCACCATCTGATATTGATGCAACTGGACAATGACCTCTTGTCCTGCAAATTTCTTACCTGAGAGTCAGCATCTGTCAATGTCCAGCAAACTGCAAGGAACAGGAATGTATTATCTAGTTCTTCAGACAAATGGCAACACAATCATTCTTTTTAATTTCAAATCAAATAATTCAAGATTAAGAAATTTCCAGCCAGAAACTATTATAGACAAAGTCTATACTAATCTCATAAGGGAAGAAGAGACAAAGGCTGAGGAGATGGCTCATGGGATCAAATGATTGCTGCACATATATGATAGCCTGAGTTCTAATCCTGAGCACCCATATAAAAGTTCAGAACAATATCTAGAGCCCAACATGCAGTACAGTGTAGCATTACAGAGCTGTGCAGATCCTGTGGGGCCCCTATCAAGCCACAAAATTGCAAACTTCACCTTCAGTAAGAGACCCTATCTCTAGCTAAGGAAATAAGTAAACAAGCAGAAACATTATTGGGAAAGAAATCCCCAAATCCACATACCTCATGTTCCTACATAGGGGTGCCAATACATATGTGCATGTTTTTCCCATGGCCATACACAAATAAATCAACAAAAATTTTGTAAGCATGATAATGACAACAATCTCTAAATCACTTGTTGAACATCACAAAATTTTCCCATTACTTATAAACTTCCATCATTATGATATGATTTTCATGTGTACAAAATTGAATGTGAACCTTAGTTAACATTAAAGTTGTTAAATATTTGGACATGTTGGGGAGGTACTCCTCCTCTTCCATCTGACCATAGCCTATCAGGGCTCACCAGAACTGGCTGCATTGTCTTCCTCTGTGGCCTGGTAAGACTGCACCCCACAGGGGGAAGTGATCTAAGATCCAGCCACTGAGTTCATGTCAGAGACAGCTCCTGTTGCCCTTACTAGGAAACCCACTTGGAGACTAAGCTGCCATGGGCTACATCTGAGCAAGGGGTCTAGGTTATCTTCATGCATGGTCCGTGGTGGGAGTATTCATCTTTACAAAAACCCCTGGGTCCAGATTGCTTGGTTCTGTTGCTCTCCTTGTGGAGCTCCTGTCCACTCCAGGTCTTTCTAGCTCCCTGTTCTTTCATAAGATTCCCTGCACTCTGCCTTATCAGTGGACTGAGGGGTGGGCATGTCAGGAGAAGAGGGAGGGAGAGTGGGATTGGGAGGAAATAAGGGAGAGGGTTACAGCTGGGATACAAAGTGAATAAATTATAATATTAAAAATGAATAAAAAGTAAAAAAATTGAACATGATAGACTTTCTATGAGTGTCACCAAAATTATCAATAATTTTATGTAAATGGTGTTTGAAAGTTGTTCAATGAGTAAATTGTCCATTTTTCATGTCCTTTCATGTATTCAGATAATTATTACAATATGTCTGTTAATAAAGTAAAATTTCCTCTCAATTCTACATTTAAGTTACTTTTTCCAGAGTAGACTGTGCAGCTGTCATTATTAGTGTCTGTATAGTTTGAAAGGATTCTCGATAGGAATTTCCATCAGGTTTTGCCTGGCCTGTCTGACTCTCTTAGTCCTGAGCATCTACTTCAGGGCAAGAGAGGAGAAATGAGAAAACACAAGATCAGGTCTGCCACTGTGTTCCCATTAACCTGAGTGGTCCCTTCACAACCTCGGAAGTGCAGAGAGTGAATGATGGTCCACGTGGGGCAGGACAGATCGATTCTGTAATTTTTACTCACTGTTTCTCCCCAGCTCTAACTGGCTATTGATTGGATGAGCTGGAGATGGGTAGTGCCTCTGGGACCTTAGAGAGACTCTGAGGAAATCCCTTCCTCCACTTGGTCACACCTTCAGGAGCCAAGAGCCATTTGCTTTACAAAGGGAAGCAAAGGGAAAGCTAGCAATGAAGTCACCCAAAGAGAAATAAACAACATCCTACAATGGGAAAGAGAGCCTGCTTCCTGTTTATTTAATTTCGAACTTCAATTATACATTTAAGCTTAGGAAAGCAAGCATCCACATGTGTTCAAAAAGCTTTACAGCAGTCGAGACAGGTGTTGCTGTTGTTTTGAAGACAATTTGATCTAATCTTTACTTAACAGACGTGAAAACTGAATCCCACAGTTAGTAATTTGTTTCCTCCAGGATTCTGAGTAACCTTGGCTTTCTAATTCCCAGTCCAGTACCTGCTATCTTGTAAAGATTTTCTTACTTTTACTCGAGAGCCACAGAGACAGTCTCTATTCTTGCTTTTGATCTGTTATGTCCTGTTATAACACTTAAAATGAATGGAGCCACTCACTCCCAGTGACATCCATGATATTAGACTGTAAAAATAAAAAGAGCAAGGACTCTGACATTGTTGAAACGATGTTCCAATAATGAAGCTCACCCTCTTCTGGAAGTACTGCTTTCTGAGATTACACTTTGCTCTAAGATTTAAGATAGTTTGAGTATGTTTCTCTTCCACTTTAATAGAACTAGCTAAAAACACTTCTTGAACTTATTCTTTACTGTTTTGCTCCAGTGGGGGACACAGTGAGTTCCCTGCAAGGAATATGTAAGCTCCTTAGGGCTGCTGAGGAAAGTAAGCAACAGTGGTTAGAGTGCTCCAGAAATAAAAGGGAGACTGATAATATCTTGTTCATTAATATCCTCTGCTATATTGGATGGGGTTGCTGATCCAGACTTAGTAGCCCACAAAATCCCAGAGGCAAGAGATTTTTCTGGGACTGAGGAACTCATGCAATGACATTACTAAACAGAAAATAATAGAAGGGTCACCATATTTTAATACCAGCTATTGCGGTTTTGCTGTAAACTATTTCCTATAAATGGGTGTTTGAACAGTTGTTCTGTATTTGGGAGGATTGGTTTAGATGGTTTTGGAGCATTTTGGAGGTTCATTTTCTCTAGAGGAAAGAAATCACTAACTGCCCCCACTTCCTGCTGGCTGTATCCTAACCTCTATTGCAACAAAGCAACTGCTTCATTTTCCTGTTTTCTTTCTTCCTCACCATATCCTGTCCTAAATTGCAAGTCAAAGTACATCCCCCTTTAGGTTATATCTTTTTAGGCATTTGTCACAGCAGTGAGGAAAGCAACCAGTCTTCAGCATTATAATAAGTTCGCTAGGTCAGTGATTCTCTGAGAACTGTAATTTGTCCCCTGAAAATTTGTCCTGGCAAGGGATAAATGACAATATTTGGATACAATTTTAGTTGACATAATATGTGGAAAGTGCTAGTGGCATCTAGTGGGGACAGGCAAGGATTCTGGTAAACATTTCGCAATGTAAGATGATACAAGCAAACATTTAGTGATTCTCATACCTAGAAGCCCTGTTATAAATCACTTGCTTCCTACATGAATTTTAGTACTTCTGTCCTTTTCAAATAAGGCTATGTATTCTACTCGATAAACTGTTCAGACAGAAATAAAAAAATAGTTTAAGTAACAGAATAAGTTTAGTTTTGTTTTTACAGTACACTGTAAGATCATTGTTCAATGTTTAATGCCAGGTTTTCCTCCCTCCCTCTATCGCTTCCTCCCTCTTTCCCTCCCTCTCTCCTTCCTTCCTTCCTTCCTTCCTTCCTTCCCTTCCTTTCCTTCTTTCCTTCCTTCCTCCCTTCCTTCCTCCCTCCCTTCCTTTCTCCTTTATTAATTAGCAACAGAACAGAGACTCTATTCTCATTGTTAGAGGACCCCATGTTGATCGAGCTGCACATCAACTCCATAGGTGTAGGGGGCCTGGGTCCAGTCCAAGCATGCTCCTTGGTTGGTTGCCTAAGTTTCTGTGTATTTTAATGATCCCAGGTTAGTTTACTCTGTAGGTCTTCTTGGGGAGTCCTTGACCCTTCCAGTTCCCTCTATCCTTCTTCCCATTCTTTCACAGAACTCCCAGGACTGTAATTTGCTTTTCTGTGGGTTTCTGCAGCTGTTTCCATCAGCTACCGGATGAAGCGTCTCAGAAGACAGTTATGTTAGGCTCCTGGCCGCAAGCAAAGTAGAGTATCATTAACAGCGACAGGGGTTGTCTTTCCCATGGGGTGGGTCTGAAGTTGGCCCAGTCATTGATTTGCCAATTCTACAGTCTCTGCTGCATCTTAGTCTCAACACTTTTTGTAGACAAGGCAAATCTTGGGTCTAAAGTTCTATGGGTGCTTTGGTGTCTGCCTCACTCCACTGGAAGTCCCATCTGGCAATAGGAGACTGTAACTTCAGACTCTTTAACTCCGACTGCTAGAAGTCTCAGCTACGGTCACCCCCATAAACTCCAGGGAGCCTCTCCTGTCAGAGACACAAACACATATAGACACTGAGACACTGATTTCTATTCTTTCTTTCAGTGCTTCCCACCCTCTCTCTTTTCTTACACTGTAAAATAGATCTTAATACCACCATAGTCTTGGTACATAGAGCTTGAGAACACAGTGAAAACTCAGTACGGTGGCCTGAATGAGAATGGTTCCCATGGGCTCATATATTGAAATACTTAGGCCTGAGACACTGGAGCTGTTTTGGAAGATTGTGACGTGTGCCCTTGTTGGGAGCTCAGTCATTGGGGCAAGCTCTGAGGCTTTAGCACCCTTCCCACTGCTTGTTAGCGCTCTCTGTAACGCATCCTTTAGATCAGGATGTTCGCTCTTGCCTACTGCTCCAATGGCATGTCTGCCTGTCTGTTGCCTTGTTCTTCAACATGACAGTCTAGGATTCTAATCATGTGAAAATGTGTGCATCTAGTAAAGCCCTTCTTCTCTATGTTTCTTGCTCATGGTATCTTATCAGAGGAATAAAAATAAATAAGACAAAATAAATAAAACTAAGAAACCTGGGAGAGTGATTAGTCTCTTAGTTATGTAATTCATATATTTGTATTTATAATTGATAGCTCACATGATTATCTCTGTTCAGTTGCCTATGAACTGATTACTGATAGCCACTAATTGATGTTCAGAATCATCTCAAGTCAATTTGCTCGGCGTGTCTTCTCTGGCTGCCAGTTATCTCAACAGCCAACCCAGCTTTGGAGAGCAACATTCTAATTTGAAGCCACCAACACTGAAATATGTGGGTTTTTTTTCCCAGAAGATTCTGAGGTTTTATGATGAGAATGTATTTATTAAAGCTGCAAAATGGATTCTTTGCATTGGAATGCAGTTCAGTTCAATTGAGGTTGAAGATAAGTCAAATTAAAATCTTTTATAATCATGAATAAGAAAATATGTGGTTAATTAATTCCTACTGTGTGTCAGGTAATTTGTCTGCATTCATCTCACAGAAAGTTACTGATTATTATCTGTGCATCCAACTGCCCTGTACCTGCACCGGTGTAGCCTGCATTCCTGGGTGCAGGATGCTGTTAGGAGCATCAACTGGAATCAAAGTCTTTGCACAGTCATATAAGACATTTTGCCTCCTTCCCATTAAATTCAATTTGGCCTTCCCAGTTATACTTTTAGATAATTACAAAGATAATGCATTTAGATACCTAAATTTTAAGTTTCTTAGGCTAAGCGGACCACTTTAGACTAATTAGAATAGTGACTGCAGCTGTGAAAAGAGAACGTTTTTTGTTTTTGTTTTTTGTTTGTTTGTTTGTTTTTAGGATAGAGCAGTGTAAAAAAATAAATAAATATTCTACCAACAAAATCCAAATGAGAGAAGGAAAGAAACCTCAACAAAAATCAATTGATGGCATTCACTGCTTTACTTTGGAAAGTCTCTGAATTGATGGACAATAAGATTTTAATACTCCTAGGTTTCAAGAAACAGAATAGGAGGTATTTTATTGACTATAATGCTAACACTTCAGAGGCTGAAGCTGAAAGGTTGTGAGTTCTAATCCAATCTGGGCTATGGTGTGGGACACTGCCTCAGCAACTATTGTTCCCTACAAGAAAGAGGACATCTACAGTGTATAGGAATGGGGGGTGTTGATGACAGAGAAATCAATAGTGCTGCATCAGTTCTGAGGCTACTAAGGAAGTAGTGTCTGTTATATCCCTGTAACCTCCTTCACTCCCCGCCAAGTTAACCAAATTTACAAATTTTGAAAAATCTAACATGTACATATATAAACACAAGTCAGACATGGATTAAAACATCCATATCTTGGTGAAGAGTTAAGCGGTACCCTACAGTACACTCATACCTTGCTTCACTGTCATCAAACATGTCCTCTGTGCATTCTTCCCCATGAACATTAGGAAAAAAATATCACTGTTACTAAGAGCAACAGTAACAGAGAAGAGATGAAACATTTTATCACAAATTAAATTTCTAAAGAGCTATGTCCCTATCTTAGAAACTAGAAGTTCATTTTTCTAATGTTGAAATCCATTGAAAAGTTGCAGAAGGGAACAGAGCATTATTTGAGGAAGGCTCAGCACTAAGGGCAAAGAAGGGAGGTGTTGACTTAGTTTATGACAGTGATTGGAAAAGCAAAACAGTTTTATTCCTCCCTTTGGCAACTCAAGAATCTGGAGTGAATCCATCTCAAATAAAAAGACTCAAGTATTACTTAAGACATGCTTCAATCTAGCAGAAGGAAAAAGACAAAGTTTTCAGCGTGATATATAAGGCATGGGGATACAGTAGCTGCTGGAGAGCACAGAGTATTTACACTGTGGCTGGGAGGGGATACTGGAAAATTTCCTGAGAAGACCACATGGTGGGAGGTAAAGTTTTAAGGATGAGTAAGAGTTAGCCAGGCAAAGAATGTGGTAAAGCACATTCAGGGCAGTTAAGCAGCGTGAGTTAAAGCACAGAGCTGTGAATCAGCATGGAGCATGAGCAAAACAGCAAGCCATTTGATTTCAAGTGCATACAGTAAGAGGCAGGACATGGCAGAAGATGAGGTGAGAGAGTTAGATAGGTCACAGAGGGCTAGACAATATATAATAGCAAAGTATGAGGACCTGAGCATCTCAGCGGTTTCACTGAAGAGTTCTAAAACAGGCAAGTGGCACGTTTACATCCAAGCTTAGATGAAACGTGATTGGTAATCTCATGAAGGACGGATTGGAGGAATACGCCAGGTGAAGAAAGGCTTGAGTACCTGTTATTAATAGGTGGCAATGAATTTGGCCTGATCTCAGAGAAGATGGAGACTTGACAGGTGCACAACCAGGCCAGTAGGTGATTTTAGTAGTTGCTGAGCTGGAAGCTGCTGGAAGACAAAGAAGGAATTTAAGTAGACAACTGTTTTATAAGAAGTAGTTATAACAAAACCAGAAAAATGAATGTGGAGAAATGAGCTTGTGATGGGGTTAGTTATGCAATAGTTTTGGAAAATTTTAAGAGAGAACTGTATATGCAACTCTTGGCTTCAGCACACACCATGGCACTCCAGAAAGGAACAAATCAAAGTAAGAAACACTGGTTTATAGGTAAAACTAGAACAAAATCCTCAAGGGAAGTTGAACGGGGTGAAAGGAGCCAGAGATCAATGCTGAGAGATATTTAAAGAGGGATCAGAATAGGAAAGCCTGCATTACAAGAGGCCAGAAAGAAAAACAAGAAGGAAAAATTAAATAAAACTCAAAATTCTTGTTACTTATCAGTCAAAAGGAAAAAGTTATTCATCATCTGCCCACTGTTCTAGCAGCCAAGTAAAGATGAAAAGCATCCAATAGGCTTACAATCAGGAAGCTGTCAGTTACACCTACAAGATGGCTTTCTGCAAATTTAAAGAAACAATGTGTAAGTTGCAACATACAGTCTACTGAGGACTGATGGGAAAGGAAAGATAATGTCTCCTTTCAAACAACACACGGCTGAAAGGCCAAGAGAAAGCTGACCTAATATGAGGGAAAGGGTCTTGCATCCAGTGAATTTCAATACGATGGTTCCAATTATTCTATCCTTTGAGGTTATTTAGAGAAAATTTGCATGTGTGAAATGTAACAAGAGAGAACCAAATGAAGCGAAGAAGGAAGACATTGGAAGGACAGGATATGGCAGCTAAAGAAAATCCTTGGCAAATGTTCAGAAAATTGAAAAAAAAAATGATGCTTAGGGAATCGCTGGTTACAAAGTAGAAAAAATATGACTCATTAGTTAATAAATCTGAAGGTCAGTTTCATGCTTCATGAGTTTAAGTTTCTAATAACTTAGGATGTCTGAGAATTAGGATCAAGGATGGTGGGCATGAGGATCTTTGAGAATGGAGGTGGGGGAGTTGCTGAAAGGAAAGGAAAGGGAATTGATATCTGAAGGAAAAGTCTGAGGAATTAGACAAAACTCAGTACCATAAATTTGTGACTACATGGGCATTTAAATGGTGACACTTCCGTAACAGTTGTGTATCCTCAGGGTAATGCGAAAATGAAAATTAACTCAAACTTTTGATGGCTGTCTATATAGACGACTGCACACAACGGGGGTTACTGAAAAATAAATAAATAAATAAATAAAGCTCTGGCTCATGAATCCCAGGCTGAGAAGTAGGCAGTAAGGTTTGGAGAGAAAAGGTGGAATCCAGGAACTGTTTGGCAGATAAGGTGTTTAGCAAGGTCCTGGAGACAAAGAACAAGATAACACCCAATGCATTAGCACTTTTGGTTCAATTGTGGACTAGCTTTTGCTCAGCTTCAAAGGATCCAATGAACTCAATGGCTGGTTCTTTGACCTGACCCCAACTCCTGAGGGAGGAGAAGACTTGCTAGGCCACAGAGGAGGACATTGCAGCCAGTCCTGAGAAGCTAAGGTCAAATGGAAGAGGAGAAGGACCTCCTCTATCAGTGGATTTGGAAAGGGGAGGGGAGGAGATGAGGGAGGGTGTGATTGGGAGGGATTTTGGGAAGGGGCTACAGCTGGGATACAAAGTAAGTACTCTGTGATTAATATAAAAAATTAAAAATTATTTTAAAAAAAGTATCCAATGGCCATCCAATTTTGCATCCTGTTTAAATGTAGGGAAGCTAATTGACAGAGGGTAAATATTTCATCTGTGTTTAAACAATCCCTGATCTTAGCAATTCCAAAGCCTCTGTGTTTTTATTAATTGTCATTGTCTCTTACAATGTGTCTTTTTAAGAACTGCAGAAATGCAACTGTACACTTGCACATAATCTATACCACTCTCATCTTCAAAGGCTCCATGTGACTCTGAAAATCATCTGTCCTGATTATTTTGTTTAGTTTGTAACTGCAAATGGTTGTACTTGTGTGTTTGTTTGTTTGTTTTCTGATGTGTGATTTAGAAAATCTTCAAAGATGGTAGTGTTTTCATTTTTGTAATGTACAACCTAATGACATTTGTTTCATGATATGGTAATTTTCATGATTTCCAGTAATCAAGTAAGCTGCTAATTCATCAAAAGCAGGTCATTTTAATGCAATTTATTATGTAAGAATTTTGTTTTGCTAGAAATGCTGCTTATTAGAACTAAAGGAATACCTTTCTTCTAGAATATGTACAGGCTCACTACAAAATCACTGTGATGAAATGGGTGAGTCTTCCCAACTTTCTAGAGGAAGAGAAATCCTGCCTGGGAAATAGAAGTCTGAGACAAAGCTCAACAAGTTTTACTCATAAAAGCATAGAAACTTATTTTTCTTATAACAAAACATACATGTGGTGTTCTTAATATCAGTCCCGAGGCAATATTATATCCAGCTAAAATATTTTATCAAGTCCTTTCTTTGGCTTAGATTTAAAATTGGATCATAATTTTCCTAAATATGTATTTCTGAACTTCTAAGAAATGTCATTAATTTTTAAAGTTAGCTCCTAAAGCAACATATTTCAACATAAGGTACAAAGCACATTTTCACATGAAAGAGGTCTCCTTTGTAGCTTTTTATCATAGTCGAGTGAATCTTATGGTTTACTTTATGTTCACTGTTTATTTTTGCTTAGTTTTAGGTGCTGTGAATTGGGATGGGGAGAACTTTTGAAAAAGTGTTCTAGTCTCTTTGTTATTATTATTATTATTATTATTATTATTATTATTGGAGAGAATTTTCATCCCAGATTCATTCTGTAATTTAAATAAATCCTTTATTTTATAGATTAAATTGTTAAAAAGAATACGCAAAAATCTCATTCATACCTTTAAATATTGGATCATCAAAAATCTATTCCTGCCTTCCTGGCCATTGCTACATCTTTTTTCAGACCTGTCACCCATTTCATTTAAGCACTTAGCTCTCTCCTAATGAATGAATTGGCATTTCATATTACCTTATTATCCTATAAAACAAAATGCATACTCGATAGCATTAACGGTAATTTCTCATAAAGACACATTATCGATCCGGGAGCTACCTGTAAGCATTGAAAATTGCAGCCTGCACACTGAGCCTTCACATCTGGGCCTGAAGAATTAAAGAAAAATTAAATTTGACAGCAGTAAATTCACAGGCACAATCTAGCCCCCAATTTATATGCAAAATGAAATGCTTTATGAAAATTTCTTCTATTTTCTCACGGAGATTTGGGAGACGATTTCTCTTGATGCTTCTTCCCTTAATATCCCTACACTTAAAGATTATACTGCAGTTACTGCACACTCTTTGATGTATAAATAATCAAGTTAAATTATGGGCAGCAAGGAGACTAGTGAACCGCCATTCTTATCTTACAGAGTAATTTCTACCCTAGAGGGTCAAATTTCCCTGACAAATTCTTAATTACTATGTTGCAACAGAAGCAGAATCTATTTGTGCATAAATCCTAGACATTCCCATGTGGCAAGTAACTGATATTACCAGCCATTTCACTTGGCCTGCTCACTGAACTCCATAATTAGATAATACTTTTGATGATGGTACATTTGAAGTCTTAATCCATTTAATTTTTTATGAGATTTTTTTATTTTAATAGGGATATGTTAGTGACCAGTGCCTGTTTAAAAATCATTAAGATTCTGTCTACAGCAGTAATAAAGATTAAAGATTACTAATATGGCATTCATCACCTGGCTGGTTTTCCAGAAATCCAGGGCTTAAGGTAAATGTTAAAGGTCCTTTAATATGTTAGTCACTAATTACCATCTTGGGTAATAGGTTCCTTTTCTAATTATCATGGTATAAGAGTTCTATTGTTTGGGTCTATGATTCTGATTTTCATATTTAGCTTTTTGGGGGTGTGTAATCCAGGAATTAAGCTCCTGAACATTGATGAAAGTAGGTAATGCTCCATGATTAACTGGATAAAAGCTCATATTTGAATGCTGTGAGGTAATTCTGCCATGAAGTTACTTACAAAAGAGCAACATCTTTTTTTTTCTATGACTATATTCAGCAAAAATAACATTGTGAGAAAGAGGTACCCATATTTTAATATCAAACTATGAAAAATGTGATGAGAGACAACACACTCTCGCAAAAGTCTAGAATAAAAGCTTTGACTGCGACCTGCAAGAAAAAGGCTGTTTCTAAATATGGACCATGTCATACATGTTTTACAACATGCTAACATCAACACAGACTTATCCAATTAACTTTGTAATATTTTTATGAACTATTTGTTTAATTACAGAGATGCACATGTTTCACAAATCACCCTTACCCTTATGCACACAGATGAACACATGCATATAGACACACATTCACAAAGCTACACACATACATAGACATGCATACCCGTGCACACGTGAATGGAAATATATACACATGCACACAGCACTGTAAGCTGTTCTAGCTCTGTGAAAGTCCTGGGTGCCTCTTCACACTGGATCCAGGAGCAGGATATGCTAGTTGCATGATGGGTGAGTCTTTAATATCCATCAGTATTTTAACAAATGCTTTTTAAAAAGCAAATTCAGATCATCTTTACATTTTTTATTTAATTGTTTGTCTTGGTTCTTAAAGTCGTTACATATCATCCCCTTTAAGGAAACATTTATATTTTAATTATTTATTTCAGTAGCTTGAATTTTTACGTTTTCAGAAGAATTTGCTTCCCCCCTTCTTTAGCCTTCCTCATACATGTTTCAATATTTATGTCTGTCCTAAAAAACATACCCTTGTTTTGACATCATAGTCGTTACTATGGTGTTAAATTTGTCTTAGAAGTTTTAAAAATTAAAGTATTCAAGAGCTTTATCAGCATATCTACATTGATTAATTATTTATAGTTATTCTTTAAATTTTCTGTGTTCTATGCTTCCTGCTATTATGAGATTATTACTCAAATTATCAATCTACCCTATCCATCCACCTATCTATATCTGTCTACCTACCTGTGTCTTCTCTATCCTCTATCTATTCATCCATTTATCTTTTATCTAATGGAAGAAGTTAAAAATGTTTTTAAAAGGCCCCAAGCATTGTGAAGTTATGATGAGGAATCAGGAAGAGCATTCCTACCTTAATTTTAATGATCTTGGAAGGCAAAGTGACAACTGGCAAATGCAAGATCTCTGAGAAAGGGGCCTTAAAAAAGTTTGCATGAAGAAGTGTAAAAATGAAAGTGGCTGAATAAAAAAGTGAGCAAGCAGATGGAAGCACATTAGGGTTTCTTCTCAAAGAAAGGATCACAATATACATCATTTTCAGAAGCCTGAAGAAAGCTTGGTGGTTCCTCTGTGAGACTGAGGACTTCTGAGTATGTTGCATAAGAAGCGACATGTTAAAATTGTCTTAAATGTGATGCCTTTGACTTCTGGATTGAAAAACAAACAGACAAACAAACTGTGTTGGTTGGGTTATTTCATAGAGAAATCAAAGACAGGGAGATTTATTATTTGTCGAATCAAATGATGACAACAACTTGGATCAGGGGATGTTTTTGAATATTGAAAGTCAAGTGCTGTTTACTTTGAAAATAGAGAACATTTGATAACTTACAACATCTGTCTGGTTGCTGGAAAAAAGAGCAGCACAACGACAGGAGACTATTGGTCTTTACCCATGAAGGACCCTGAATATTATGGATTCAAAATTCAGTAATATAATTCTTAGTGCATTGTAGGGCCAAGTGCCTGAATAAAGTGGATTAAAGGAAAATGGAAATACAACACAAACAACTTTGAATATTGACTTAAAAGTTTGAAAATGAAGGAAATATAGCCTTACCATGTTGGTCTTTCTTTCTTTCTTTTTTTTTAAGATATGAGAAAACGCAGTGCATACATTCAGCATATGCTGGGCTGATGACCCAGTAGAGGAGAAAATTAATGCTTACTTGAAAGTAATGGTAATGAATTAAAACTGAGAAACTGAGCATGTCTGGGTGCGAGCATCCGACCTTGCTTAAGTGGGAAGTGTGGTTTAATTACAGTTAGTTTTGCAGAAACTGTGAGAAAGCAGAGGAGGTAACATCCTGACATTATGTAGTTTGGGCTGCCTAAGAAGGGTTATGAAGGGTCATGCCTCTTTCAGCTACAAACACACAGAACACCAATACCTACAACTGATAGCCCCTTAGTACTTGGAAGGGCTGTGGTAATGCATAAGTCCATGATTCATTTTTAATCATTTTATTTCTTAAAGGTGACAAATAATAGAAGTAGAGAAGTGAGAGCCCATAAAACTAAGTGAGGTGACCTCAGAATGGTCAGTAATGGAGAAGTGATTTTGAATAAGGAGAGTGCTATGACAGCCCTGGACCATGATGTTGAGAAGAGCATGGAAACAAAGCTGCTCTAGCTGGTGGCTGAGTTTGATTCACCTTATCTGGCACCATTCACCTGACACCTGCAGCTGCATAGCTGCACCAGAGGGGCCTGTGCATGGCGTGGACTTGGACCATTTTAGCACTTTAGTGCTCTATTGCTACATGCTTAATACAATTCTCCCTCTGTCTCTCTGTCTCTCTTTCTCTTTCTGTCCCTCTTTCTCTGTCTGTCTCTCTGTTTCTCTGGTGCTGGAGGTTGAACTCAGAGCTTTCCACATGCTTCTCCCAACACCTGAGCCATTTACTACTCACTGGACAAGAACACAAGGAACAAAGAACATACTGTGCTGCCCTACAGAGAACCTACTTAGACTCTCTTATCCACTGGGCATGACAAATATGTTGCAGTGGAGTAGAAAGGATTTTCAGGAGCGCCTGAAAAGAACAAAACTGTTATACAGAATAAGTTCAAAGAGTTTCAGCCAACATCTCTAAACACAAGCTGTAATTGCAGGCTTTGAACCTGCATATCTGCAGAAAACTGAGGCTAGGAGGACTTTCCATTAGCTTGACTCACTGTGGAGATTGTTTCACAATATTTTAGTAATTAAAAATGCTAGTCAATCTGAGGATGTAGTTAAATTGGTTAAGTATGTTCCTAGCATGCAAGGTGCCTTGGGTTTTATCACCAACATGGCACCAAACAGGCATGGTGGCTCATGCTTGTATTCCTAGCACACAGGACATGCAGGAAGAAGGCCCAGATATTCAACAGCGTTCATGGAAACAAAGTGAGTTTAGGACTAGTCTGGGCTTTTTAAGACTATGTCTTTTATTTAAAGCAAGTGAGATTAGTTAGTTAGTTAGTTATTGCTTTTCAAGACAGGATTTTTCTGTGTAGCCTTGGCTGTTCTGGAACTCACTCTGTAGACTAGGCTGGCCTCTAATTCAGATATCTGCCTGCTTCTGCCTCTGAAGTGCTGAGATTATAGGCGTGTGCCACAGCTGCCCTGCAGTTTTTCTTTTTTTTTTCTTTTTCTTTTTTGTATTAATCATAGGTTATGTACTTTGTATCCCAGCCATAGCCCCTCCCTCATTCTCTCCCAATCCCCCCATCCCTCCCTCATCTCATCCCTGCCCCTTTCCAAGTCCACTAATAGGGGAGAACCTCCTCCCCTTCCATCTGACCTAGCTTATCAGGTCTTCAGGACTGGCTGCAATGTCCTTTTCTGTGGTCTAGCAAGGCTGCTCCTCCCTTGGGGGCAGGAAGGTTGAAGAGCCAGCCATTGAGTTCATGTCAGAAAAAGTCTCTGTTCCCCTTACTAGGGTACCCAGTCAGATACTGAGCTACCATGGGCTATATCCGAGCAGTGGTTTTAGGTTATATCCATACATGCTCCTTGGTTGGAGATTTATATATATATATATATATATATATATATATATATATATATATATATATATATATATATTTGAGATTCCTCCTTGTACTGACAATAGAAATGACTGAGTTTGTCCATGTGTTATAGAAGCAGAAGCTTAGTCAGTTTGGGGTTGCAAGGAGCTTTGTGAGCAATAACCACCTGAAGAGACAGGAGGTCCCAATAGTGCTGATATCCACCCTCAGCAATCTCTGCTGGGATGGAAAGATAGCCATGTTTCTGTTACTGCTTTAGCTCATTCATGAATATGAAACTATATGGTTCTCAAGCTGGGGACAGATCCCCTGCAGGGAGACCTGGGAATGCTCAGCCTTGAATCTATACAGCTGGGTAACACTTCAATATCTTGATAGTGGCCATAAGCTCAAGATACAAATTAAAATATATTTTTTAATTTTTAATTTTTTAATTTTTATTAATTACACTTTATTCACTTTGTATCC
Organism: Pachyuromys duprasi; assembly: GCA_028658305.1. Taxonomy (NCBI): domain Eukaryota; kingdom Metazoa; phylum Chordata; class Mammalia; order Rodentia; family Muridae; genus Pachyuromys; species Pachyuromys duprasi. The sequence continues at coordinate 8,906,377 of CM053761.1, read as the reverse complement.
CCCATAATCCCCTCCCTCCTCCCCTCCCAATCCCACCTTCCCACCCCCTTCTCCACACATGGCCCTCCCCAAGTCCACTGATAGGGGAGGTCTTCCTTTCCTTCCTTTTGATCCTAGTCTATCAGCTCTCATCAGGAGTGGTTGCATTGTCTAACAATAAGAAATATGTAAAAATCTGAGACCTAAAACTTCAAGGCATCTATGTTATTTGGGCACCAAAGAATAGGATTTGTTTTTAAGGGAAGGTGGGAATTCTCCACCATTGCTCAAAAGTGTAACTTACTAATTTATAACGTTTATACCTGTTTGATTTGCAAAATTTCCCCATGAATGTAATAATAATACAAGTAATTGGTGTAAAGAAAATAAACGTGAAATAAACGTTGAATGTGAGAGTTTTGGGGGGGATGCTTGTTTTTCTCAACAAAAGTCTTGTGGCACTAAACTGTGTGTTTATTTGGGGTGGAAATTTGTCAACTACTTCATTGTCTCTTACTCTTTTACTGTGTTTGATTAGCATTTCATTTAATAACAAAGTTTTCATTATGTCAGAAGTTTCAGCCCACTGATAAAGGCTGTCTACATGTGTTGGTTAATGAAATCTGTTGAGTTACACAAGGACAACGGATAGAAACATAAACCAGTCTGATAAACCAGTAGTCATTCCTTCCCATTTCTCTGTATTAACAAGGGGCTCTTTATGTCTTGTACAAGAGAAGGCTATGATATTTTTCTCACATTCTAGTAAAAGCCGCTTGTGCTTAACAACTTTCTTGAGTTTGTTGTTTTACTTAAAGGCTCCTGAGAACGAGCTTGTATGTACTTCAGTCTCTATACCTCAGAAATTCTTGCACTGACACAAATAATATGAAAGTAGTTAGAGTTGAACTGGTGTCATCAGTGATAACAGAGGAAAAGTGCCCCCACTGTTTGCAGCATTTCAAGTGCTTTGTATATGTAGAGCCCAGGTCTTTGGTTCAGGCTTAGCATGTTTCTTTTAGTGAGTAGAAAATGCTATAAACAGAGCTTAGTTAGAATGATGAAAGTCTGAAATATTCCCCAAATTCAGTTTTAAATCAGACAGTATACTGGCAGACATTTCTGGAGGTTTGGAATTATGCATTCTATTATGATGGTTTTTATGTTGCTTTCAGATTCTAAATCATTTAATTCACACTTTAAGCTTGCATTGGATAGTTGAAACTAAATTTGTCCCTAAATTATTTGTAACTGTTCTTTTAAAATAATGCTTACTGTCATGCAGGATCACAGTGCCCAGTTATTTATGAATGGATACCCTTTCTAATCTGTGAAATAGCTCAGAATCCAACATGACCAAAGGTGTATGTATGTGTGTCAATGCACTATTGGAAATGTTAAATAAAACTGTGCATATATCCCTGACATGAAATAATCTGAAATGATCTTGACCTATCGTCCTATTTACTTATTGGATTAGTTTAAAACTTGCAAAGGAAAAGTTAGTATTTTGATCATTGATGTTTTGAAATAAATTAAGACCTTATTTGGAAATCCAACCTCAAGATACAAAAATACCTGAGAATATCCAGGAAAAAAAATAGATATTTTTTCTCAGTTTCTTCCATTTCTCTCTTATTATCAATATGCTGGGTACAAACATACTAGTTAATTTTTGGATAAGTAAAAATGGTCAGACTACTAAGTCTAAAGAAGAAAACTTGTAGTATCAAAGAATAATTTACCAAACAGTTGGAAAAGGTATTTATAAACGACATTACTTGGGCTGAGGCTTCTTCATCTCAACCTCAAAGTGACACAAAAAGGTAGTATCATTTAAATGTAAGCTGTAAAGTTGATTTCTAGTAGGACTGCATTTGATTCTCTTGACAGCTAAAGAAAAGATATCCCACTGTGGCTGATGTCCACCTGGTCCTGTCCGGGGAGCACACACCACACCCTTCATCACTGTTGGCAAGATTGAAAGTCATGATCCCAGCACTTGAAAATAAAAGTTCATTTTAACTAATCTGATAGCTTAAAATAGACCATCATGAAGAATGCTATAGAAAGATGAGAATCTATTTTTAAGTGCTTTCAAGGAGAAAAAAAGTAGCCTACATTCCTCAGTTTATCAGCTCTGACCAAGAAGAAAAAAGACTTTTTAATTCTTAATGTAATTTCAAATTCTGTTATTTAATCATATAGTTTTGTACTAGATCTGAAGGAAAGTGTGAACTCCATACTCAGGCTTCAAATTTTTTTTCTCCTCTTTATGTAAGTACAGTTTCACAATTTGCCACAGAATAACAGCATCTCTTTAGTAATGTACAGGTATGCAGATCTCTACCTAAGAGAGATAACAGAAAATCTACCATCTAATTTGATTTTAAATATACAAGTCCTGTGATATTGCTCCTGCTGGTTTGCTATCTGTTGTAGTGAGAAAGACAGACAGACAGAGAGAGAGAGACAGAGAGAGAGAGAGAGAGAGAGAGAGAGAGAGAGAGAGAGAGAGAGAGAGAACAGCAACAAGCAAAAAAAAGGGGGGGGTTTATTTGGTTCCCATGATCTGACAACAATCCATCCTTAAGGGAAGTCATGGCAGGAATTCAAGGTGAGGAGGAAGCTTGAGGCAGAAATGGAAGCAGACACCATGGAGGAATGCTGCTCATTGGCTTGCTCCTCCAGGATTTCTTCGATTGCTTACTTACTCAACCAAGGACCATCTACCCAAGGGTGTCACTGCTCATACTCTCACACGTCAATCAACAATAAGAAAATTTCTCCATAGACATGCTGATAGCCAATCAGATAGAAGCATATAATCAAGTTAGATTCTCTTTTCCCAGATGACCCTGGCTTGTGTTAAGCTGTCTGAGAAAAAAGAAATGAAGAGGAAAAAATGATCCAGCACAACATGCAACACTTTAAGAGTTACTAAAGTTTTCAACAGCTGAGTAATATGCAATTGCATAAAATTACCACATTTTCTTTATCCATTCCTTGGTTGAGGGACATCTGGGTTGTTTCCAGTTTCTGGCTATTTATAAACGAAGCTGAACTGAACATAGTTGAACAGGTGTCCTAGTGGTTTGTTGAAGTGTCTTTTGGGTATATGCCCATGAGTGGCATAGCTAGCTCTTGAGGTAAGTCTTTTATCCATTTCCTGGGAAACCACTACTTTGATTTCCAAAGTGACCATGGAAGTTTGCACTCCCACCAGCAATAGAGGAGGGTTCCCCTTTCTCCATATCCTTGCCAGCATGAGCTGTCACATGAGTTTCTGATCTTTGCCTTTCTGAAGGGTGTAAGATGGAATCTCAGAGTCTTTTTAATTTGCATTTCCCTGATGGCTAACAGTGTTGAACATTTCTTTAAGTGCTTCTCAGTATCAAGTTTAGTGTATGTGGTTTCATGTTGAGGTTTGATCTACTTGGACTTGAATTTTGTTCAGGCTGATAGATACTGATTTATTTGCATAATTCTATATGCAGACATTAAGTTACACCAGCAACATTTGTTGAAAATGCTTTCTTTTGGGCTGGAACACTGACTCAGAAGTTAAGAACACTGGCTCTTCTTCCAAAGGTTCTGAGTTCAATTCCGAGCAACCACATGGTGACTCACAACTATTTGTAGTGATATCTGGTACCCTCTTCTGGCACACAGGCGAACATGCAGGCAGAACATTGTATAAATAAATAAAACCACTTTAAAAATCAATCTGGTGCTTTCTGAGACAATTAGGAATAGTGATTCCTCAAGACCCAGCTATACCACTCCTAGGCATATATCCAAAAGTTGCTCAAGCACAGAACTAGGACATTGGCTCAACCATGTTTGTAGCAGCTTTATTTGTAATAGCCAGAACCTGGAAACAACCCAGATATCCATCAATTGAGGAATAGATACAGAAATTGTGGTATTTTTACACAATGGAATACTACATCAACCCATTGTTGCCATATCTCTTCAACATAGTATTTGAAGTTCTAGCTAGAGCAATAAGGCAACTAAAGGAGATCAAGGGGATACAAATTGGAAAGGAAGAAGTCAAAGTATCACTATTTGCAGATGATATGATAATATACATGAGTGACCCCAAAACTTCAACCAGAGAACTCCTTCAACTGATAAACACCTTCAGTAAAGTGGCTGGATACAAAATCAACTCAAAAAAATC
>CM053761.1:8850587-8892423 GCA_028658305.1 Pachyuromys duprasi | reverse complement strand
TCCTTTAGTTGTCTTATTGCTCTAGTTAGAACTTCAAGTACTATGTTGAAGAGATATGGCGACAATGGGCAGCCTTGCCTAGTCCCTGATTTCAGTGGGATTGATTTGAGTTTCTCTCCATTGAGTTTGATGTTAGCTATAGGCTTGATGTGTAAATGTCTATTTTCATCACAATTAAGTACTCATATATGCTTTTGTTCAGAGAAGAACAATGGGAAAATTACTAGGGACTGAAATGGATATCTACAATCAAGATCTTAAAAATATTCTTAATTTAATAAATTATTCTTCATTTTGTGATAATGGAATTTTTAATTTCCTACTTGGTAAATTGGGCTTATTAAACTTATTTCAGAAGGTCAACTGGAGGGGGACTCATTTATGCAGTTTTCAGATAGCTATCTTCCTATAAGAGTTATGAGGTGGTGTGCCTCCTTAATCACTATAGTCCATGGCAGGAGTATGGGGACATTGTACGAATGTGCCGAAATACCTGAAGAATGTGCTGAAGAATATACTGAAACACCTGAGAGCAGCAGGTATGGAGCTTGATTGTGCAGAGGCTGTGGTGACAGTTGCATTCACCCCTGCTATGGGTGATAGCGCATGCCTTAGGCTCAGAGGTTTGCCTGGTAATAACTAGGTTGCATAAAATAGACTTTACAGTAGGGAATCAACATTTAAGCAGCATATTCTATGTTTGCTTTTTACTTACAGGTAATTTGGATACAGGAAAGGCCAGGATGATGGAACTAGCTTGATATTTCGTATGAATGAAGAGAGTACTGTAAGGAAATAGTTGATAGAAATTATGTGATCATTTCATGGTGTGTTGGACCAGGTTAACATTTTTTAAGCAACCATTTTTCCGCTATATCCAAAGAGCAGTTATAAATTGTGACTGTTCCTAACAACCTTCCTGAGATTCAAAAACTTATTACTCATGGGAGGAGTAGAATGGTGAAGAGGAAGAAAATGCCTTAGGAATGTCCTATTACCAAATATCTCCATCACCAATTACTCCACATCACCAGGGGTGACGACAACTCAAAATCTACATAAATGAAGCACAACTTCAGTCAACCTTTCCCCAGTTACTGTCACAACTCCTAGGACCATAGTTTGGCATCGGCAATGTTCTCATAAGTGACTTCTCATCTATGCACCCGTAGTTAATTCCAATAAGCCCACTGATTCACCAAGCTAAACTAGGATTAGATTGCCTCTTTTCTTGGTTGTGCCCTGTCTGGGGATAGACATATTTTCATATCTCCTGAAGAAAAGTAATGCAGTATAAAGACTATGTTTCCACCCCCATGGCGCCTTAAGGCTTATTGCAACACTTTCCTACTTCATTTATTGCATGAAATAGTCTATCATTCTTCATCTTAGGCTTATAAATTTATGCTAACTACTGAAAGATATCTACCTTACTACAGTGTTTTCAGTGGACATGGAACTGACTGCTTTTCCTACATTGCTGTTATCTCTGTCTTTGGCTGCCTAGGTGACCAATGATGAGGTCTATTTTCAAGTGTATTCACCTGAACAGGAATTGATTGAGCTGATTTCAACTACAAAAGTTAATTTCCTAACTTTATTTCCACCTCTGATATTTTTTTGATATTTGAGTAAATTAAATTTGGGATAATTTCTTCCTGCAGAAACAAATTCCTTCAGTTTCACCCAGTATAGCTGGCATTAATTTGATGTGACAGTTTTCACAACATCTAACTGTTTTTAATTAAACCTGGGGCTCAGGTGGGCTCAAGGAGGTCAGGGGGTCTGTATGGATCTGACCTAGGTCCTCTGCACATACCTTATGGCCATGTAGCTCAGTGCTCCTGTGGAATTCCTAACAGTGTGAGAGGGGCTATTTCTGACTCTTTTTCTATTAGGACTTCTTTTCTCCTATTGGGTGGGCTCATCTACCCTTGATGAGAGGGTGTGTGCCTGGTCTTATTGTAGCTTGTTTTGCCGTATTTGGTTTATGTCTCTGGAAGGCCTGCTCATTTCTGAGGGGGAGTGAAGGGAGGAGTGAATCTGGGTGAAAAGGGAGGTGGTGGAAAGAGACTGGGGAAAGAGAGGGAAGGGAACTGTAGTTCCAATGTAATATATGAGAGAAGAAATAAAAAAGAAAAACAAACAAACAAGAAAAAACTTCATTCTACCTGATGTAACATTCAGATTTTATTAGTTTTTACTTTCCATACTCTGGATTGGTGCTAAACGTGGAAATGTTTTTTTCTGTCATTTGGACTCTTTCTGCATCTTTCTTCATAATTGTTCAGGTTCTTTGAGCCTGAACACCTTCTTTTCCTGCCCTGGATAACATACCTGGTAAATAGCCTCAGGGCTCCTGGGTTATGCTGGCTACTCTACTGTGTTTATTTTGTAATATTATACTTTGGTCTGAAATACTCTTGCATTCTGTTTAACAACAGACTTCTCCAGATAACACTTCTTTTTTTTTTGAGAACTTCTGTGGATTTTTTTTTTGTCCTATATAAGCCATTGTCTTTTGTTTAATTTCTTCTCATTTCAAGTAATATTGATTACTCCTTACTTTGAGGATCTTAATGGAAAAAATGAGCAAATCAAATATTACTAGATTTCAAATCTGAAAATACTTCTAAAATATTTGATGTTAGAATGTCTTGGATCATTGGGATACTATAGTAAATATCTTTAAGGCTCAGAAACAAGTGATTCATAGTAATAGATTATCTAACATCCAAGATCAAATCATGAATGGATTAGCTCTCTGTGGATACATTCATCATCTTTCATACACAGATATTTTTTTTCTTAAATTTTTTCAGTACGAGGGATAGATCAGGTGCACAAGCCTGTTTGAAGAGTGCATCCATCCATTTCAGGTAAGTTCTACCTTCATGATCTACTCACCACCAAGTGCTGAGCGTCATGCTTTACCACACACAATGAGGGACTATGCTGTGACACTGTTTCTGGGTAGATATGAACATAAAGCTATTCATCCCAGAGCAGGAACTGAGCACAGACCAAAGTAACAGCCACCAGGGTCCAACTGCTTGAGCCAATGAGTGTAGGAGTTAGTTGTAGCGACAGGGAAGATGTAAAGACAGCTTTGACAGTGACCATCCCATCATGGATGATGTCTCATGAAACTGGAACCCAGGAGCTTTCCCTGAAGGACAAGCAGCTAAAAGTGTTGAAGAGTCTCATTTAGGCAGTTTGACTGGTGTGAGTCTCCTTGGCTGTCTTCACAGCTTATATAACATCAAAGAGGGAGGGCTGGGTTCATCTGTCAATTTCAGAGACTTCCTAAGTATAAGACATTGTTACTTCCTAAGTCTTAAAATAACTTCCTTTAAAACTTTTTTTTGGTATCGAAGCAGATGCTGAGATTCACAGCCAAACTTTGGGCATAGTGCAGGGAATCTTATGTAAAAGGGGGGAGATGGAAAGACTTGGAGGGGACAGTGACTACAGAAGAACAACAGAGCCCAAAAATCTGGGCTCAGGAGGTCCTGCAAAGACTGATGAATCAAACAAGTACTGTGCATGGAGAGGACCTAGACCCACTGCTCAGATGTAGCCGTGGGTAGCTCAGTCTGCATGCGGGTTTCCTTAGTAAGGGAAGCAGGGGTTGTCTCTGACATGGACTCAATGGCAGGCTCTTTGATCATCACCCTCTAGTTAGGTGACCTAATTAGGCCACAGAGAAAGAGGATCCAGGTAGTCCTGATGAGACCTGATAGGCTAGGGTCAGATTGAAGGGGTGGAGAACCTCCTCTATCAGTGGACTTGGAGAGGGGCATAGCAAGGAAGAAGGAAGGAGGGTGGGACCAGGAGGAGATGAGGGAGGGGGCTGCAGCCTAATACAAAGTGAATAAATTGTAATAAATAATAATAATAAAGAAAAAAAATTTTGGAGTCTTAGGGAGTCTCCTTTTAGAATTTCTTGACTCCTAAGAAGCTTCTGTGCAGAAGTTTCAACTCAGAGTCAACTCAAGAAACAACCTGTCCAAAGACTTCTCAGGAACCATGCTAAGCTCACAATACACTTTTGAACTTTTCTATGTATTAATTATCTGACTGGCTATCAAAATGCATGCTGATTTCTACTGGACTCCTTTTAGTATACACTCATTTGGCAATCATTGCTAAGATGAAATGTCTATTGTTTCTCTTTGACCTACCGGCCTAATAGCTGAGATGTAATAGAAAATTAGTCACTCAATACAAATTATTCTTCTCATATTTTATCTGTTTTATTTTCCTATCATTTTTATAATTTCAGGGAAAATTATGACATACGACAAAGAAAACACTGTGGTATTAGAATGGACATGAGTGTATTTTTTGCCTCAAAAATTATCACAACTGTTGTATATTTTTAATATCCACAATTTCACAGTGCTCACTGGCTTTCTGTTCTGTTGAGATACCTAAGGTCATTTTTGTAAATGTGTTCTCCTATATGATAAATCTCCTTTTAAGTTAAAACTTTATTTAAAAATGTCAAAATAAAAACATGCAGCAAGAGTAGCCTCTGCCTCTATCTCTGTCTATACACCTTACTAGATTTGTATATAGCTATAATGCTGTTTTCTTAACCACAATGATGTTGTTGCCATTATATCAGTATGTAAGTGGCAAATATCCTTCATGTTCTCAGATCTAGGTGTTAGTTTTAACAACCTTCTTTGTTGTGTCCCATTGTTTTGCAGCTCATCCTTCTGTCTCCTTGTTTGTATTTTACCTAATCTACTTGTAAAAGGCCAATAAACATTTCTTCTTATTGAAAATGTTTATTTTTAGCTCTTTTTTCCATTTCTAACAAAGAAAACATTCGAGAAACATTTAAACTAAATATGTTGCCCCACTGTCTGTAAAAATTTTGGATAACATCACATAGCTTGTATTATCTTTGAATTTTTTCTTTTAAAAGTAAGACATCATTTCAGAAATTGCAAGTATTTTTCAATGGTTCAAAACTTTCTTGAGGTGATCATTAGTCTGTTATTCTTCTTTTCCACATTCTCATAGGATAAATTCATAATCTCTTGTGTTCTGTCACTTTCAGCATTTACATTATCATGCAGCAATTTTCTTTTCAGGGTTTTCATAGTTGTCCTAAATGAATGAGATTTAGATTTATTTTAGGATGTCTTTGTGTGAATGTGCATTGTGTGTGTGTTTATTAGTATATGATATGTGTATGAGCATTCATGTGTGGAGTCCAGGCATTAATATTGGCTGTCTTTCTCTTTCATTCATTACCTTTTGTGTGTGTGTGTGAAGTGTCTCTTTGTTGAAGCAGAAGCTTGGCATTTTATCTGGACTGACTGGTCAGCAAGTCACCGGCGTCTGTAAATCTCTGTCCATTCCTCCTGGCCTGTGCTGAGGCTACCCATGCATGGCCATACCAAACCTGGCTTTTATGTGGGTTTACCAACTGATCCATCTCTCCCTCTTATGCCTTTCTTTTCCCCCTTATTATTTGGCTGGGTTATTAGGTCAAAGGACAAATGAAAACATAAGGCACTATTCTAGAGAAAATGTTAGAGTTCTGAATTCATCTGGGCATAGTTAGAGTGCGGTAGTTACAGATAAGACAGAGTCTGAGGCAAACTTTAACTCCGGTCTGCCTATGTGATAGTGAGTTTTAAACTGAAATAAAGCCCACCATCCTAGGAAACTCTCCTTATGACAAACTGCTAATAAAGGATCCAGAATAAGTAACGCATATCTGCATTTTCTTCCAATTTTAGATCCTTATTTTGTCTAGAAGCTGAACAGTGCAGATAAAGTGAAATAGTTGAAAAAAAAAAACCCAGAGTCAGCCAATTTTACATTAGTTTGTGTATAGCGAGAGCACAACTTGGGCATGTCGGCTAATCTTAAAGATTTGGTTTAAATGTTCACCACTTTACTAAGAATGAGTTTTTACAGACTTTAAGGAATTATTACTTGTCATGTATTCTTGGAAGAGACTAGAATGAATTCATCCAGCACACAAGAAAGCAAAGGTAGAGATCGTCTCCTAAGAGGGAGTGCATTTAAAAAACAGGAACTGATTAATAATATTTATGGAAACCAAAGAGAAAAGATGGAAGACATAGAGGAGGAAAAGACTTAATAAAAGACAAACTTTTAAAGTTGGAATTTTAGGAACATTTGTGTTCAGCATCAGTGGACTAAATGTTCTAAACTATTGAAAAGCAGAGTCATATTGAAAAAAAAAAGATACCCGATTCTGCTTACACACACAAGTTTAAGACATAGGCTGTAAAGTGGGTGAATATGCTGAGGCGGGGCTGGTCAGCTTCCACCTGGGATGCAGTCCTTGACAGAGAAGCTGTGCTGCTGCAAATGGTCTGCACAACTTCACACGTTGGCAACCCACGTGACTCACTGGGCTTTAAACACAGCAATGAAGTTTCCAGAAAAAGGGGTGGTGTGCAGGGAAACAGTTGGTGCATAAGGAAGAGGTTGGATTTGGTCGAAACACTCAATAAGCATTATTATATTCTCAGACAATAAAATAATTTAAAATGACTATCACGAAATTAAAAAAAAACATGGTGAAAATTGTTTTAAAGTAAATGTGGAAGCTATCTCAACATGTCAGATAAAAGCTGAGGCTTATATTTATGATGGTCATTTTTCCAGCCACTTTGGGAAATATATTGCATTATTAAGTGCATTTTCAGCTATGAATGTCCTCTGGCCCAGCACTTATATTGTAAGCATATACACTGCTAAAACTCATCCGATTCAGGTCTGGCTTCATGCACAAGAGCTCTAGCAGCAGTGTATTGAAAATCTGAACAAGCCAAACAGCTATCAACATTAGAATGGGAAATGAATAATGGAGTGTGTATGCAATAGGATATAAACAACTAATATTAAAAAATCCACAATTTCAAAGCACATTGTTTTTTTACAAACACAATGTAAAAACAAAACAAAAAGAGGGGCAAAACATTAAATATGAGGGATAGTATAAACTGTGGTTTGGTTTGTAGAAATTCTGAAAATAAACAGAAATGAAACAAAACAACAGCACATACAGCTTGAAGAGTCAAATCTGTCCTGCCATGTTCTTATTTCAATCATTTTATTAGAGTATAGACACACTCATTCTTTTACACATTGTCTAAGATTTTGTGTCAGTGGTTTAGTTCAGTAAATGCAATAAACCCTACAGGTTGCAGATATTAAAATATTTGCAAGTTGAATTTTGCAGAAAATGTTTGTCAGTTCCTGAAGTAAACTGCCATTTGTCAATTCCTGAAGTAAACTGCTATTATATTTGTTAGGAGTAAGTACATAGAGGATGATGTTAAAGACTTTCCCTGTTGCAAAGTTCTATTTTATGATTTATTTTAAAAGTGTGTGTGTTTGCACATGTGTAGAAAAAGAGCAGGTGCCAAGAAAGACAGAACAGGATGGCAAAACCTGGGACCTGGAGTTACAGGTCATTAAAATCTCTCAGATGCAGATTCTGGAAACGCAACTCAGGTCAACTTCATGAGCTCTTAGCCATTGAGAAAAGCCTTCAGACTCACAATGTTCTTTATTTTATGTCATTTCTTTTCATTTATTTTTAAAGGCTATTATATAAACACATTATTTCTCCATTGTGATTCTTTCCTGTATATTTACATACTTATATAAAACTGTCTAATTCTTATATACATTAATATGTACTTCAGTATGTACTTATGGATTTAATTATTGGTTTGAAATATAGTCTCATATAGCCTTAGTTGCCTTGAACTTACTTTATGGCCAGGGGTAACCTTAACCTCCTGATAATCCTGCATCCACCTCCTGAGTACTGAGATTATATCTCTTCTATCATAAAACAGGATGTAGAGGCAGGAGAATTCTGGGCAGCTTGTAGGCCAGTTAAAGGTTTACTTGGCTTACAAGGTACAGTCTATCAGTAAGGGAAATCAGGGAAGGAACTCACAGCTGTAACCCGGAACTGAAGAGAAGGCATATAAAGATGATGCTTACTGGCTTATTCTCCATGGCACATTCAGCTTTATTTCTTATGCAGCCCAGGATAATCTGCCTAGGGGTAGCATCAGCACAGTGGGATGAGCCTTCTCACATCAATCATTAATCAACAAAATGCCCCACAGAATTGCCTATAAGCCAATCAAATGGATGGATTTACAGAGCTGAGATTCACTCTTCCCAGATCATCCTGGGTACCACCTATACTTCACCTGGAGTACCACTTATACCCATCTAGAAGACAGGAAAGGAGCAGAATAATCCTGAGTTTTTCAGAAAGAACTAGCCTTGTAGACAAATTGACTTTTGACTTCCAGAACTGTGAAAGAATGAATCCTGGTTTGTCATGACTTCAGGTCTGCAGCTCTCTCCTTTGGCAGCCCTTGCGAATCTCACCACATCTCACAGAGCTTCCTGCTGACTGTACATAGGCTTCCATCTTTCTCATCAGAATTGGTGAGCAGAATGGTGTATACCAGATGCCTCCATAAGACACCATATAACTAGGGAGAAGAGAACACATTACTTTAAGAGTCAGTGGCATTAGTGGGTGTGCTGGCAAAGCATGTTACGAAGGTGAGACTCAAAATCTATTGCTGAAAGTTTGAACACTCAAAGATGGACCATACTTTTTTCTTATTAAAAAAAAAAGAGTATTGGATACATCTTTGGTGCTTACTTTCATAGGTCTTTAGAGTTATTGCAGTGTCTTAAGATTTGTATATAATTAACAAAAATAATTGTTGTTGGTGGGTTGTTTAAAACTGTCAGGTAAAAAGACATCAAGATTAAACAGTTGCAAAGAAGTTGCACAGTTTATGTATGGAGTATGTTGTCTCTGAAAGGGTGGATGAAAGCCTTGATTCGTACGTGGAAAGTTTCCAACAGGTCTTAGCATCTCTGTTCTCAAAAGTATTTGTGGACACCCAAGCACATGAGATTATCTTTCTAGAATGGTGTGTCTTCCTCTTACAACACTCTGAAGTCCTACACAGACTTGTGCAGGAACATTATTTCTCTGGCTCTTCAGCGAGAGGAGCAGACATGTTCCCCAGAGTTTTAACTTTGGTTTTAACATCCACTTTCTACTGATTAGGAACAAAACTTTTGTGCTTTTGTGTTGTTTTTGTTTGTTTGTTTGTTTGTTTGTTTGTTTGTTTTACTTTTGTGTCATGGAAGAACGAGCTTCATTTGATATCCTTGTGTAGTTTTCCTGGAGGTAAACCTAGATAAAAATTTAAGAAATCTATAATTCCGTGATTCTATTATTTAAATTCTATTATTTCTATTATTTAAATTCCAATTATAAAGGTAGGCTCAATTAGGTAGACAAATGTCATTTCCTGCTCAGGGCTACGTAAGGAATCCCTGTCCTGGGTATGGTTGGAGCACAGGCCTTTCTGCCCCAGGTCATGCTCCTCTCTACCACATCCTTTTACTGTCCTAACTCAGCTCTTTTACATATTTAAATAATACATATAGTGAAAGGGTAACCATTTCTGGTGTAGAATTTCATTTTCCAAGTGTCTTATAAATCAGACCATTCCTCAGTCTCCTAAATGACAGGGAATTCTTCAGATCATGATACAGCAAGTTCAGTGTCCCTGCTATAGAAGCAGGCGCACCGGTGGGGTGTGAATTCGTGACTGTTCCACACTGCAGCGCCACGTATCTCCCAGCTGGGCTCTTCACTCCGGATTGCACAGCCACATGGCAGACAAACTTAATCGACAATGCTTCCCTCTGTTTTAAAATTATGCAGCAGCACCAATGCTGAATATTAACAGTGCCCCGTGTGGAGAGATACAAGTTTCCGGGATCTACAAGCGCGTGTTAGCATTCCCAACAAATCCCAAGCCTTAGACTACCACTAACTTGGAAACAGCTTCAGAGTCAATGCATCATGGCTTCCCAATGCTGTCTGAGTGGCCCAATTAACAGTGGAAATAAGAAGAGAAGATGCATAATTCCAGAAAAAATTTTAAAAGTAGTTTTCTTGCATACAAACCTTGCTTTTGTCACATACAATTCTAAGAGCCTACTAAGATGCTGTAAAACACCCAGTTTTATGACTCAGTTGGCTTTGCGTGTCACTAATTTGCAAATGTGGACAGCATCATGTAGCTGTTTGCCTGGTTATATCCACTAGGCTTACTGAGAGACACATCTACCCACAGACCAATTCCCTGAAAACCTAACCCACTGAGAGACCCATCTTTAAAGAGACCATTCTACTGATTGACTAACAGACTGAGGGACCTATGTGATCAAAGCTGACTTAGGATCTCATCATAAATCACTGGTGGTGGGCTGCAAATAAGGAGACACAGGATTTTACTAGTCTAAGAAGTCAGATGGTTCCTGTAATTGCCCTAGGCAGAAAGATTGTTATCAGATCTTTGTTGCTAGACTAATAAAGTTATAATACATTTTGCCCCAAGAATAGGGCAAGTAAAAGGATATTGCAGAAAAAAAAACTCTATCTGGGAAGCCATGAAAATAGTCTGATTGTAGTCAATGAAGAAACACAATATTGGCCTCTAGCCTACTGCTACTACTACATACACACACACACACACACACACACACACACACATCAGACAGAGAGACAGAGAGATGGGGGAGAGAACAAACATACAAATATATTATTGCTTAATTTAGGTGTCCAGGCTAATCTTACCCATCCATTTAGTTACTAGTATCCTCTTCAGCCTAAACTTTGACTTATATTCTTCACTGTTGAATGAATCTTATGTGAAAAGCATTTGCCTGTTACTCTCCAGGCAACCTTCTCTAGACACAGAACATTGCGAATTTTCCCCCAGAATCCTATATCACGAGACATATTTTAAATTCTCAGTTTTTTACCACTGCTTTTTCTGTTTTTCCACCCTGTATATCTCAAGGTTCTCCTTGTCTCTTTAGTAGTTTGAATTTTAAAGTTAGATATTAGAAAAACTTGTTTATATATTTTCAATAATGACAGTCAACATTTCTAAGTATAGAAAACTGGCCTCTGGTCTCTGTGAAAGGTTAAGTGATGTCTCTGGATTTCTGCTGATAAAACTTCACAGTATCACTTTGGAAAATAACATTGCAAAGAGCTCTTTCAGGAAGGCTTAAAGTGCAAATCTGTGGGTTTCCTTAGATTTAGCGGGTTAACTCTAGAGTTAGTACTCCCCTGTGGTAGCTTAGCATTTTAGCATGTTAAAGATAAAATACTTTTAATGATCACGGGAGAGAAGGCAATTACCAAGGCAAGCTCATTTGCTCTTTCCTCCTGGTCTATGTGTTAGCTGGAAAACTGGAATAAACATCTGTGTGCATGGTGAAATCTGAAGGAAAAGAAAAGTGGTTCTTTCAGATGACATGCTTCCAGTTCCAACTAGATAGTCACAAATGTCATGGAGTCATAATTCCCAGTCTTAAATACTTCTGTTATATATCTATTGGATTAACTGAATAAAATCTGAAATGAATAAACCATTTTAATTGTAGCACCAATCTAACAGTTAAAATATTTTAGATGAATTGTCTTATCTACCAAACACTACATAAATACTTTTTAGATACATTGACATAGGTCAATGTCTTGGTAGTGGCTAAATTAAACTTTACTAATTCGACCTTCAAAAATGTGCACATTTAAATAAAGGCACAGAACTGGTATTTGTCAAATTACAACATTCTATTTTCTCACAGTTGATTACTGAAAGTCAAGAAATTAAAATAAACATGGTTTTCTTTTCCCCCATCATGACACAGGAGAACCTGTCTGGAAAGATGCTCTCACTCCAGTAAAGCACAATAGCAAATTGTGGATTTGGAAGAACAAGATACAAACATTTGCCCTGCCTATGCTTAGAAGACAACTGAAGCCTTGCAGTGGTTCATGTCTTTAATTCCAGCACTTAGGGAGGCTGAGGCAGGTAGATCTCTACGAGTTTGAGGCCAGCCTGGCCTACAAAGTGAGTTCAGAACAGCCAAGGCTACGCAGAAAAAACTTGTCACGAAAAACAAAATAAAACAAAAAGACAGATAAAAGTTATTTTAGGCATAGGTTGGGGACATGGCTTAGTAGATGAAGGGTTTGCCTTGCAAACTCTTAGAGCCAAAGTTTGATTCCCAGGACCTTTGTAAAATCACTTGTGTGGGTGTGTATAAGAGAAATTCCTAATAATTCCAGGCCAGCTTGCCTACTGTATGCAACACTAAATAAGAGACTTGCCTCAAACAATATATATTGTGGGAGGAGTCCAAGATGGTGGCGAACAGCATTCATAGTATCTGAGGAGCAAACCATCCAAAACTCTGAAATTGGTGAGTGGAAGGGCAGCTGAAGTCAGAACATTGACCCTGAGACCTCCTGGGTGAGAAGGGACAACCCATGAGCTGAGAGAGTTTGGATCCAGGTCACCTGTGGACATCTCCAGGGACTGAGAGTGGCTAATATTCAACCCCCCTGCACTTGGCTTTACCCTAAGCAAGAGTCTCCTTGCTCAGTGACTGAAATGGCACAGGTGGGCCTCCCAGGGTTGCTCTGAAGTGGGGGCGGTGGCTAGCCCAAGCAAGAGCCTCCATGCTCTGTGACTGAGACAGCAGAGGCAGGTATCAAGTACAGGCCTCCCTGTCCAGTGGCCAAACAGGGCACCACTGAGCTGATGGATCTCCCACACTCTCATTTGTCCCAGCTGGCCCAAATCTGAGAGTAGAGAAGAGGGGAAACCCCTGTGCCTTTGGCCTGCTAGCTAGTGAAGTGAGGCCTCCTTCAAGTGAGTATGTGCAGAGCCTCAGTTCCAGGGTCCCTCTATGTTAGCAGCCAGACGTAGGATCCCTCCCTCCCAAACCTACACTGTGGGCAACATAGGGATCCTTGGGGCAGTGTTCTTAACACTGAAGCCCTTGTTCTTTGGGGTTCCCAGTGGAGTCCAGGCAAACAATTCCTGGAGCCCAGACAGATCTGAATACCAGGAGGACAGTATGACAGTCCTGTAGGCCACTGAGGCAGTCAGGGCACTTGCACATGCACATTGTACCCACAAGCAGCACCAGCACATGCATCCCCACCCCCACCCTTCCAGACATCTACAAACTCTAGCACCCTGTCCTTCAAGGCACCCTTTCACACACACACACACACACACACACACACACACACACACTTTCATACATGTGCCTGCAACCTTCCTCGCTCAGCTACAGCTGAAACACCTAAAGGGGAGCAGCCTTACCAGGATACAGAGAAAGACAATGCAGCCAGTAATGATGAGACATGATAGACTAGGATCAGAAGGAAAGGGAGCAAGACCTCCCCTGTCAGTGGGCTAGGGGAGGGGCATGGGTGGAGGAGGAGGAGGGAAGTTGGGATTGGGAGGGGAGGAGGGAGGAAGCTAGAGTGGGGGGACACAAAGTGAATAAATTGTAATTAAAAAAATTAAAATTAAAAAAGAATACTCCACACGCCAGAGACAGACAGAACCAGTCTGAAGTACAGACTCCAGGAATAAACAGTTAAGGTTACAGATAAGCAGATAGCTAGAGGTCAGCATAAGAACACATCAAACAAATATCAGGACATCATGGCTTCACCAGAAGCCTTCAAAATAAATAAACATTTTAATTCATAGGAAACACAGGAAAATGATTTTAAAGATATGCTTATCCAGTTATTAGAGGCATACGAAGAGGAAACAAACAAAGCTCTCAAAGAAATACAGGCAAATACAGCCAAACAAATAGAGACAGAAGCAGTGACATATAGAGAGGAAATGAACAAAACATAGAGGCCATCATGGAAAGACAGGAACCCACATTCGAACAGACGAAGGAAATGGTGTGAGACATAAAAACAGAATTAGGATCAATAAAGAAAACACAAACAGCGAAAACCCTGGAGATGGAAAACTTAGAGAAAAGATCAAGAACCGCAAAGGTAAGCATCACCAACAGAATACAAGAGATGGAAGAGAGAATCTCAGGTGGTGAAAATACAATTGCAGATAATGATACATCTCTCAAAGAAAAAGTAAAATTGGAGAAGTTCCAAATACAAAACATCCAAAATTCAAGGACTCCATGAAAAGAAAAAATCTAAAATACATAGGAGTAGACAAAAAAGAAGATTCCAGGCTCCAAGGTCCAGAAATTATTTTCAAGAAAATCATAGAAGAAAATTTTCCTAACTTAAAGAAAGAGTTGTCCATAAACCATACAAGGGGGCTAAAGAATACCAAATAAACTAGACCAGAAAAGAAACTCCTCACATCACATCACAGTCAAAACACTAAATCTACGGAACAAAGAAAAAAATATTAAAAGCAGCAAGTGAAAAAGGCCAAGTAACATATAAAGGTAGACCTATCAGAATCACACCAGACTTCTCAACAGAAATTATGAAATCCAGAAGGGTATGGGCAGGTGTCATGCAGACTGTAAGAGATCACAGATGCCAACTGACACTACTATACCCAGCAAAGCTTTCAATCAACCTAGAAGGAGATAACAACAGGGAACAGGACAGGAGCCTACCACAGAAGGCCTCTGAAAGACTACCCAATAGAGTATCAGCAGCCTACCACAGAAGGCCTCTGAAAGACTACCCAATAGAGTATCAGCAGATGCTGAGACTCATAGACAAACTTTGGGCAGATTTCAGGGAATCTTATGAAAGAAGGGGGAGATATAAAGATCTGGAGGGAATGGATCTCCACAAGGAGAGCAACTGAATTAAAAAATCTGGGGCTATGGGTCTTTTCTGAGACTGATGCTCCAACCAAGGACCATGCATGGAGATAACCTAGAACCCCTGCACAGATGCAGCCCATGGCAGCTCAGTCTTCAAGTGGGAACAGAGACTGTCTCTGACATGAACTCAGTGGCTGGCTCTTTGATCACCAACACCTGAGTGGGGAGTAGCCTTACCAGGCCACACAGGAAAACAATGCAGCCAGTCCATATGAGACCTGATAGTCTAGGTTCAGAAGTAAGGGATGGAGGACCTCCTCTATCATTGGACTTGGAGAAGGGCATGGGAGGAGATGAGGGGGGATTTGGAGGGGATGAAAGAGGGGGCTACAGCTGGGATACAAACTTAAGAAAAAAATATATGCATACATATCATGAGGACCGAACTCTGAGGTAATCCTATGACTTGTGCATGTGTACCATAGAGAAAGTAGATTCCATAGCACGCATGTGCATTCATACTCACACACATACAGGTGAGGAGAGAGGGAGAGAGGGAGAGAAGTTTAATTTACATGACAACAAATAGACAAGCCCCAAAACAGCAATCAGAGGTAAGATGTCCAAAATACTGTGCATTGTTTCCAGCAGTTACATGTCTATGAGAGTCAGAAACAATCTGTGTGTTTACATAAAAAGAAAAGTATATATACAATATGTGAATTTAATGTAGATAATTCTGGATATTGTTTTCAAACACGCTTTACAATTGTAAACTCATGCTTGCTTTACCTTTGTGAACTCATGCTTGCTTTATAGTTTTGATTTCAGTGATATATAAAGACTTGTCTATGCAGTGGTTTGAAAAATATTTCATAGTGTTTTTAACATAGAGTAGCTTAAGATTCTGACAGAGCTGGTGCCTAAACCATGATTTAATTAATGTTCATTATTTGGAAAATGCTTACCTGATATGAATTCTAACATTAGAGAAACTGGCTTAAAATTATGTTCTAAGACTCTTCAAATAACTTCTGGGCAGTGTTTATTAGCAGGGTTGGTACATATTTACTGTAAACAACTACAAAGGGAAAAATGAAAACACTGAATGGGAGAGGGAAAAAAAAAGAGAAAGCAAAGTGATCAAGATTTTTGTCACTGATCGTTAATCACAAAAGATACTACAAATTTATCTCTAGCTCATAATCCACCCAACATACATACACATTTCCCACCACGTCTGAAAGTATAGACAAGGACTAAGGCATTCATAAATGTTATATTAGAAGTCTTTTGCTTTATAATGCAAACCATGCCTGTGACCCAAAGGAAGAACATACAAAAGTTTTCTCTTGGATATTCCGTCCCTTTCATTCTTTTGATGCTCTTTCTTACTTTCAGGGAAGGAGCAAAGGGACTTGGGGTTTGTGGCCCGCACCCCTGTTGTCCCTCATTCTGTAGTCACTGAGGACTCTGGGACACCTCCACTGCTCACCGGAGCAGCCATGCACAACCCACTGGCTTTCATCAGCCACTTCTGTGCTTCAGGAAAGTTTCTAACAGAGAGCCATGTGCTTTATTATACAGTCCATCCGCTCCATTCACCATGGCCAGGCGTGAAACAAGGACCTGCAGACAGCCCCACAAAGGGTTCCTTGTCTTTGAGATCGTCAAATGAGTGCTTTGTTCTTTGCAGCGATGAGGAACTGGTGAACTGAATGAGTCTCTGTAGATCAGAACTGGTGGATGAGAGGGTTTCTATGGCCCTGACAACTTCCTTCATTATTTCACTCATCCAGAAGAACTGCTGTGAATTTGAGTCAGCATCTCCCTGAGTAAGCTACCTGGTCTTAAATGTTGGACATTAGATGACATATCAAGACTTGTGGGAGATGAATTATACTGCTATTGCTTTTTGTTGGTTGTGATTTATTCTCTTTTTCTATTTTATGTATAATATTTTATTTATAATATTACTTATATGTATATTTCTGTTATATATTTGTGTTTGTGCATGTGTACATGGATCTGTGTGTGTGTGTGTGTGTGTGTGTGTGTAAGTGAGCACATGCATGCGTGCATGTGTGTGTGTTTAAAACTTTTCTTCAGGCCCTTAAAGACTAATTAGGGAATATAACAGTGTTAGAGTTGCACCAATGTCTCATGTTAATGTAAGACCTAAGAAGAAGGAAATCAATGAAATAAAACACCATCTTAAGGTCTGGAGATTTGGCTCCGAGTGTACAGGCACTTGCTGCTCCTGCAGAGGACTGGATTTCTCTTCCCACCAGGCACACCACTGCTCACAAACACCTGTGCCTCAGTTTCAAGGTGACTGATAGTTTCTTCTGGCCTCCATAGCACCAGACATAGAAAAATGCAGGTGAGCACTGACACACATAAAATCAATCCATCAACCATTCTCAGTCAACCAACAAGGAAACAAACAGAACATCTAATGCAGTTTTGATAAAACACGGGCCAAATGGTTTGGGGAGGAACATATGCCTCTTTGTCTTTTCCAGAAAGTGGATTATTGGTAGTATTTGATCAAAAGAGTTATGTGTCACACAAAAACCTTCAATTTCCTAGAGTTGAAATGAGCAGGAATATGTGTCTGAGGCTTTTGTATTAAGAATCTGAAGCTTGGGAACACTAATAGCCAACGCATAGGCATCCACAGACAGGAGTTCACCCACAACTCCTCATACTTCTCTTCATAGGTTTAGGAAACTTAGCATATAGATATCACATCGCTACTAATTTTCAACATTTATTCCCTTAGTAATTAATAAATCCTATGTACTCTGCAATGAGGACACAAGCATGAAAAGGAAAACCAAACAGGATCTTTAAACCGAAGACTTTCCTTTAAAAAAAAAAAAGAAAAGAAAATCAAAACAAACAAACAAACAAACAAAAACATCCCTCCATACTTAAGATCTTAAAATTGCAATGAACTAGAAAATGAGTGAATGAACAGAGAAATCAGTTGGTGGCAAGCATGCATTATGACAAGGACAGTAAAGACAGTTAAAAGGTGAGAGAGACAGGTTAATTAAAATGCCTGTCTAAAGAGAGAACCACAGAAGGTTAGGATGTAAGGTACAGAGATGTTCCAGGACAAGGTCACGGGGCAAAGTGAATGGTAAGAGACAGGTAAGAGGCTGTCAAAGGGCAGGTTCTGAGGCCAAACTCACTGAGATATGGTCAGAAAACTGCAGAAAGAGCCAGACACTTCACAAGGGTTGTTCAGAAAAGTGAGAGAGACTCCAGGCGATAACTGGCCATAGAGGTCAACGGCAGCACTTTCTGTTGCCTTGGTGGACCATCAGTCATTTTGTGGCTGCTGGGGTGTCTGATCACATGTGAGATTTTTCAGGAACTAGGCTCGGAACACACTCTCATTTCATGAGGCACAGCTGCAAAGTGATGGGAAAGATGCAGAGCACTGGGGACGAGGAGGCTGATGAGATTTCTGTGTTAAGGAAACAACTGAAGGACACTTTCATTGTTTTATCGATGAGAGCTGAAAAGCAGCAAAGGAATCATGACAAAGGGACCAATTCAGTCAGTAAGAAACAGCTCTGTCTGGCCTCAGATATTTCCACCTTCAATGGAAACACAATGCGTATTGCAGGGGATGTTTTAGTGTCCTCTCAGACTCTAACAATGAGCAATCTACTTTTTTTTGTCTCTTATTTCACTCTAGGATAATAATGTAGGTAACCTTTGATGTCTGTTTACACATAATAATAACGATGCTAACCCATGTTACCCTATGTTTCATTCTGCCAGTTTTAAAGTATTTATTTACTGTATATGAGTACTTTGTTTATATGTATATGTCTGTGCACTATGAGAATTCTTGGTGCCTGCAAAACCCAGAAGCGAAAAGTGAGAGCCCCTGAAACTGGAATTACAGACAGTTGTGAGCCTCCTTGTGGGTTTTGGGAATCAAATCTTTGCCCTCTGGAAGAGCAGTCGGTCCTCTTACACATTGAGCCGTCTCTCAAGGCCCCAGTTTGTCACTTTAAAAGACATAATAATATTCTGTTACATGACTCTATCACCATGTGCTTCTCAGATTATCAATTAGCAGCTATATGATAGCATAGCTACTGTTAGTAATGGTACCGTAGCATCTGTGTTCATTTCTTTTTTCAGTATTTTTGGTAGTGAAATATCTGGCTTCAATTAGAAACTCCATGGGAACCTCACAAACTGTTTTAGTCAACTATTAAAAATGTATTTCAAATCATTTTTATTTATTATTTCAAATCATTTTTATCAGTTTCTTTTTATTTTTTTATTTTTTATAATTTTTATTTTTTATATTAATCACAGGTTATTTACTTTGTGTCCCAGCCGTAGCCCCCTCCTTCATTCCCTCCCAATCCCACCCTCCTTCCCTCATCTCCTCCCTGCCCCTTTCCAAGTCCACTGATAAGGGAGGTCCTCTTCCCCTTCCATCTGACCCTACTTTATCAGGTATCTTTTGGACTGGCTGCAATGTCCTCCTCTGTGGCCTAGCAAGGCTGTTCCTTACAACTTTTTTTAACAAATTTATTTAAAACTTCAATATATTACATATTTATAGTATTTAGTTTTGAGTTGATATTCTCTGCTTCTTCATTTCAAAGGGTGGTTTCTTTTAGTTCTTTGAGTATTACAGAAAACAGTTGACCTAAAAATCTTTGTCAAATTAATTACAAGGTATGTATTGTCCCATTGGCAGTTTATTTTTGATGAATACATCATACTTCTTTGCTTCTTTAAAAAATTTTAAATGTTTTGTTAAATGATAGATAATTTTAATTTCTTAATATATTAATATGGGAAGTAGAATCTTCCACCTCTTAAAAATAAATAAATAAATAGACATTAAAATAGAAAAACAAACAAAAGTAATAAAAAAACAGTTTTCTGCCTCCTCCTCCCTAACACACACACTTTTTAGATGAAGAAATAGAAGCCTGAGGTAATAAAGTTACTAGTACAAGATCAAAAAAAAAAAGAAAAAAAAAGGAAAAGAAGTTAGTTATTGTCCACTCACACAGGGAAGTTGAATACTTGAGGGATGTATAATATTGGGTTATTCGTTGTCTAGAGAAGGAGACAACTTAGACTTCATTCTTACACACATAATAAATAAACAGCCCAGTGAGGTCACTTAGAAGAGTCTGCTTAGAATGCAGAACAGGTCTAAGGAGGGCTTAGGAAATACCTACGTTTGGAAATAGGAGGAAAGCCAATCAGTGTGGAATCAGAAGCCAAACTCAGGAAAATATTAAAGAAGTGATTGTTCAAAGGCTGGCGTGAGGTCAAGAATAATAGTCCCCATTCTGCATGGGAGTGCTGACATGCTTGATGGGGCTTTATGTTAGAAGAAGGTATCTCAGCTTTCTGGGTTCAAGAGAAGTCAACTAAATACAAGAACATAATAAAAAGAAATATTTATAGAAAAGTGGAATAATATGAGGAAATAAACAATGAATTACCTAAGGAATAATATGTATTTTTGTCATTCTTATTAATATTAACATAGAACAGAGAAATAAACTGTGATTTGGAAATTCATAAATTATTGTTTTATTTTAAACTGTTTAAACGCTAGGTTTTAAAATGTATATAAGTATCCAAATGCTTATAATTGCTACTACTTGCTATAAATGATGTAAAATTCTTCCTTTCTTAATCCTTTCATATATACAAAACTTACTTTATTACAATTCCTATATAATTTTTGTTTTAAGTTATATATTTATATGTATTACACATTTGTCAAAAATTCTTCAATTCTCACAATTAATTTCATAACTATACAATAGTCATCTATCACAAAAATTATTAATCACCATTTCATTGAGTGTTTGACTATCTGTATTTTCTTCCTTATAATCATTACAATGATCATTCCTGTTTATGTATGCTTGTGAGTATGTGAAGCATTTCTTTAAAAAATAGATAAATTCAGTTAGACAAAAACAGAATAAATAGAATTAAAATCTAAGAATCTTAGAAACTAGTGTTTTTTGTTACTGTCCAATACTACTGGATTTTGAGTTGAATATATATTTTCATAAAATTAATTTGGAAGAAACAGGATTAAGAACAAATAGGAATGTTCTAAATAGAAGGACAATTAGTACCAACTTATTATCATAGTTTGGTTTCACTTCATGAGTGAAAAGACCAATGGAACAAAATAGGATGAACAGAAATAGATTCAGCTTCATTTGATAGTTTAGTGCTAGATAAAAGGAAAGATATTTAAAGAATCGATGAACAAAAGCTGAAAGGCTGACTAGATGCATTAGGATCATGGATTGTTACTCTTTTTGTTTACAAGGACGATTTTATTTATTTATTCAGAAATCTAGGTTTAAAAAAAGAAACATGGCTACACAAAAAGCACAGCTAATCAAAACAGTCTATGATTTCAAAATAACGCTCCCTAGGAATGATGTGGAGATAGCCCTGCTGACAGGTAAGCATCTAGAAATTGTTTTTCTTTATAATCTCTGTCCACTAATGTTGTTCTGTGCTCACCACAGCATGATTCCAGTTGAAAAATCTCAGGCTCTCTGATAATTCTTGTGCTGAATCCAAAACCAACTTGATTTCATGTCTGTATTACTTCCAAGACATGCTCTGACAGTATCACTCAGTACAATTAAACATGCATCAAATACACAAAAAATGATGTTGAAGCAAAACCAAGAATGCATTTTCACACATTTTTATATTTGATATATTTATGAGAACTAGAATTCTAAGATGGTGTTTACCTTCCTAGCACAATGACTAAACTTCATGCCCCAGGACTCAGTTTGGAAAGAAGGAACTTCCAAAAGCTGTCCTCTGGTCTCCCTGGTATGCTAATTTTTATGTATGACTGTACACACACACACACACACACACACATACACACACACGCACATACACACAGCAGTAGTAGTGGTGGCAATAGTAATAGTAACAACAACAACAATAATAATTGATGTGCTGAGCTACTTTGATATTCAGAATTTTGTTATTTGTCTATTGGTTTACCTTGAGTGACACTTCAAACAGGAGAAAGCTGCTGGGCAAATGTATTTTGCTAAGCATATTTGAATATTATAGTTTCTAAATCATGGCAATATTTAAATGTTTGCTAGCATTTATTCATTCTCTTGTGGTAAATCTCATGCTAAGAATGGATAAACAGTGAAAAGAAATCAGTATGGAAGACTTGGTTGTAATTTTAATATGGGTCTTTCTGATCGTTTTGTCTTTGAATTTCTGATTCTTCTGCTCCATTTTCTGAGTCTTGAGACATTTGTCATCACACCTGGTCTTAAGGCTAAGGCATAGGAATTCATGAATGGTTGTCAAGAAAACACAAAAACACATAGCCAGTTACGCAGCATAATGATGTGTTCAGTGCTGATATGAAAAATAAAGTAAATGAAAAAATATAAAATATGTAAAACTGAAGTAGAATTTAGCTAGTCTTGCTGGAGTGTTTGGGTGAAAAATATACTATACTCACTAGCATTATTATTAATCAACATAAAGGCTAATTCATTTTTATTTCTGAGGCCATGGTACTTAAACTCCTGGTAAACAAGCAAAGAAGGCATGTCCTTGGTGTCTCCTTTATTACTATAAAAGGGCTGTCCTTACCTGGACTTTATGTTCACAGGGCCAGCCAGATGGAGGAAGAGCCACTTCCTGAGTCACCCCCACTATACGTGAAATATTTGTTTTTGGCCTCCAGATATCATCATGTGTCATGTTTCAGAGATAACTGGCATTAGTTTGTTTGATGATGGCATGTAACAGTGCAGTACCACATTGGCAGGCTACTGCCTTCATTAGCTCTGCAAAACAGAGGGCTTGGAAAATAACATGCGGCTTTATAAAGAGTGATGTGTAGAGGCAGCAGTCATGATTTCCCTGGTATGTTCAATATAATATTATAAACACGCAATCTAACATCAACCCATAATTATCTCTACTGACAATGTTGTGACTTATGTTACTGGACTATGCCCTTAACAGAATGTACTCTCTGGTATACAGTTTTCTGAAAACTAAAAGTGATTAATGGAACATTCAAATGTGCTTCTACTGGAGACTGCACAGTGGGGTCATCATTTTCATCTTGCCATTCTATACATACATTCACTTTATGTATTATTTACATGATACATGTTATTATGTCATAATATATATATATATATATGTGATTCTGAAAGATGGGTATAAATAATATATGTTTTTTAAAAATTGCATAATATGTAAGCAACATTTGTCAAATATGTTTTATTTTAACAATCTGATTACAGATTGTTTGCATTTTAGATGTATCAGAATAACTAATACAAACATTGATGATTTTAGTGACTCTTAGGTCATGATCAAGATAGTTCCAATTTTTTAGATTAATAGGTAATATTTTTAAAGTATTTCAAATTGATGTTTGTGTAGTTGCTCAACTGCTCTTTAAGTTTCTTAAATTAGGATGATTGGATAAGGAGACTGGAATAAGAACATCAAGGATGAAAGGGGAAACGAGAGTGGGGTGAATGAGGAAATAGAGAGTCATATGGACACCTATTATAGTTGGAATGTCCGAAAATATGTATATACATGAAAGTGATCTGAAGCGAATTACCAACATGACATCTCTTACCACCCAATAAAGATTGCATTTGAGGTAATAGGTTGTATCTAATTGAGCTGGTCTAACAGGCCCCGTGGAACCCCAAAACAACACATATTATTACCAAAACTATTGGTTACTCTCCAAACAGTTGGTAAGACCCTATTGCTGAACAACAACATACAACTCAGTGAACGTTGCGAAGCTGAGTGGGTACCCACCGAGAGCCTTCACCCTTCCTGACTAATGGCAGTGGAAGGGGCTCTCCATGTCATTAGAAAAGAAAGATAAACACCAACCCAGCTGCAAACTCTTCCGTTTTTAATGCTTTCTGCTGGCAAAATTAGTAAATGTAATAATGGCACAAACAATTTGGCATTAACCAACCACTGGGCTTGGATTCAAGGCCCACTCTACAAAATGCAACCCATTCCCGGCACTGTTGAGTTCACTAAGAGCCCAATGCTAGATAGGTGATGGGTACAGAGAAACGCCAAATACTTTTCTCCTAAGGGAACATGGCAAAAACAGGACTCCTAATAATATTCTAGTGCCTCCTTCAGCTCTGTTTTGTAGAAGTTGTGCAGATTGCCACAACTGCTCAATGTGTAGAGAGGGAGAGACTTTATGTCAGTCAGACATAAATAGGATGCCTTCATAAATTTCATCCTATTAGGACTCAGGGATCTATGCAGGGCAGAGAGGTAGAAAGATTGTATGAACCAGAGAGGATAAATGATGAATAAGACAAAATGTAGTTCCAGACACAACAATACTGTCACATATAGAAACTCAGAAAGTCTGTGGCAGCATTCACGGGGCCTGAATAAGTTGTTGTTTTTGAGCTGTAACTAAATATTTATTATTATTGTTATTGATGTCTGTTCATATTCTAATGAGATGGATTTGGGTAGGTTGGGAAATGGGAGAATCTAAGAGAAGTTGGGATAGGGAAATGTAATCAGAATATTGTTGATGAAAAAACACACAACCTATTTAATAACGTTTTTGACTAAAAATAATAAGGCTTTGTTAAGTCAGGCAATCCAGTCATTTTCAGTGCTTTTGGTAATTATTTTTAGAATGCCTCTGGGAACAATTCTTTGTTTTATATTCTCATGAATATTCAAATTAAGGTTGAATTTATCACTGTCTTGAGTTGAAACTGTAGCTCAGTGGTAACATTTTAGTTCATTATTGTTTTGATTTGTTTCCCTCTCTACCTCAGAGTATCTCTCTGCCTCTCTCTCTGAGTTTTTTCATTGGTGATTCCCATTTCTTCGTAAAATGATGATGTATCATTTATTTTTGATCTTGAATTTTTTCAAAGACAGAATTTTACTTTTCCCTGTGTTTCTTTTCTAATAGTTCTTTTCATTTATTTTTAGTTTATGTGTTAGCTTTCCTTGTCTATGACAACATATCTGAGGTAAAAAACTTAAAATGAGAGACTGTGTATATATATATATATATAATAATGTGTATATATATAATGTATATATATATATATATATATATATATATATATATATATATACATTAACTTGCAATTTTAGATGTGTCCATCCATGATTGTTTGGACCCACATGTCTGTCCCATGTCTGCAGTGCTTCATCACAGAGCAATTGCTTCCAGTGCCCTATCAGGTCACCTTCTCAGATACCCAAGTTTCTTTCACTCAGGAACAAGCCTAAAAAGCCACCATTTCCCAACAGTGTCACAGGCTGGCAGTTGGGTCTTGAGCATGCAGTTTGCAAGGGAATTTTAGACCTCAGTCTGTATTAAGTCTTCACACACTCTTTTGAACCTGGAACAACTCTCTCTTCTTAAAACAATGTATTATTTTTGCTTTGTTGTGTGCTGTGTAATGTTTGCTCTTCTAAGTTGTAAAAAAAAACCACATTCACTTTCTTTAAGTCTGGAAATAGCTTTCTTAGTATACTGCTCATTGTAGATGAACTTTAAAATATTGATAACAATGATGGGTTATAAAACTCATCTATATTTTTCTAATCAGTTTAAATCCTATTCTTTATGATTATATATACATAAGCACTCACATATATATATATGTATATATATATGAGAGTTTATATGCACATATTTGACATTTAGGGAGATATTGAATTAAGTAGTTATTTAATTTTCTTTTTTGTCAATATAACTCATTGGAGAAAAAGTCCATTGTTCCTAAACATTGTAAAAAATATTATGGTCGCCTTACATCAAATTCTCATAAAAGCATATTCCATTTTTGCCTGTGTATATTTAGTTTTTGTGATTTGTGTAATAAATTGCCAAAGGACAGAATTTCAGTTTTCATATCATTTTGGTCTTTCATTAAGTAAGGGATTCCTTATTATTATTATTTTTTAATGAACTGCTTTGGTTATGAAACATCACATGGATAGATTCTCGTGAATCAACTATCTCCTTATTTCTCTTAAAGTCACTTTTTATGATACGTTATATTACATATTGGACAGACAGAATGTAAAGACAAGAAGTTAAACTTTACATCTGCCTTAAGGAACAGAGAGAAAGAACATGTGTTCTGTTCCGGAAGTTGCCTCCTGTGCCAACGAGGTCAAGCCTCTTCCGCAGTTTTTCTTCTGACAGGTTTAGTGTGCCTGGTTTTATGTTGAGTCTTTGATCTACTTGGACTTTAGTTTTGTGGAGAGTAATAAATATGGATTTAATTGTCTTTTTCTACATGTTGAAATCAAGTTAGACCAGCACCATTTGTTGAAAATGCTATCTTTTTTCGACTGTATGGTTTTAACATCTTTGTTAAAAATCAAGTATATATAGCTGTGCGGCTTATTTCTCAGTCTTCTATTTGATTCCATTGATCCACCATTCTGTTTCTGAACCAGTACCACACAGTTTTTATTACTATTGCTCTGAGATCAGGGATGGAGATATCTCTAGACGATCTGTTGTTGTACAAGATTGTTTTAGCAATTCTGGGTTTTTAATTTTTCCACATGAAACTGAGAATTGTTCTTTCAAGGTCTAAAAAGTATTGTGTTTGTATTTTGATGGGAATTGCCTTGAATCCATAGATCACTTTTGGCACGATGGCCATTTTCATTATGTTAATCCTACTGTTCCATGAGCATGGGGGATCTTTCCATCTTCTGATATCTTCTTCACTTTCTTTCTTTGGAGACGAAGATTTTCTTTTTCAATCAGGCCTTTCACTTGCTTGGTTAGTAAGGGGAACAGGGGCTTCTCTGACAGGAACTCAATGGCGGCCTCTTTGATCACCTCCTCCTGAGGTGGTGGGGGGCAGCTTTACCAGGCCACAGAGGAAGACAATGCAGCCAGTCCTGATGAGACTTGATAGGCTAGGGTCAGATGGAAGGGAAGGAGGACTTCCCTTATAAGTGGACTTGGGGAAGGGCAAGTGAGGAGAAGAGGAAAAGAGGGTAGAATTGGGAGGGTATGAGAGAGGGGGCTATAGCTGGGATACAAAGTGAATAATTTATACTTAATAAAAAATAAATTATTAAAAAGATTTTATTGTTAAAATTGGATTTCGCTGGCTCACTTGTTTCGCAGGATCAGCTAGCGTTTTCTCTGTATGGATCAAGACACAGCCTATGAAACAGTGCCTCTCATTCTCAGGCTTGATCTTCCATCCTCAATGATAATCATTACAATCTTCCAGAGATACGACTACAGGCCAAATCAAGAAAGTCTCTAAATTGAAACTCTCCTCCAATGTGATTTTAGGTTATCTCAAGTTGACATAACCAGCATGAGCAAGGGCCAAGTTACATAAAAATGTATTTATATTTTATTTACTTTGCTTTTAACTCCTATTATTAGATACTTGCTTCAATGGTTTTCTCTTGTAAGTTTTTGGATATATGTAAAATTTTCATTTCCTTCCAGTAACCACTGCATATTATCATCAAAATTTTACCAGTTGCCTGAGAATTTGAAATAATAATGTTTAAGGCAAACATCTTGCCTACAACTTTCAGTTATTATAAAGAATTCATTACTTACCCCTGTACTAATGCATGTTTCTCTCATTTATTGCAGCCTACATTTTCCAGTATATTGATTCTCTAGACATGAAAATATTTATGCCATACAATGAAAATAGTTATTGTGAATAAATTACAGTGGATTGATGAATACCAACCTCAATACTAATAACACATCAAAAAATTAAAATCTTTGCTTCTGTCAACAAATGAAATAAATTATGTCTGTCTTGGGGAAAAAATGAAGCAATTTCAAAAACACAGCTGGAAACCCAGGATTTCGTTTCTGAATATCATATGTCAAAAGAGAATCATTCAGACAATATCAATACTGAGGCCAATTTTCATAGTTACTAAAATGTGCTGCATTTCTCATTAGTGAGAAGTGATCTCCAATCATAAAAAGTACTCAAAATTAAAAGCTTCTCCATAGAACTTTGATACAAACTGATTGACTCCTGAGCTGAAAGGAAACATTTATCTTTGTCACTATCCAGTGTAAAAACAGATTTCTGAGTTTTACCCCCAAATGACCAGTTTTACTCAAGCTATTTATTGCATAAAACTATTAATAATAGATTTAAAAAGCAATGACCTACAATGACAACCAATTCTTATGCTTAAAACGTGTGCACAGAGGGATTGATGACAGTGTATTTAATCTAAATACAGTTATGAAAGATAAAAATTGTAAGTTTGTTCTTACGTTGCTCTCTCCCAAATTACCTCTCCTAAAGCAAACTTACAAAATCAATATTGGAGATGAACAACAGGATGATTAAAAGCATGACCTTAGGATCTCTTCCTTGAGGAAATATTTCACTTCAGATTTACAAACATAAAATCTTTCTATATAAATTTTAGGCACAAATGTGACTTTAGTACTTTATAGATAACCAAAATATACCTGAGCTTTATTTCTTATTTACTTATGCAAATATTTATAATCTTAAACATACGCAATATATTTTATTCTTGGGCTATTTTGGTTATAAGTATAATCAATATACTTAAAAATTCATGCTTTATTTCATTGCTTTTATAATAAAATAGTGAAAAATAAAACATGAAGACCTGACTATTTAGGACAGTAAATAGTAAAAATTGAAAAGCTGAGACACAGGAAAGTAGGAAATGATGTGCACGCATGCACACACGCACACACATACACACACACACACATACAGGGTTCCAGTGTTATTACAGAACTCTCTGAGTCATAACAAAATGTTAGAACTTATTTATTTTGAAGAATGTTTTAGAATATAAAGAAAGTCATAACCAAATCTTAGTAGTTTTTAGAGTCACTATTTGATTCTTCCAAGATTCAAAACAACAACAAAAAACCCATCACATTATTTGGATCTGGTTCCTCACATGTATCCCAAAATTTTGAAGATAGGTAAGTTTAGATGTATTGATAAAACACAGTACTCATTTCAATTATTTGTTCTAGTAGGCTGTGAATCATAACTAACCTGTACTACAGAAGATTCCAGAACCTAGATTCACTGGTGGAGATTATGATTTATATGTTCTCAAATGTTGGAGACTGATATTTCAGAAGCTTTCACAATCTTCTGGGTTCCCATTTCTCTTTGTATGTAATCTCTAATCTTACATAAACTGTTTTAAAAGCAGTTGTCACAATGTTTAAATAATATGCCTGAAAGAGGTTAGGAAGTATATGTCTCTATTGTGTACTTGAGTATATTTTGGACATATGCCTAGGAGTGGTATAGCTGGATCTTGGGGAAGCACTATTCCTAATTGTCTGAGAAAGCACCAGATTGATTTCCAAAGTGGCTGTACAAGTTTACATCCCATCAGCAATGGGGGGGGGGGTTCCCCTTTCTCCACATCCTCTCCAGCACGTGCTGTCACTTGAGTTCTTGATCTTAGCCATTCTAATGGATGTAAGGTGAGACATCAGGGTTGTTTTGATTCTCATTTCCCTGATTACTAAGGATGTTGAGCATTTCTTTAAGTGTTTCTCTGCCATTCGATATTCCTCTATTGACAATTTTCTGTTGTTCTGTACACCATTTTTTTAATTGGATTACTTGGTTTTTGGTATTTAACTTCATCCTGAATGTTAGCCCTCTGTCAGATATAGGGTCGGTGAAGATCCTTTCCCAGTCTATAGGCTGTGGTTTTGTTCTGATGACAGCTTTATTTGAAATAGCCAGAATCTGGAAACAGCCCAGATGTCCCTCAACTGAGGAATGGATACAGAAAGTGTGATATATTTACACATTGGAATACTACTCAACAATTGAAAACAAGAAAACCATGAAATTTGCAGGCAAATGGTGGGAACTAGAAAATATCATCCCTATTCATGTATATCAGAAGCAGAAAGACACACATGGTATATACTCGCTTATAAGTGGGTATTAGACAGATAATATAGGATAAACATACTAAAGTTTGTACACCTAAAGAAGCTAAGCAAGAAGGAAGACCCTGGGTAAGATGATAAATCCTCACTCAGAAAGGCAAATGGATAGACATCACAAAAGGGGGAAAACAGAAAACAGGACAGGAATCTACCACAAAGGGCCTCTGAAAGTCTACCCACCAAGGTATCAAAGCAGATGCTGAGACTCCTAGCCAAACTTTGGGTAGAGTTCAGGGAATCTTATGAAAGAAGGACGAGATGAACAACCTAGAGAGGGCAGGAGCTCCACGGGAGACAAACAGAACCAAATATCTGGGCACAGGGTTCTTTCTGAGACTGATACTCTAACCAAGAACCATGCATGGAGATAACCTAGAACCCTTGCACAGATGTAGCCCATGGCAGTTCAGTGTCCAAGTGGGTGCTCTAGTAATGGGAACAGGGACTGTCCCTGACATGCTCTTTGATCATCTCCCCCTGAGAGGGGGACAGCCTTACCAGGCCACAGGGGAAGACAGTGCAGCCAATCCTGAGGAGATCTGATAGGCTAGGGTCATTGGACTTGGGGAGGGGCATGGGAGGAGATGGAGGGAGGGTGGAATTGTTAGAGGATGAGGAAGGGGAACACAGCTAGAAAACAAAGTGAATGAACTGTAATAAAAATATTGTTTTTAAAAGTGGGCAGGATGCATATGGGACTTTCTCTCTGAAATGTCTGTAGACAACAAGTATATAGTTCCCTAGAATCCATTTCTCTCTGCCCAATTCTTGAATATGGTCTCCACATGATCTGATTCACATGGGCTTTATGTCCTAGTTTTCTTCCCATGGATCTATCTTTTTGAGCAATGTTCTGTACTGTTGGCTATTTACTCTCCATTTAAACATGCTCTTCTCTCTGTTACTCTTGTACACCTTGCTTTATTTCCCGTGTCTCATTCAGGCACTTAACTGTAGTTCCAAATGGTTCTCTGTCTTCTCTTTACAGGATAACTGTAGCCAGGCAATTATTTTGAAATAATAGTTGACAATCCCACTTTTATTCTATTTTGTGCAATAGGAAGCATAAACTCATTATAGCTTTTTCCATTCCCACCTCAGACCATAGTTAAGCATCTGTTTTACCGACTTTTGTATCTTTTCTATCTTTACTTAGTTTCTGAGGTGCAATCTAATTAAATAACTTCCAGATTGTCCTTTTTTCTATTTAGCTCTTCTGGGTATTTCACTTAATTGTGTTTTAATTCAAATCATGTTTTGAAGTTTCAGTAACCATGTACTTAGTATTTATTCTCTCATTTTTGCTGGCTTCTCTCCATCTCATTTTTTGAATTTTGTGTTTCATTATTTTTTATTTTTAATTATACATTTTTAAAGAAAGATTTTTGTATGACAAGATCAATTTATAATTTTACTCTTATTTTTCTCTTCTACCTAAAGAATAAAAGTCCATGAATAATAGTTAAATATACATGCATGCCTCTGAGTTTAATGATACATTGTAAGTTCACCTTTATGAGGCTAGATCTTTTCCTTTGGAGAAGGATAAACACTTACTGTTTATATTGATATTATTTTCCAAAAAGTGCAGAATTTTTTTTACAAGTAATGCTGATCTAAGTCCTTTTATAACGTAAATATTGAGCATGGGGATTATTAAGACCTTCAAGTAATGACTTCGGGTATCTTGAGGAGAAAGAGAGTGGTTAAGTTTGTCAGGGGAAACCTTATTTTCATCACCCATAAGTTTTAGATTTCCAGCATGAAGTGTTTGGTTATCCTTTGGCACAGGACATTGTACTTGGAAGACAGGAGATTTTTGTGGCTTCATCCATTCTAAAACCCTGCCTCATGTGAATCCAGTCTTACCCACTGTCCCAGCAAAAATATACGATTCAGTGAATTATGCTAGACAATCTCTTCATTGTTACTCAGGAAATGCCAGCTACAGCTAATGCTTTTATTTTTTCCTTGTGAGCTTGCAATATTTTGTTTTATTATCTCTATTTTTTCCTATTTTCTCTTGTTACATGTATATAAATTAAGAGAACCCTTTCATATCTACATCAGTAGTATATTTTTTATTTGCATACCTGTTGTTTGCTTTATTTAGTTATGGTTAAATGAATAAATATGTATTGATGGTTCCTGAACTTTCCCATCCATGTCTTTGATACTCATTTAAGTATGTATTGATTCCCTTTTTATTTCCTTGATCACAGATAGTATTTTAGTTATATGTCTGCATTCTGGTTTTGTGTCTTCCCAATTCTAGAGGGTGCTCTTTGGCTACACCATATTTTTCCATTCGGATTGTCCACTTACCTCAACAATTCCTTGGTGCTATATGTACATACTTCATATTGAACTCTGTTTGGTTAATGTATCACAGGTGTCTTTTCACATTCTATAATTATTCCTTGACTAAATATAACTTGCATTTTGATACACAATTTTGTATATAGCAGATTTATCAGCTTTTTATAACATAAAGCAAGCATATTTGGAGCAACATGACTCTGCTGAGAAGGTTTTGTGAAGATAAGATTTCAGATAAACTAGTAATAATTTTTCATGACTTTCTCCATGGTTGGCATAAAAAATAAATACACTGTAGGTTTCCTCTTTTAACTGCGTTGTTCAAACAGTTCACTTTTTTTCCTTGCAAAGTAAGTTAATAACGCAGAGTTTGCCTGTGTGGGCTTGATGGAACAATCTGTCTCCATGGGAAGCTTCCTCAGAACTACCACAATGTGTGAACCCCTGAAGATGTCTCCTTTCACAAAGCCTATAGTTAGCTCCAGTGTTAGACCTACTGGATCAATTCCAGCTTAAATAATACACAATGCTGCCTAAAATTCTTTCGACAGTTGAAATGCAATACAGGGTATTTCTTCACTTTTCATGAAGACATTGAATGATCTATTAAATTGTCATTTAATCTCCAGGGTAGAAGCTTCTCAGTGATGCTTATTGCTTTTCAAGACAGTCAAAACAGGTTTGTTGTATCAGAAATAAATGTATTGCTTCAACATATTCTTATCTTATTTTTTTAATCCATATGGATTCGCTACCATAAAGCCTTCAGATATGACGACTGATGTTGAGTAAAGTCAGATGATAGTGTAATAAAATCATCAGTTTCAAAGGATCATGTTTGGAACTGCACACGTTATATATTGAATGACCTGAATCTAAACTTCAGGCTTACGCAGACCCTGGAGATTTGAATATTCTAGGACCAAACAGAGAAAATACACAAATCTCTTTCTAAACTAGTGAGCTACATTTCACTAAATCATCTATAGATGAAAAAAAATCCACTGTTAAAAATACTCCATAGATATTTTTTAAAGTAAAATCTTGCATTTATATGTGGCTTCTGATCATATATTCAAAATCATAAGTTGTAAAATGTTTTTTAGGACTAGCTTAACAACTGAAGTAGAAGAACATGTGAAGGTTCATCTCCCTTCTTTTCCCTCTTTCCCCTCTTTTCCCTCTCTCCCTTCTTTCAGAACTTTTCCATCCCCCTCTCCATTACTCCTTCCTTCCACCACTCCTCTCACTTGCCTACACACCTTCCCTCTTTCCCTCCCTTGCATTTTCTTACCTTTAATTCATGTCTAAGTAATACAATACAATCTTTTCAATACAATAAATCTTTCTTACATAGAGACTTCTTAAAAAGATTAAAGTTAAGTTTTACCATACATATTTGTTCTGTTGGCTTTCTTCCCACTCTGTGGGAGGTATTCAGTTAAGAGTAGAGAAAGGGATTTTTAGGGAAGGAAAAACAACAACAACAAATCTAACATGAATAATTGATTTTTACATTATCTATAGTGTGGATTAAAGAAACAAAGGGAAAGACAAACATCAACTCAACATATTAACTCAATTCTCTAGTGAGTGTTTATCAAACAAACATGGTAAATTCTGCAGCACTTACTTCAATAAATAGTCTTACTAAGAGATCACAAAGTAAAATGTTCTTGTAATGAATACATTTCTAAAGATAACCTATTAAAATTCAAAAAGTATCAGTAATAAATGGCCCTAAATTTGTAATTTAGAAATTTTTTTCTTAGAGGACTGTTCAATGCTTTGGGTTTATGGACAGCAATTAATAATAATAGCCAGTTATAGAACACCTATCTTTGGTTACACAAGGCTAGTCTAAACGATGCAACATACCCCACACACTTCCCTGGAACTATGTAAATCTTAAATATATGGACACTGTTTTTAATCAATTATCTCCATTTTAGGGGGGAAAAGCAACATTTTTCCAAACCTACTTACAACTCTCACTATATCTGATGAACACATCAAAATGAAGGTTGTACACCCCATGCCTTAAGAATGTGTTAAGCAGAGCAGGCAAAGATAAACTTTAAAAAGATTCACCTGTCCTAACAGCCCATCTGCTCTCTACTCCCTGCAGAGCACATCTCTTTTCAGGGGTCCCTTTCAGGTGTGCTCCTACCTTGTGTAACATTCTCTTTATTTTACGTTCATGCTGCGACCCTGTCAGAATTTCTGCAGCAGGAATGACCTCCGCAATGACCATCCACAGCCTGCCAAGCTAACTTGGTCAGTGTTAGCTGATTAAACTTTTAACAACATCCCCTGTGCGATAAAGGGCAAAATGACAACTTTGCCCATCGTCAAGGTGTCTGTATAATAAACTAATTAGTAAACCACACAGTCTGCGGAGCTTTTAATGAGTGCTATCGGCTGGCCTCTGTAATAAAAACCCAGTCTGCCCCCTTTTGGGATTCAATTAAGGCACAGACTGTCATATGCTTGGTCTAGCTGATCAATGAATCCATTCCGACCTTTGTC
This sequence comes from Pachyuromys duprasi, assembly GCA_028658305.1. Classification (NCBI taxonomy): domain Eukaryota; kingdom Metazoa; phylum Chordata; class Mammalia; order Rodentia; family Muridae; genus Pachyuromys; species Pachyuromys duprasi. Next base: position 8,857,823 of record CM053761.1, on the reverse strand, counting down.
GGAGCTGTTTGCAAGGTCAGTGGCAGTAGCGGGGAAAGCTAGCTCGGTAAAGGAGATACACCCAACAGCGACGGGCAGGCTACGTGTCCAGTTGTTAATATCCTCGTGGTCATTTGACACCAGCAGAAGTTTCTCTCATTCAAAGGTTAGCCAAGAGAGATGGCAGAACTGAAGAAAAAAATATGTTGGTATTTTTTCACAGAAAGGTCCTTCTGTTATTAAAAAATGATCATTAGTGCGTTAACACCCACGTTTACCTTGTGGTGTCTTCTTTCCTTCACCCAGTGGAATATGCTATCTAACTTTTGTTCTTTCAAATATATCTATTGATTTAATTCTCCAGATGTGAAAGTAAATGTCACCTTTCTGAAATGCAGTTCTGCTGTTATGGTTCAGGATGTTGAGGTTTTAAAAAGGGAATTAAATTAGAAAACATGATATTCCTCATTAAAAGTCCAAGATGTTAGAAAATTGATTTTTACAATTAAGTGATTTTTGGGTACTCTATGATATTGACTATTACAAATAAGATTCTTCAAGTCTACATTTCCAACATAGATTTAAGAGAAAGTATTTGATCAATGTTGATAGTTACTTTTATAATAAAACAACCCCCTATTTATCTGATATTTAAATGATGGCTTGAAAATGCCATCTAATCTTCAATCTAAACACTAATTTAAAGGGACAAAGTATTTGTAAGAATTGTTGATGGGACATTAAAGAAAAGTTCAATGCTTCTAGCACTTCCATTTTTGTAATATGAAGAATGCAATTAATTCTAGACAACCGGTTATATTAATTAAGACTGGTATAATCTTTAAGGATTAAAAATGAAGATAAAAAGAATTGTTATTTCTGTATGTCAGGGAATAATCATGGAGATACAGAATATGGAATTAGTAAAATATTCCCCACAGAATGTAATAGTAGTGATTGTGTAAAACTAAACAACCATTCATAGAAGGCTACAAAAAAAAATTCTACATTCCCTTAGGAATGGCAATCTAATCACTGTTGTCATAGTTACAGATAAAGGGCCATAATATTGGTTCAGTAGTGTTCAGTATTGTGGATAGTATGGTTGTATAACATGATTTGTTAACATAGATTATATGTCTATATAAAATATATGTAGCTATCTACAAATATATTCGTATTAAACACCCACATACACACATATAGTGAAAGTTTGTATCTGTTTAAATACATATAGCACAAATGTAAATATATATAGAACAAAGCTACATATACATATATTTAATTATAAAGACTCACCCTTTACACAAATACTTTTAACTAATATTGTTTTAAATATTTGATGGTTTTACTTCATTTTCATCATAAAATATGTTTCATAAGGGTGTAACTAATATAAAATTAAGACAATTAAAATGTAGGCTGTACTTATTATTTTAGAAACAATGTTTTTAGAAGTCACACTCCCACGTGCATTTCGTACCCAAAGCAAAAGGCCTGTGGATCGTGAAGTTTAAATTTGGGAGATGATTTGCAGCAGCAAAGTATAATTGACAAAATTTTGGTATTTGAATTTTGTGTTTCTAAGTTATCTTTTCTTAGGAACAATTGGGTCATTTACTCAGACCCTTAAAAATCTACAAACACAAAATCTGATAAATAACAGAGAGGATTGGTTTACCCAGGGGTTGGTTTATGTGATAACTGAAGCCACAAGTAAAAACTGAAAAACAAAAAACAAAACAAAAAACCTCACGAAATTCTCCACAGGGAATCCTCCAGAATAACATAAAATCAAACACTACTTAAAAAACAACAGTAAGACTGAAACTCCCTTACAAGGAGGCATGTCTCTTTATCACCCTTAAGGTACTGTACATTTTCAGTATAAATGGTAGTTTTTAATAAATTTCTTCTGTTCTTGAATGTGTGTGTGTTCCTGTGTGTACAATGCATGTAATACTTGCCTGAGGCACTTGTGGAGGCCAGGAGAAAGAGTCAGGGTCCCCTACACTGGACTCTGACATGAGTACTAGCACTCTGTAGGCGCTCAGAACAGAAGCTTGGTTCACCAAAAGAACAGCGAATGCTCCTGATCCCTGGCTCATCTATCCTGTCCCTCAGATTATCATTTGCATAAACACAGTTGTTATAATTCAGGTCTTGATAACTTTACTGAGGTAATAGGAATTGCCACATTTCTACATCGAAATAATTTTGTTAGTAACTGTTTAGAGGACTTCAGATGTTTATTTTAGGTTCTGCGAAATGTTAATGAAGGATCGAGATATGAAGGAAGAAAGGAAGGAGTAGAAAAATATTTTTCAAAACCAAGTTTCCAGTAGAGTTAGCATCAAATCCTGATAGATAAGTAGTTTATTCACAGATTCTTGCATTATTGAATCAATTGGAATTAATCTTACAAAATTATGTCTTTGAAATATTTAGACTCATGTCAAAACTATATTATAAAACAGAGGAATCATGATTTTTGTAATCACAGTGTGTTCTAATATTTTTATTAATCCTGAATATGCTTGGTGTTTTATTAACATAGGACAATAGCATAGTTCCAATTTGCAACTACTTAAGTAACTGCATTATAATTGGACAAATATTGTGTTAATTAGTCATACTTTGTACATGTGAGAAGTAATAACTATAAAGTATAAAACTCCTCTGATCCTTTATGAAGACGTTCTTGTGCTTAAAGAACACTACATTATTTGATATTTCCATCTTACAATATATAATACAGTAAAAAAATATTAATGAAAGCCATGAAAAGTGTTGATTGATTTGCACTGGGCTACTCTCAACAGATATCAGTAGCCTTGGAAAGGATTCCATCTCAGACTGAGATGGACATGTTGGCTTTGTCTCTAGTGGACATGTTGGCTTCCCTTCTTTCTGATTATGTTTGGCAGAAGAAATAATTCTTTACTATTTGTCAGGGATTGGGTTAGATGCTATATAGTTATTTTTGATGTGCTTCTTACAGAAGAAGCTGTGAGATAGTGACTCATGGCTTTCTAGATATAAGCTAAAATGAGTTCCTCCTAAGTTAATATATATTTTACATATATTATTCCAGACTATTAGTATCCATTTAGAGTTTCCAGTGAAATATTTATGTTCATGGGGATACTCTATCTATATATTAAACAAAACAGAAATACTTTTTATTATAAATATAATGCTTTAAAAAGTCTTATTTTATATATAAATATGTTATATATACATACTTTGGTAATATATATCCATACATGATTTGAAAATATATCATAATAGAAATAAATTCTGAAGACCTCGAGTTGACATTTTCGCCTACAGAATAGGAAAAATCTGAGTGAAATTTTTTTAAAGTAGGAACTTTTTGAATACTGCCTTGAGAAATCACCTACTAAAAATGAGACCTGCAGATGTAGAGAAACAGATCCATTTACAGAAAACAACCATTTGAGGTCTATCTGTTGTGAATCGTATTAATGGGATGATTCAGTTCTAATGAGACATAACTGGCGAGTTTGAGGGCATGTGGGAGGCTCCATGTGCTAATGTCAGATGATGAGATCCTAAGGAGATTGCTAAGGGAACCACAATACTCTAGAGAAGTTCCTTATAGAGGTTCAGTTTGGCTCTAACAATAAGGAAGAAGAGGAAGTGAAAGGCTCGGATTCTTTCTTCCTGACAAAGGTCTACCATGTTAAAATGTCCCATGTCAGCACAATTCTTAAACTTTTTCATTCAAGCAAACAAAATGTCTTACTACTTAAATCTGTGCAGTCATTTCGTTTGAAGTAAGGTAAACAATAAATCGGTAAGATTCATGAACTCAAATGATTTTATTTCAAAATGTGCTGCAAAGGCAATGGGTGGGAGCTCTGTCACTTGAGAGATATTTTGAGACACATCACAGAGACCCAGAGCCATTGAAAGTCAGATTGCATTATGAGATTATGGAATGTCCCATAAACACCCCAGTCTTCTTGACATAATGTGTAGAGAAGTTACTGTGTATGGGGTGGGGGTGTGGCTGAGAAGCAAAAAGAAGAACTCAGAGTTAGGGGGGAGAGAAAAGCAGGGCTGCAATGACAGTTACAGGGATGGCTGTTGCAAACCACGCCTTAGCAGAAAAACAGCTACTCACACTAGAGAGACCTGCAACTTAGCTCCTTTCATTCGTTCCAACACTTCAGTTTTCAGTGAAAAGCCCCAGTACTTACCAAAATCCAAGGAAACCAATTCTTATTAGAACTAGACTTGATTATGGCAAATATGTTGCAATTAGGTAGGGAAATTAAGTGTTATTATATAACATTGTGTTAATGCAATCAGCATTAATATGCTCATATGTGCACAAGCTAGCAGTGAAAAAGTCAAAACAATACATGAGGACAGGTGTGTAATATAAGCAGTGATATGGAAGCTCTAAGGCTGGATCAAAACATATAACTCAACAGAAAAAACAGTTATGTATGTGAAAGTCTCATTTGTATCATTCAGCAGGAATGGAGTAGGAGGTAAATCACTGAACACCAAATGTCCCCTAACAAGGGGAGCAGGGAATCTCCCTGACAAGAATTCTCTTACATTCTTTTGATCACTTCCCATTGGCAGGGATGCCTGGCCAGCCCACTGTGGTGGAGGATGCACTCGGTCCTGGCAGGACTTGATGCACTGGGAAGGGGAAGGGGGAAGGGTACCGCTTTTCTGAAGTGGAGGGGAAGGTGAATGCAGGAAAGAGGGAAGGAGAGTGGGGCCTGGAGGAGAAGAGGAAGAGGGGTACAATTTGGAAGTTAGTTAGTTAGTTAATCAGTTAATTAATTAATGCCATGAAATATCAGAGTAGAACAGCCAACAACCACATGAACATAAGAAAGTATAACCTTGAATTTTTGTAATACAAGAAACAAAGCCAAAATTATTCACAAATAATGACGAAGATATTCCTAAACAATAGCAAAATCACAGAGCTAATTGGCTGAGGAAGCAGAATTCCCAACTGCCCTAGTAAAACAAATCCAAAACTGAACTGGATACTGTATTCGAATTTTAGAAACATAGAATGCAAAAGACAGAAAAAATTACTGAAGATAGATGTAATATCTATATGACATAAGATATTCAAAAAAAGCATGGAGTTGTGCAATGATAGGCTGTAGAGATGGATTGGCAGTTAAGTGAATAAACTGTTCTTTCATATGGTTGAAATTTGTATCGTGGCATCTACAAAATGTAAATCCAGATTTGGATTCTCACACTGTTTTGGCCCTCATGTGAACAGACACACACATTTTCACACACAGGCACATTCAGGTGCATGTGTGAACACACACACACACACACACACACATGAATATCCACATAAATAAAAGAAAACAAATCAATAAAAATATCACACAATCAAAAATAAATATTGAAAGAAAGAAAATGCACAACTACAGTTTTGTATACAAAAACTAAATCTGCAACTTTCATGAGGCACATATGCCCTCTTTCAAAACAAATCAAATCAAAACAAAACAAAATTAATTGAAGTAAATTTCACCTGAAAAAAATGCTCTAAGTTTCATATGAAAAAGCTAAAATAAAGATCAGCTACTTGAGTCTACATTACTCAATGAAGAAATCAGAGAAAGTTAAAATTAATATAAAATAGTATTCACTATGTAAAAATACGTGTATGTAAATATTCCTATAACTAATTTGCTCCTGTTGATTTAATGATAGCAGCTTGACATATTGATAACAAAACATGCTCATAGTTGATTTAAGTAAATTGAATAGCAGCAGGGTCAAAAGTTGAATAGAAAGAGAGGAAGAAATTCCTTGACCTGATTACTGTATTATTCAAGAAATTGTACCACTATTTGAAAGTGTTTTTAAAAATATATCTAGGCCACAGGAGGACACTGTGTCTGAGGAGCAGGACAGTAGTGTAGGCACAGCTACCGGGAGACTGAGATCTCGGACCTAAAACACCAGCATTTGCGACTGCCAGGTGAGCAGAATTCCTATGGTGGGGAAATCAAGTGGAAAAGTCCAAGGGACAACCAGCTATTCCAAGGAAAAACTGCGGAGGGTGACAGGCTGTGCAGAGCCGCACTGGGCGCCTAAACCGCCATTTCAGTCTGGGACACAGTACCCTGGAAGGACTGAGTTTCACTCAGATACCATGAGCTGCACTGGGCAGGTGCACAACCATCTGCGCCAACAGCCGCCACTTCGGTCTGGGGCACACAGTACCCAGGACGGACTGAGTTTCACCCAGATACTGTGGGCTGCACCAGTCAGACCCACACCCCTAGGCAAACCCAGCCACCACCCCGGATTGGGTCTCATAGTATCAGGTCCAGACTGAGGTGCCCCCAAATACCATCTCAGACCATAGTGCACAGCCCCTGATCCAGAAGGAGGCACCAAGACTCCAGTCCAGAAGAGAGCCCTTAGCAGCAAGCCCAGGGCAGAGCTCAGAGCCTCCTGACCAGAGCAGCGCCCCCAGCAGGCATATCAAAGGGGGACACGCAGCCTTTGGCACAGAGTGAGGAGACAATCCTCCAGACCAGAGGGGAGACCAGCCTGTCGTTCTCACAGCCTCTAGCACAGAGCAGGAAGCCAGGCACACAGATCCCACAACAGAGTTCAACTGAGGCAACAACACACACTATCAAACCACTAGAACACCCTGATCTTCTTGAAGAATACTCCTGACACAAGAGATTGACAGTTCTAGTCTGAAGTTCAGCCTTGAAGCACAAACAGCTCCTTGATTATATATAAACAAATGCCCAGAAATTGGTGAAAGAACTCACCCAACAATAATCAGGACACCATGGCCCCACCAGAAACACCCAAAAGCAATAGAGATTTTAATTCAGCAGAGACACAGGAAAATTATATTAAAGCTATGATTATGCAGATATTAGAGGAACAAAAGGAGGCACAAAAAGAGGAAATGAGCAAGGCCCTCAAAGAAATTAAGAAGGATTTAACTGCCCACATACAGGAACAATTAAAGATAGACAGGGAGGAAACAACCAAAATAAGAGACACAGTCAATCAGAAGAAGGAAACGATACAAAGCATGAAAACAGAATTAGAATCTATTAAGAAGACACAAACGGAGAAGATCCTGAAACTGGAGAACTTAGAGAAAAGATCAGGAACCACAAAGGTAAGCATCAACAATAGAATACAAGAGATGGAAGAGAGAATCTCGGGAGCTGAGGATACATACGCTGGCTGAAATGAATT
>CM053761.1:8782032-8850087 GCA_028658305.1 Pachyuromys duprasi | reverse complement strand
CCCCTCTTCTGCCTGTCATACCAGTGCTCCCTGCCTCTTCTTTTTACCCTCCTTTCTGGGACTAATCTTACAAAAAAAAAAAAAAAAAAAAAAAAAAAAAGGAAGCTCCTCCCCAACCCACTCAAGTGCAACAAGTTGCATCAGTACTGAGAACATCCTATTCCCCAGCGGTTTGGCAAGGCAGACCTGCCAGGGGGATGTGATGGAAAAGCAGACAACAGAGTCCACCACGTCAGCAATATTCCCAGTTCTCCTGACTAGGGACCCCATATGAAGCTCAAGTTGCCCACCAGCTGCACCTGTGTGGTGGGCCTAAATCCAGTCCATGTGCAGTACTTGGGTGGTGCTTCCGTCTCTGGAGACCTCAGGCCCCATGTTCTTTGGCTCTGTTGGTCTTCTTGTGGAGCTCCTGTCCCTTCGCTTCTATCCTTTTCCCTACACTTCCACAAGTTTCCCTGTGCTTCTGCCCAATGTATGGCTGCTACCTTATATATTTTGAACATTTCACTAATATGCAGTGGAGAATAAAGGGTGGGTTTAAAATGAAAAATTAACAAATAAATATAAGGAAGCCCTTTCCTTGTTTTGTCTTAACAAGTTTTGAATTATACTTTCACAAAGAATCATAATGGGATGAATGATTGTCAAATTTCTTGGAGTGATTTTATTTTCAGGGAAATAGAATTGAGTTATACCTTTTAACGTCTTTAGCTACTGTGCAATTAGATAACTAAATTAGTTTTACTTCTTTTCTGCTTCAATTATTTTCACTTTTTACAGTCTATTATGGGATGAAATGGTAAAGATAATAACTGAAATAATATTTACTAAGCAGTGCAGTCAACTTGACTTAAAATACTTCATATAGCTCATAAAGCTGTTTCCCTGACAAGTTTTAAATTGAGATTTCAGTTCTCTGGGATAAACGGATTGTAGACCAATTCAGTCCTGCAAGCAGTCAATTATGTTAACATATCTCTAATTACTAGTCAGAGGTAGAAGGATTTGGAGTTTGAGGACAGCCTGAGCTACATAGGCAGACCACCTTGAAGACGGACATGGGAAAGAAAAATCATACAAACTAGGGAGAGGAATCAAAAACCTCCGTGTAGTCAAAACGTGTAATGGTTTTTTAGTTATGAATAAGGTAACACCCATAGCTCACTAGTGAACTTTTTGAGATTATGTATTATTACACTAGAAAAAACATTACTGTAAACCATGTAACACATATCTTGTTTACAATTTTATTGAAATAAATATGGGGCTGGAGAGATGGCTCAATGCTAAAGAGAACTTGTCTGTTACAAGTGACCAGGCCGTGGTTCACAGCACTCAAATGATGGCCTGCAACTATCTATAACTCTACTATTAGGGGTTATCAGTGGATCTGATGCTCTCTCTGACCATATATTCATGTATATGTATATATGTATATAAATATATGTATGTATATAATTTTATACATTATGACTAAATATTACTACATATACATACACATATATACGTATGTATATATGTAAATACACATGTATATACATATGTGTATATGTACATATATATGTATATATGCATATGTGTATACGAACATGTATATGTATGTGTAAGTGTATGTATATGTATATATGTGTGTATATACATGTGTATATGTATATTTGTACATATATATGTATGTGAGTGGTTATATGTATATATGTGTATACATTTATATATGTTTATGCACATAAAAACAATCAGATAGATAAAATAAAGATAAATAATGAAATGTATTTGAGAAGAAAATAAATATTGAGACTTTGGTCTGAAAATCACTTTTAATTCATAAAATATATTTTAGGTTCTCACTTAAATCATAGCTATCTTCCCTGAAAACCACCAATTTTATTTTTGCCTATTTTAAATAAATTAGTATTCCTATTTTTTGTCGTCTTGTTTTCAGATCATTATTAAAGTAAAAGAGACTAACCTACTCAAACTGAATTTATTATTATTATTATTATTATTATTATTATTATTATTATTTAACCCCTGGTCCCCTCCTCACTGCCTCTTCCTTCCCTCCCCCTCTTCTCTAGTCCACAGATAGGGGAAGTCCTCCTCCCCTACTATGTGACCCAGCCTATCAAGTCTCATCAGGACTGCCTACATCCTCTTCCTCTGTGGGCTGGTTAGGTTGCCCCACCAGGGAGAGGTGATCAAGGAACAGGCAATCTAGTTCATGTAGGAAACTGTCTCCTCTCTCCTTACTAGGGAACCCTTACGGAGACTGAGCTGTCTGTGTGCTACATCTGAGACGGGGTTGAGGTCCCCTCCATGCATGGTCTTTGGTTGATGCATCAGTCTCTGCAGGCACCATGGACCCAGCTTTTTTATTTATTTTTATTTTTTGGCTTAGTTGGTCTACCTGTGGTGCTCCTGTCCCCCTTCTTCTATAAGACTCTCTGTGCTCTGTCCAAAGTTTGGATGTGGGTCTCTGCACCTGCTTCAATCTCCTGCTGAGTGGAGTCTTCCAGAGGATCTCTGCCATATACTCCAGTCCTGTCCCCTCTTTCTGCCACTTCTGATGTTTATCCTGTTTCCCTTCTGAATGAGAGTGAAGCAGCTTCCCCGGGATTCCCCCTTGTTGTTTAGCTTCTTTAGACTGTAGTTTTAGTATATTTATCCTATATTATATGTCTAACATCCACATATAAGTGAGTATATACTATGCATGTCTTTGTCTTTCTGGTTACCTCACTCAGGATGATCTTTTCTAGTTCCCAACAACTGCTTGCAAATTTCATGATTTCCTTGTTTTGAATAGCTTAATACAAATAATCCAAACATTTTCCTTTTTTTAATTTTAACATTTTTATTTTATATTAATCACAGGTTATGTACTTTGTATCCCAGCAGTAGCCCCCTCCCGTATTCCCTCCCTATTCCCTTCATCCCTCCCTCATCTCCTCCCTGCCCCTTTCCAATTCCACTGATAGGGGAGGACCTCCTCTCCTTCCAGCTAACTCTAGCTTATCAGGTCTCTTCAGGAATGGCTGCAATGTCCTCTTCGGTGGCCTACCAAGGCTGCTCCCCCCTTTGGGGGGCAGGGAGGTCGAAGAACCAGCCATTGAGTTCATGTCCAAAATAGTCCCTGTTCCCCTTACTAATATATCCACTTGGATACTCAGCTACCATTTGCTACATACAAGCAGGGTTTCTAGGCTATAACTGTCGCTCCTTGATTGGAGCAACAGTCTCATAAAAGACAGGAGTGCCATAGTATATTTGGTCCTTGAGGAGCTCCTGTCCTGTCCAGGTCATACTAACTCCCCCTTCTTTCATATGATTTCCTGCACTCTGCCAAAGGGTTGGTTATGTTTCTTAATATTTGCTTAGATACACTGCTAGGTAGAGTCTTTCCGAGGCCCTCTGTGGTAGGCTCCAGTCCTGTTACTTGTTTTCTCCTACATCCGATGTCCATCCAATTTGACTTTCTAAGTGAGGATTAATCCTCTTAACCCAGGTCCTCTTTCTTGTTTATCATTTTTGGGTGTATAGATTTCACTATACTTATCCTATCTTATAGCTTTTTATAAGTGAGTATATACCATATGTGTCTTTCTGCCTTTTGGGATACCTCACTCAGGATAATCTTTTCCAGGTCCCAACATTTGCCTGCAAATTTCATGATTTCCTCTTTTTAATTCCTGAGTAGTATTCCATTGTGTAAAAGTACCACAATTTCTGTATCCATTCCTCAACTGAGGGGCATCTGGGTTCTTTCTAGGTTCTCCTTTATTCCTATATTAGGAATAAAGCAGCTACTAACATAGTTGAGCAAATGTCCTTGTTGTGTACTTGAACATCTTTTTGGGTATATGCCTAGGAGTGGTATAGCTGGATCTTGAGGAATCACTATTCTTAAATATCTAAGAAAACGCCAAATTGATTTCCAATGGAGGAGGGTTCCTCTTTCTCCACATCCTCTCCAGCATGTGTTGTCACTTGAGTTTTTTTATCTTATCCATTCTGATGGGTGTAAGGTGAAATCCAAGGGTCGTTTTGATTTACATCTCCCTGATGGCTAAGGCTGTTGAGCATTTCTTTAAGCGTTTTTCTGCCATTCTACAGTCATCTACAGAGAGTTCTCTGTTTAGCTCCATACCCCATTTTTAACTGGATTAATTGATTTGTTGCTTTTTAACTTCTTGAGTTCTTTATATATACTGGATACTAGCTCTCTGTCAGATATGAGTTTGGTGAAGATCCTTTCTCAGTTTGTAGGCTGTCTTTTGGTTTTGATGACAGTGTCTTTTGCTTTGCAGAAGATTTTCAGTTTCATGAGGTCCCATTTATTGATTGTGGATCTTAGAGCGTGGGCTGTTGGTGTTCTATTCAGGAAGTAGTCTCCTGTACCAATGAGTTCTAGGGTCTTCCCCACTTTTTCTTCTAAACAGTTTAGTGTGTCTGGTTTTATGTTGAGATATTTGATCCACTTGGACTTTAGCTTTGTGCAAGGTGATAAATATGGATCTATTTTCATTTTTCTGCATACAGATACCCAGTTGGACCAGCACCATTTGTTGAAGATGCTGTCTTTTTTCCATTGAATGGTTTTGGCTTCTTTGTCAAAAATCAAGTTTCCATAGGTGTGTGGGTTTATTTATGGGTCTTCTATTCTGTTCCATTGATCCACTATTCTGTTTCTATGTCAATGCCATGCAGTTTTTATTACTATTGCTCTGTAGTACAACTTGAGGTCAGGGATGGAGATACCACCAGATGATGTTGTTGTACAGGATCGTTTTGGAGATTCTGGGTTTTTTGTTTCTCCATATGAAGTTGAGTATTTTTATTTCAAGATCTGTGAAGATTTGTGTAGGTATGATGGGAATTGCATTGAACCTGTAGATTGCTTTTGGCAGTATGGCCATTTTCACTATGTTGATCCTACCAATCCATGATCACGGGAGGTCTTTCCATTTTCTGATATCTTCTTCAATTTCTTTCTTCAGATATTTGAAGTTTTGTTTTTCATACAGGTCTTTCACTTGCTTGGTTAGAGTCACCCCAAGGTACTTTATGTTATTAGTGGCTATTGTAAAGGGTGTTGTTTTCCTAATTTCCTTCTTGGCCCTTTTGTTTTTGGTGTACAGGAGGGCTTCTGATTTTTTGAGTTGATTTTGTATCCAGCCACTTTGCTGAAGGTGTTTATCAGTTGAAGGAGTTCTCTGGTTTAATTTTTGGGGTCACTCATGTATATTATCATATCATCTGCAAATAGTGATACTTTGACTTCTTCCTTTCCAATTTGTATCCCTTTCATATCCTTAATTGTCTTATTGCTCTAGCTAGAAATTCAAGTACTATGTTGAAGAGATATGGAGACAATGGGTAGCCTTGACTTGTCCCTGATTTCAGTGGGATTGATTTAAGTTTCTCTCCATAGAGTTTGATGTTAGCTATAGGCTTGCTGTATATTGCCTTTACAATGTTTAGGTATGTGCCTTGTATCCCTGATCTCTCCAAGACTTTAAACATGAATGGGTGTTGGATTTTGTCAAATGCTTTTTGAACATCTAGGGAGATGATCATGTGGTTTTTCTCCTTCAGTTTGTTTATATGGTGGATCACATTGAAGGATTTGTGTATATTGAACCACCCTTGCATGCCTGGGATGAAGCCTACTTGGTCATGGTGGATGATATCTTTTATGTGTTCTTGGATTCCGTTTGCAAGCATTTTATTGAGTATTTTTGTGTGAATGTTTATAAGAGAGGTCTGAAGTTCTCTTTTTTGTTGGGTCTTTGTATGGTTTAGGAATCAAGGTGACTATGACTTCATAGAAAGAATTTGGTAATTTTCCTTCTATTTCTCTTTTGTGGACCAGTTTAGAGAGAATTGGTGTTAGGACTTCTTTGAAAGTTGGTAGAATTCTGCACTAAAACCATCTGGCCCAGGGCTTTTTTTTGGCAGGGAAGCTGTTGACGACTGCTTCTATTTTCTTGGGGGATATAGGTCTATTCAATCATTCTATCTGATCTTGACTTAATTTAGGTAGATGGAATCTCTCAAGAAAATTTTCCATTTCATTTAGATTTTCAAATTTTTTGGCGTATAGTAGTAAGACCTAATGATTGTTTGGATTTCCTCAGTGTCTGTAGTTATGTCCCCCTTTCAGTTCTGATTTTGCTGATTTGGACCGTTTCTCTCTGACTTTTTGTTAGTTTGGCTAGGGGCTTGTCTATCTTGTTGATTTTCTCAAAGAACCAGTTCTTGTTTTCATTGATTCTTTGAATTGTTTTATTTATATCTAATTGATTGAGTTCAGCCCTGAGTTTGATTATTTCCAGCTCTCTGCTCCTGTTGGATGTATCTGCTTCTTTTTCTTTCTAGGGCTTTTAGTTGGGCCATTAAGTTGCTTGTATGAGATATTTAGAATTACTTCTTGAAGGCAATTAGTACTATGAACTTTCCTCTTAGCACTGCCTTCATTGTGTCCCATAAGTTTAGGTAAGGGTATGTTGTGCTTTCATTTTCATTGAATTCTAGGAAGTCTGTAATTTCTTTCTTAATTTCTTCCCTAACCAAGTTGTCCTTGAGTAGCAAGTTGTTCAGTTTCCATGTATGTGCCAGCTTTTTGCTGTCTCTGTTTTTGTTGAGGTCCAGCTTTAGACATGATGGTCAGATAGGATACAAGGGATTATTTCAATCTTCTTGTGTCTGCTGAGGCTTGTTTTGTGACCAACTATATGGTCTATTTTGGAGAAGGTTCCATGAGGTGCTGAAAAGAAGTTATACTATTTTGATCTAGGGCGAAAAGTTCTGTAGACATCTATTAGGTCTAATTGATTTAGGGTCTCTGTGAGTGCCCTTGTTTCCCTGTTTTGCCTCTGACCGGATGATCTGTCCCTTGGTGAGAGTGGAGTGTTGAAGTCTCCCACTATTAGGTTGTTGGGACCAATGTGTGATTTCCATTTTAATAATGTTTCTTTTACAAATGTCGGTGGTCTTATATTTGGGACATAGATGTTCAAAATTGTGATGTCCTCCTGTTGGAATTTTCCCTTGATGAGAAGGAAGTGCCCCTCCTCATCTTTCTTAATTAACTTTGGTTGAAAGTCTATTTTATTAGATACTAGGATTGCTACCCCAGCTTGTTTTCTGGGTCCATTTTCTTGAAAAATATTTTTCCAGCCCTTTACTCTGAGGTAGTGTTTATCTTTGTTGCATAGGTGTGTTTCTTGGATGCAGCAGAATGTTGGATCCTGTTTCCACAACCATTCTGTTAGTCTGTGTCCTTTTATTGGAGAGTTGATTCTCTTGATGTTGATATATAATAGTGACCACTGGCTGTTAGCTCCTTTTATTGTGAAGTTGGTGGTCTTACTATGATTCATTCCTTTTTTCCCCCTTTTAGTTGAGAAGTTACCTGTAACCTATATTTTCTTAGGTGTTCTTGTTTTCATTGCATTGAAGTTTTCCTTCTAGTATCTTCTGTAGGGTTGGATTGCTGTGTAGATATTGCTTAAATTTTCTTTTGTGATGGAATATTTTGTTTTCTCCATTTATGATGATTGAAAGCTTTGCTGGGTATAATAGTCTTGTTTGGCATCTGTGTTCCCTTAAAGACTGCATGACATCTGCCCAGGCGTTTGTGGTTTTCATAGTTTCTGATGAGAAATCTGGTGTGATTTTGATCAGTCTACCTTCATATGTTACTTGGCCCTTTTCCCTTGCTGCCTTTAATATTTTTTCTTTGTTTTGTAGGTTTAGTGTTTTGACTATGATGTGAGGAGAGGTATTTCTTTTTCTGGTCTAGTCTTATTTGGTGTTCTGCTGTCTTCTTGTATGTTTATGGATATTTCTTTCTTTAAGTTGGGAAATTTTTCTTCCATGATTTTCTTTAAAATATTTTCCTGTCCTTGGAGCCTGGAGTCTTCTTTTTCATCTATTCCAATTATTCTTAGGTTTTGTCTTTTCATGTTGTCCTTGATGTCCTTGATTTCTTGGATGTTTTGTGTTTGGGACTTTTCGGGTATTATTTTTTCTTTGAATGAGGAATCCATTTCAGCAAGTGTATCTTTTATTCCTGAGATTCTCTCTTCCATGTCTTGTATTCTATTGGTGATGCTTACCTTTGTGGTTCCTGATCTTTTCTCTAAGTTCTCCAGTTCCAGGTTTTTCTCTGTTTGTGTTTTCTTTATAGATTCTAATTCTGTTTTCATGCTTTGTATCATTTCCATCATCTGATTGAATGTGGCTCCTACTTTTTGTTTGTTTCCTCTATATATGTCTTTAATTGTTCCTCTACGTGGGCAGTTATATTCTTCTGCTTTTCTTTGATGGCCTTGTTCATTTCCTCTTTTTGTTCCTCTACTAATTGCATAAGCATATCTTTAACATAATTTTCCTGTGTCTCTGCTGAATTAAAATCTTCATTGCTTTTGGGTGTTTCTGGTGTGGCCATGGTGTCCTGATTTTTGTTGGGTGAGTTCTTATGTTGACCTTTGGCCATTTGTTTATATATAGTCAAGGAGCTGTTTATGCTTTAAGGCTGAACTTCAGATTGGAACTGTCAATCTCTGGTGACTGTAGTATTCTTCAACGAGATCAGGAGTTCCAGTGGTTTGAGAGTGTGTGTTGTTGTCTCAGTTTAGCTCTGTTGTGGGATCTGTGTGGCTTGCTCTGTGCTCTGCGCTGTAAGCTGTGTGCACTGCAGGCTGGTCACCCCTCTGGTATGGAGGCTTGCCTCCTCTCTCTGTGTCAGAGGCTGAGTGTCCCGATTTAAGATGGCAGCTGGGGGATGCTGCTCTGGTCTGGAGGCTCCACTCTCGGACCTGGGCTTGCTGCTAAGGGTTCCCCTCTGGTCTGGAGACTTGGTGCCTCCTTCTTCTAGTCCAGGGGTTGTGCACCATGGTCCAAGATGGTATCTGGGGGCATCTCAGTCTGGACCTGATAGTATGTGTCCAGGTCTAGTGTAGCAGCTGGAGGTGCCGAGGGGTGTGTGCCTGCCTGATGCAGCTTGGTCTGGATCTGTGTCTGGGGGGTTCTCAGTCTGGCCTGGATAGTGTGACCCAATCCAGAATGGCGGCTGGTGGTGCCAAGTGGTGTGGGCCCGCCTGATGCAGCCCAGTCTGGATCAGTATATGGGGGGGGGGTGTTCTTAGTCTGGCCTGGATACTGTGTGTCCCAGTATAGAATGGTGGCTGGCGGCACCCAGTGCAGCTACACGTTCAGATCAGGGCTGTGTGCAGCTGGTCACCCAGAGTTTTTCTGGGAAATAACTGGGTGTCCCTAGGACTTTTCCACTTGATTTCCTCTCCATAGGAATTCTGCTCACTTGGCAATCACAATCTCTGGTGTTTTAGGTCACTGTGACGACACTGCTGTCCTACTCCTCAGACACAGTGTCCTCTCGGAGCAGCCATCTTGGATCAATCCCCAAACTTTTATTATAAGAGGAAATTGTAGTTTGAGTTATTGAGTTATAATAGTGTTAAAATCATTTTATTATTTTAATAAAAACAGATTTAATTTAACAGTACTACATATGTATATATACAATTATGTGTTTCTGTCTTCTATATCAGTATCTATCTATATAGATGTATAAATAGATCATGATGATAGATGATAGATAGATAAATAGATAGACGAGAGCGTATCTCTCTCTGTCTCTGTGTATGTATGTGTTTGTGTGGTGAATTAATCTGACTGTAAAGAAAAATATTGTCTGAGGTCTGGGAATAAGGCTTAGTGAATAAACTTATCTCATAAGTATAAGGAGCAGAGTTTGTATCTCCACCATGTACATAAAAACCAAGCAAGTGTGACAAACTTCCTGTCATTCTAGAGTGCAGACATATGGAGTCCTAGATCAAATGGGCCACCTAAAGTAGCTGTTTCTCACAGAGTTCTAGATTCAGCTGATATGTATTGCTTCAGTGTTTAAAGTAAAGAGTAAGGGAGAAACCTGATGTCAACCTCTGGCTTTATCATGTTCACACATATAGTTGGAATAAGCACATACACAGGAGCAAACATTGATACATAAATATTAAAAATTAAATGATACAGCATGGCCTTGTGATTCTTGTTTTTTTTTCACAGAAATAGGCATTTTCCCTTAGTGTCATATATTGGTCATGTATACATCCACATACATAAATCTTTGCCTCGCTCTTGCATTCACGTTTTACATTATTTTTCACAGAAATGTTTTCAAATCTTTACATCTTTATTTCCAAGCAAGTTGTCCACTAATTTAATTTACTTAAAAATGTGCTCCCTTTCTTTTTTCTAAAACTGTAAGGCATTTAACATTTTTATTGGCCAATGAGTATTTCTTGACTTGAAGGCTTGTGCTTCCCCTCCCCCAACAAGTAACTCAACTCTCAATGCTGTGCTAGGAACCCGATGAGCCCATAGGTGAATTATTCTGAGATTTGTGATCCCACTGTGACTGCTAGAGATACCAGGAAATGAAATCCAAAGACAGATTCTGGCAAAAGAAATTTTAAACAGAGCCTCACTGAGCGTACTGCTCTGGAGATTTACATTTTCTAAAATTCCCGGAGATCTTCTGCCCCACTTTCTGCCAAGAGCTATGTGATAACAAATAGGGAATAGTGAGTTTTCACTGCTTAGCTCGTAGAGAACATGTTGTTTGTGTCCTCAAGGACACATTTGTGAAAAGCAGACATGATACTACCTGGTATGAGCTTTATTTTCAGAACAGAATTCCAACGAAGCTAAAGAGCATGTCGATGTCAGCAACAGGGTCAGACCATGATGATTCTGCTTCACCATAAAAATACATCCTTCAAGGACACTAAGCAAACCATGGCATAAATAAATTTAAACAATTCTCCCTCTCTGTGTACAATTATCAACTCTATACAATTAGTGACATTTTATGAAAACATTTGTTTCCATACAGAAAACCATGATTTTTTAAATAGCTCTGTACAAGTTTATTGTTACTCCTGTCAAGACTGTAAGAGTTTTTAAGATAAATCAGCAGGAAATTTCATACACTTAAATTAAATAGAAAATTATTTTAAAAGAAACAAGATATTCCTGGAAAGAAATACAAATTGATGGATAATGACCTTGTATATAAAATCTTAATTATAGCAATGTACTATAGGCAGTATCAAAAATAAGCCAGTGAACAGAAAAGAAAATCTAGGCACAAAAGGATAAACATACAGAAATCAATGAATACCAGTACCTGACGTTGGAACAACCATTTTCAAGGGGATAAGTTAATTTTCCTATCTTTATATAAAATATTAAATGTAATCAATGTAGATAAAAATATATAAATTAACATGGTTTTACAGTGCAAACATACAATCACTTCAGTATATACTATAAAACATTATTCTCTTGTTAATCAAAACTTATTCTATATTAAAATACAAATTTGTTAATAATATTTAAACCTTAATTCTAGAACATATAAAGATTCACTTCTGTCAATAATAAAAAAATACAACACCATAGGAAAACTGAGATTCAAACAGTTTTTTCATAAGGGATAAAAACATAATAGCTATTATTTGCTAAGGGAATAAAAATTCAAATCTCAAATTCTGTAGTGCATTAATTGCAATCGTGAATTTCAATAGCTGCAATATTAGAAACAGAGGATTAAATAGCTTAATTCCATATGATGCCTGTAGATATAAAAAAATTGGGAATCCACTGTATATGTTTAGATTGCAATGAAAATGCCCACCATGGAAAAATCAATAAAGTGTAGGTAGTCGTATTTTGAACATACAAATAACAGCAAAATTTGATGAATTATTTACAGGTTTTAAACTATCAAAGTCAACAGAAGTAATGTCACAGAGTTTAAACCTTGAACATCAATACAAAATTATTAATTAGCATACAAGTAGAGAGGAATGGGATAATAAGAAAGAGAGACCTTTAAAGAAAGTAGGATTCCATGAGGTTCTTCAAATGGAAAGCCACTACTGTGGAAGCTCCCCCCCCCCTTTTTTTTTTCAGAGACAGCCTCTGCTCCAACTGTTAGGGGACCTACATGATGACTGGCTGCACATTTGCTACAATGTAGTCTAGGGTCAGAACATGAATGCATGCCCACTGGTTGGTGATTCCGTCTCTGTGAGCCCCCATGGGCCCAGGTTAGTTTACTCCACAGATTTTCTTGTGGTGTCCTTGACTTCTCCAATCCCTCAGTCTTCCTCCCACAGGAAAATTCTCTTCTACAGAATGCTCTGAGCTCCACCTAATTTTTGGATGTGGGTCTCTGCATCTGTTTCCATCAGCTGCTGGACGAAGTCTCTCAGAAAACAGATATGTTAGGCTCTTGTCTGCAAACAGAGCCGAATATCTTTAATAGTGTCAAGCGCTGGTTGTCTCCAATGGGGTGGGTGTCAAGTTGGTATAGTCATTGGTTGTCCCTTCCCTCAATCTCTGTTCCATGTTAATCCCTGCATATGCAGTAGGCAGGACAAACTTTGGGTCAAAGGTTTTATAGGTGGGTTGATGTCCACTATATTCCACTGGGAGTGTTTCTACTTCTGGCACCATATCTCCCTCTGCTAGACGTGTCAGCTAGGGTCACCCCATAGACTCTCAGGAGACCCCCATTTCTGAGGACTCAGGCTCTTCCCGGAGATGCCCCCTCCCACTGATTTTCCTTCTCTCTCCCAGCCCTCCCATTCTCCTGACATTTGATTCCCACCTCCACTCCAAGCTGCATGCCCTCTTCCTCACAATTTTCTCCGTCCATCCATTTCAGATGCCTATTTTATTTCCCCTTCTGAGTGAGATTCAAGCATCCTCGCTTAGACCCTCCATATTACTTTGCTTCTTAGGGTCTAAGGATTGTGGTATGGTGATTCTGTATTTTATTGCTAAAATCCACTTATAAGTGAATAAATACCATGTGTGTCTTTCTGGGTCTGGGTTACCTCACTCAGGATTATATTCTTTTGTTCCATCCATTTGCCTGCAAATTGTATGATGTCCTTGTTTTCAAAAGCTGAGTAGTATTCCATTGTGTAAATGTACCACATTTACTTTTTCTATTCTTCAGTTGAGGGACATCTTGGGTGTTTAAAGTTTCTGGCTATTATGAATAAGGCTGCCATGAACATAGTTGGGCAAATGTCCTTGTTGTAAGGTGGAGCACCTTTTGGGTATCTGCCCAGGAGTGGTAAAGCTGCATCTTGATATGGAACTATTCATGATGTTCTGAGAAACAGATAGATTGATTTCCAAAGTGGAAGAACAAGTTTTCACTCCCACCAGCAATGGAGGAGAGTTCCCTTGTTCCAAAATGTGATGTCACTTAAGTTTTTTATCTTAACCATTCTGAAGAGTAGAAGATGAAATCTCAGAGTCATTGACCAATGACATTGAGCATTTATCTAAGTGCTTCTTGGCCATCAGAGATTCCTCTGTTGAGAATTCTCTGTTTAGCTCTGTACCCCATTTTTAATTGGGTTATTTGCTTTGTTGGTGTTTAATTTCTTGAGTTCTTTATATATTTTGCATATCAGCCGTCTGTAGGTTATCAGGTTACTCAGAATATTTTCCCATTCTGTTGGCTGCCGTTTTGTCCTATTGACAGTGAGTGCCCTTTGCCTTACTGAAGGTTTTCAGTTTCATAAGGTCCTGTTTATTAATTGTTGATCTTAATGACTGAGCTGTTGGTGTTCTGTTCAGGAGGTTGTCTTCTAACCAATGTACTTAAGATTATTCCCCACTTTTCTATTAGATTTAGTGTATCAGGTTTTATGTTGAGGTCTTTGTTACACTTGAATTGGAATTTAGTGCAGGGTGATAGATAAGGATCTATCTGCATTTTCTACATTTAGACATCCAGTTAGACCAGCACCATTTGTTGAATATTATTAATTTTTCTATTGTATGATTTTTGTTTCTTTGTCAAAAATCATGTGTCCATACATGTGTGAGGTCATTTCTAGGTCTTTGATTCTATCTCATTGATTGAACTGTATGTTTTTACACAAATACCATGCAGTTCGTATTATTATTTTTCTGTAGTTCAGCTTGAATTCTAGGATAGTGATACGTCCAGAAATTTTTTTATTGTATAGGATTTTTTTAGCTATCCTGTTTTTTTTTTCTTTTTCCATTTGAAGTTGATAATTACTCTTTCAAGGCCCGTAAAAAAAACTTTGTTGAAATTTTGATGGGAACTGTGCTAAATCTATAGATTGCTTTTGGTAGGATGGCCAGTTTTACTGTTAATCCTACTCATTCATGCACATGGGCATCTTTCCATCTTCTGATAGCTTCTTCAATTTCTTTCTTCAAAGACTTACATTTCTTGTCATATAGGTCTTTTACTTGCTTGGATAGAGTCACACCAAGATATTTTATATTATTTGTGGCTATTTTGACCAGTATTATTTACTAATTTCTTTTTCAGCCCGTTTATCATTTGTATAAAAGAGAGCTACCACTTTTTAATTTTTTTAGTTAATTTTGTGTCTGGCCACTTTGCTGAAGTTGTTTATCAGCTGTAGAAGTTCCCTGGTATAATTTGGGGTCATTTATGTATACTATAATATTATATCATCTGTGAATAACAATACTTTGACTTCTTTTCCAAATTGTATTCCCTTCATCCCTTTTAATTCTCTTATTGCTCTAGCTAGAACTTCAAATACTATATTTAAGATATACAGAGAGTGGACAGCCTTGTCTTGTCCCTGATTTAAGTGTTTTTCTTTTTTTTAAGTTTCTCTCCACTTAATCTGCATCTCTGCAATGAAGCCTACTTGATCATGGAGGATGATATTTTTGATGTATTTTTCAATTCAGTTTGCAAATATCTTATTGAATATTTTTGAATCAATGTTCATAAGGGAAATTGGTTTGCAATTCTTTTTGTTGTTGTTATTGAGTCTTTCTGTACTTTGGAGATCAGGGTGACTGTAGCCTCATGGAATGATTTTGGCAATGTTCCTTCTGTTTCTATTTTGTGGAATAGTTTGAGGAGTGTTGGTATTAGCTCTTCTTTGAAAGTCTGGTAGAATTATAAGCTAAAATCATCAGGTCTTGGGCTTTTTGTAGGGAGGAGATTCTGTTTCCATACATGTTACTGGACAATTTAAATTGTTTAAATGGTCTTCATTTAACTTTGGGAAGTGGTATCTGTCAAGAAAATCATCCATTTCTTTTAGATTTTTTTCATTTCAAGGAGTACAGGTTTTTGAAGTATGACCTAATGATTCTTTGGATGTCCACGGTGTCTGTTGTTATATTCATTTTTTTCATTTCTGTTTTGTTAATTTGGATACTGTCTCTCTGCCTTTTGGTTAGTTTGCCTATGTGTTTGTTCATCTTGTTGATTTACTCAAAGAAACACCTCTTGGTTGTGTTAATTCTTTGGATTGTTCTCTTTGTTAATAATTTATTGATTTCATCCCTGTGTTTATTTCCTGCCATCTATTCCTCTAGGGTGTGTTTGCTCCTCTTTGTTCTAGAGCTTTCAGGTATGATTTTAAATTGTTGTGTGAGGTCCCTCCAAATTCTTTATGAAGGCTTTATTGCTATGAACTTTTCTCTAATGACTGCTTTCATCATGTATCATAAATCTGTGTATTTTGTGCATTCATTCTCATTGAATTCTAAAAAGTCTTATTTCTTACTTTATTGCATCCTTCACCCACTAGTAACTGAGTAGAAAGTTATTCTATTTACATGAGTTTGTAAGCTTTAGGTTGTTTTTGAAGTTCATCATTGACCTTATAGGATACAGGGGGTTACTTCAATTTTCTAGTATCTATTGAGGCTTGCTTTGTGACTGAGAATATGGTTAGTTTGAAGCACGTTCCACGAGGTTCTGAGAAGAAGGTACATCCTTTTGTGTTTGTTGAAATGTTTTGTAGCTGTTAGGTAGATATGATTCATGATATCTGTTAGTTTTATTATTTCTCTGTTAAATTTCCATCTCGATGACCTGTCCATTGGTGAGAGTGGGATGAGGAAATCTCCCACTATTAATGTATAGGGTTTGATGTATAATTTAATCTTTAGTACTGTTTGTTTTACAAATGTGGGTGATGTTGCAGTTGGTCCATAGATATTTAGAATTGAGACATAATCTCGGTGGACTTTTCTTTTGATGAGGATGAAGTGTTCATTCCCAATCTCTTTTGATAATTTTAGATGAAATTATATTTTATTAGATACCATAATAGCTATTCCAGCTTGTTTTGTCTGTTCTTTTATATCAAAAACCTTTTTCTAGCCCTTTACTCTGAGTTAATGTTTATATTTGTTGCTGAGTTGTGTTTCTTGTATATAGCGGAATGATGGATCTTGTTTTTACATGTATCCTCTTAGTCTATGTCTTTTTATTGGGTAATTAAGTCAATTGATGTTAAGAGATATTAATGCTTATTTCTGTTATTTTCATGTTGGTATTGGTAGAGAGAGAAGGAGAGACAAACACACACACACACAGAGATAGAAAGACAGAGACAGACAGACAGAGAAAGAGAGAGAGAGATTGCCTTCCTTTGGTTTTGCTTGTGTTGGGTTATTTATTCCCTGTATTTTCATGGTCATAGTTAGCCTCCTTAGTTGGAATATTCCTCCCAGTGTTTTCTGTAGGGCTGAGTTTATGGATAGATATTGCTTAAATTTGGTTTTGTCATGGAATGTCTTGTTTTCTCCATCGATGGTGATTAAAAATTTTGCTGGGTATAGTAGTCTTAGCTGGCATGTGTGGCCTCTTAAGATTGTAAGACATCTGGTAGGCCCTTCTAGCCTTTAGAGTCTCTGTTGATAAGTTGGTGTGATTCTGATAGGTCTGTCCTTACACATTACTTGGCTTTTTTCCCTTGCAGCTTTTAATATTTTTCTGTATATTTACTGTCCTAATTATTATGTGGTGGCAGTATTATCTTTTCTGCTCTAATCTATTTGGTGTGCTGTCATTTTCGTGCATGTTTATAGGCATAGCTTTCCTGAGGTTGGAAAAGTTTTCTATAATTTTGTTGAAAACATTCTCTGTTCCTTGGAATTGGGACTCTTCTTCTATTTCTACTATTTTTAAGTTTGGTCTTTTTATAGTGTCCCAGATTTTTTGGATGTTTTATGGCAGGAACATTTTACATTTAACATAACTTATATACATGATATTATTTCTTATAATCTGTTGGTGATGCTTATATCTGTACTTTCTGTTCTCTTCCATAGATTTTCTATCCCTGGGATTCTCTCAGCTTGTGTTTTATTTTTTAAAGTTAATTTTAATTTTTTGTATTAATTACAGTTTATTCACTTTGTGTCCCATCTGCAGACCCATCTTTCATTCCCTACCAATCCTACCCTCCATCCTTCATCTTCCTGTGCCCCTCTCCAAGTCCACTGATAAGGGAGGACCTCCTCCCATTCCATCTGACACTAGCCTCTCAGGTCTCATCAGAACTGGCTGCATTGCCTTCCTCTGTATCTGTAGGTGTGTGATTTTATTTCTGGGTCTTCTATTCAATTCCATTGATCCACCATTCTGCTTCTATGCCAGTGCCATGTAGTTTTTATTACTATTGATCTGTAGTACAGCTTGAGATCAGGAATGGAGATACCCCAAGATGATCTGTTGTTGTACATAATCATTTTGGCAATTCTGGGATTTTTGTTTTCCCATATGAAGTTGAGAATTGTTCTTCCAAGTTCTGTAAAGAACTGTGTTGGTATTTTGATGAGAATTGCATTGAATCTATAGATTGCTTGTGTTTGCTTTATTGCTTCTTTTACCACTTTTAGGTCTTGAACAGTTTTATTCATTTCCTACACCTGTTTGATTGTATTTTTCTGAATTTTTTTAAGTGATTTATTCATTCCCTCTTCAAATGCCTTTATATATATCTTTACAAAGTTGGCTTAAAGGTCATTTTCTTGTGCTTCTGCTATGTTAGGATACTTAGGGTTTGTTACAGTAGTATAGGTGGGCTCTAGTGGTGCTCTAGTTCCCTGGTTTTGTTGATTGTGTTCTTATACTGGTCTTTAGCCAACTGGTTGCCTCTGGTGTTGGATAGATGTTTCTGATGTCAGCAGAATTCCTCTGGGAAGCAGGCAGCTTGGTCTAGACAATGAAGCTCAAGGAACATCCCACTGTTTACCTCTGCTGACACTAGGCAGGCAAGGAATTGTCAAGGAGGGGCCTAATGTGAATGTTTCTGGGGCCTCCTCAAGAAGGTAGGCAATGGACCTTGGGGAAGAGCATGTAGCTCACCTCTGCTGACTGTGCCCCAGGTAGACCCAGAAGGCAGAGGACTGGCAGAGAAGGGTCTAACATAAATGTTCCTGGGATCCCAGCAGCTTCCTCCTCTGCAGACGATGGAGCGCAAGGGACAGCATGCTGTTAGAGGCTTCAGTCTACTTAATCCAACAATGACTTGGTGGAAATGAAAAGTTCAAGAATCTAGTATTTGCTCAGCCTACAAGGCTGCATGTGTGGATGTGTTAGCCGGCCTTCAGTACATGCTGGAATCCTGAGGAAGTTGGCTCGAATGGCAGTGAAGGAACGGATTGCTGCATGCTGGGGCATGCAGGCAAAGAGCCAATAGAAGCTTCTTAAAACACATACATACCTAAAATAAATTTAGATATAGTCAGCAAATAATGGGGTGACAATTTGCCAACTAGACAGCTTTTACCACTAAGAGAAACACCTAGTAACAGCAATTGTTCACAACTAAGTTAGTTCATTAGCCATAGAAACCCAGAAAATTCCCAAACATCTCAGCCAATTTAAAGGCAAGATTGTATTCACAAATGGTAAAAGTTTTATGGTAAGACTTAATTGCCGAACACAAAACTTAAATATCTCCTTGACTAGCTGCATTGTCCTCCTCTGTGGCCTGGCAAAGCTGCTCCCCCTCAGGTGGAGGTGGTCAAAGAACCAGCCACAGAGTTCATGTCAAAGAAACTTCCTGTTCCCATTACTAGGGACTTCACTTGGATACTGAGCTTCCAGGGGCTACATCTGAGCAGGGGTTCTAGATTGTATCCATGAATGGTCCTTGGTTGGAGTGTCAGTATTAGAAAAGACCCCTGTGGCCCAGATATTTTGGTTCTGTTGCTCTCCTTGTGGAGCTCCAGTCCTCTCCAGGTATTACTATCTCCCTCTTATCTTTTTTCATAAGATTCCTTGAACTCTGCCCAAATAAGCTGGGGTCAGATGGAAGGGGAAAAGTATTTCCCCTATCAGTGGACTTGGAGAGGGTCATGGGAAGAGGAGGGAGGGAGAATGGGATTGGGAGAGAATGAGGGAGGAGGCTACAGCTGGGATATAATATGAATAAATTGTAATTAATATAAAAATAAATTAAAAATATCTCCTTGAGAAAGCAGTAATAAAGCTGTTGAGTTAGTGCCTAACCAGAGCCTTTACACCTACTAGTTTTTGTGGTTCTGAAAGGTAATCTGCACACTACCAGAGAAGAAAGGTAAACGCCTAACCATCTACACACACTGGAATCTACAATGGTATCCTGTTTCTGTAATATATTACTGCAATAGTTACACAACTGTTGTAGAATTAACCAACCACTCTGATTGGATTTAAGTCACACTCCACAAAATGATATCCATGCCTGACACTGCTCAGGAGGGAAAGAACCAGACACTAGTTAGGTTACACATATAGGGGAAAAGAAAATACTGCCATTCTACTGAAGGAGCATTGAAATAAAATGACTCCTATTGATATCCTCTTCTGTTCGTATATAGTAAGTGTCTCCTTCATATAGGATCAGAGCTGCTTCCATTTGTAATGGAAGATTCAGAGACCAAACAGGGCAAATTACTGAGAGTGAGAGACTTTAGAACAGTCAACCCTAAATAAGATGTGTTTCTCAAACTCCTCCCATCATGGATCAGGGATGCATTCAGGACAGGAGATTGAAAAAGTTTAAAAAGCCAAAGGGTGCGGATGACACCAAGGAAGTAGCATCTTCTACAAACAACAAGACTGAAACACATAAGCACCCACAGAGACTGTGGGAGCATCCACTGGCCTGTAAGGGTCCCAGCCAAATGGGGTCCAACTCTGACTGTAGGAAGTGGGTGTGGACACTCATCCTTAATCCAGAAGCAGACTCTTTTCATGGAAAAAATGAGTTTGTTCCAATACAGTCTCATTGGGAATGTTAACTGCACTTAAGGGTCCAATGACCAGCAGTAGATGTCCAAACATAAAAATGAAGGTGTTGCTTTGTTGGCCTTTTGTTTGTTCTTCTCCCTGGTCTTTTGCTTGTATACTACAATTTTAATTTTTGTATCTTTAGGGGTGTGTGTTTGTGTAGAGAAATTTTAATCCAGCAACATAGCTACTTAAGTCAGAGATAGAATATACACAACTCGCATGAAAAGAGACAGGAAGAGGCTACTTAAGAACAGTACAGGGAGACCAAGGAAACAGTGAGTTCCATGCAGTTCAGTTCAGTTTGTTCAGTTCCAGTCAGTTCCTGCAGTCAGCACAGTTCAGTTGGTAGAGTTCAGAGGCAGGCTTTTATAAGCAGAGCAATTCAGTGGGAAACTAAGAGAAGCCAATTTGACTCAGTTAGCCTGGAGTGGAATTTGATCCAATGAGTTAAACCAGCTATCCAGAATTCAGAAAGAACTAGAAAGGATGAGTTTATTCAGCATTAAGTCTCAGGAGCTGAACATATTCTAGGCCTAGGTTAGCAGATGGAGTCCAGAAGCTGAAACCTTCAAGATGAGAGCTTGCAGAAGATTTGAGTCGAGATGCTTCTAGCTCTAAACCTAGGGATAGATCAAACAGAGAGAAATGCTCTGGGCTCAGCCCAAATCATGTATTTGTAAAGCGTGGGTAGGGAATCTTATCCCATCTCATCTCATCCCTTCATCTGAGGAAATAAAATCAATTTTAACCTGTGTGTGTGTTTTAATGTATGTGTGTGTGTGTGTGTGTAATTTGTATGTGGTGTGTGTGTGCTTCTTTGTTTTAATAATTCTTATCAAAATGTATTATAGGTCTTTTATTGTATTGTTAGTTATCATTAATTTATTATAAAGGGGAAAGCAGCATACTAAGGGTTTGAAATTAGACATGGTTTTAGACTTTTCTGAGGGATGTCTTAGAGAACATAACCATACACAAGGAAATAATAGTGGTTTGAACTTAAGGTGTCCCCTATAAGCTTATGTACTTAGTCCCTAGGTAATAAAGTAGTGCTAGTTTGTCCGATGCTGGAGCATTTAGTACATGGAGTTGAAAAAGTTGTGTCATTGGGTTAGAGATTGAGGAAGGTCAATGCAGGCTCAATTCATCTCCATCATCTACCTCACATTCAGTAATCTATGAAGAAATAGAGAGCCTCATCAGCATTCTCCTGCCACTATGAAATCACCCACGAAAACACTGTCCCTTCTATCATTGCCTTATCCACTCACAATGTCATCCATAAGAAACAAAAAACAAATGAGGGAGGGAGTGTCTGATTGGGAGGGAATGAGGGAGGAGGCTACAGCTGGGATACAAAGTAAATAAACTGTAATTAATAATAAAAAGACTAAAAAGAAATAAAAACAGGAATAAAAATCTCTCCTTGAAGATTTCATTTTTGGTCTAGGAAACAAGAGCAGAAGCAAAACAGAGAACTAGGTCACATAGAGATACACATAAGTATGGATGTCTATTTTGATTCAAAATCCTCTACAGAATGGAATCACCTTTTTCTTTAAAAATATAAAGGTTTTTTAGAATAAGATCTTTATTTATATGAAGCAATGTAGCAAGGAATATGTAACTTTTACTTGCAAGTAAATTGGAAGTTGGAAAATCATACTGTCACATTCTTTATACTATAACTACAAAACCATGTCCCTGGAGTTGGGATTCTACTAGCTTCACCAAAGAGGGTAGGGGAATAAGCTGGGATATTGCATAAATCTGGAATTTGTAAATATAAACTGGTAAGATTCTCATTTTTTACCCTAGATATTTTGTAGTTACTATAATTACTTGTATTGTATGCCAAAAAAATAGTTGTTTCTTATGTAGCCCAAATTAAAAACAAAATCCAAAAATATTTTGCTACAGTTACTTGGCCCTCATTCTCTACAATTGCTTCCAACATTATATAATGTGTTTCAAGTGCTTTTCTTCAGTGCCAACATTTCAGTATCTATACATTTCCACATTTTCATAATTCTCTTTTATTCTTTTCCAAGTGGCATTGTGTTTGCACATAAATTCCTTTCTCCCTTGTCATGTCTGCTAATCTCTCTGCTGTGGTTGCATGTTTGGCAGTGCAAGTTCAATTTAACTCATGAAAAGCAGGCTGTCTACTCTGCTTCATTCATCATCATCAACCAAAATCATTGTGGAATCAGAACTTGTTTTCCATTATCTTGTTATTTTTGGTGATGATGTATGGAAGGGAAGGCAGATGATAGCAGGGCATAGGATAGAACTGTAGTTTATAACACATCTGCCTCTGTCTAGTAACCCTGTGGAATTGGTGCTTCCCTCATCTACAAACACAAAAAACTCAGCGAATGTTCTTTAGATGAACTGTTAGGTGTATGGACCATGAGAGGAAAATTCCAGTGCCAAATATATATAGACTACTCAGATCATCTATAACGACAGAAAACCCCAGCTGTAGCATGTCCTAAGTAATAAGGAATTTAAATGGAAGTTAGAAATCATAATTTTTATATTTTGAGCTAACAGAAGATATATAGCCAAACACATTCTTCAGAAATGATTTTAAAACAATTGAGCAGAGTGGTTTCATTGCATTAGTAAGTTGGGAGAACCAAAATTTATTTTGCCCTTCTCAAACACAAGCAGGATGATATTTGAAATGAAAATGAAAAGTGAATAAAACATTTTTATCTGTGATAGTATCAGAAAATACATCATTGAAGTCTGCCTTAAGGAGATTTGGGGTGTTGAAAACTCATCCCTCATTACACTTTAATCATGTAGTTTTAAATGTAATAAATGACAGAGTAAAATATAATAATTTAACTATTCTACAATTTATGCAATTATGCAATTTATATGAATGGTAGATTTTTAAAGCAAACATATAGTTTTATGATTTTAAAGTACTCCTCACAGGATAAGCTTAGAAAAGTTTCTCAATTTGTCTTTTCTACACCCTTCGCAGATTTCATAGTTCTTTAAGATAATGGGATAAAACTGGGGCATTTTTTCTAAACTTTAAAGAAATTTATTACTTGAATAATTGCTATTTTGAGCAAGAAGATACTAATAAGAAATACTCATAGATAAAAGTGTGTTTTATAATTTAATTGCAATGCTTTTCTCTCTTGATTTTAACACCACAGTTGGAAGGCAGGCTTTTGAACACACAAACCGTGCTTTTACCACCATACTATGTTTTATGCATTTGGGTTTTATCCTTGTTGTGAACATTGAAATTTAGGTCTTACTTGTAATTCCTCTAACGTCTGCTTCATCGCTTTTGTTTTTATCTGATTGATGTTCCAGGTCATCTGAATCCCTTTATTCCATTGTAAAAACAGAGCTCCGGATTTGATGGACTGCTGGGAGGTCTGATAATGTTACTTTTGACCATGTGCAGAAATATTACCTATAGCAACCAGTACATACCATCAATCAACTTAGAACATCACATGAAGGGAAAAACATTTTACAATGAAGAGTATGTTCTGTGTGCTTTTATTGATATGAAAACAAATTTCAGAATCAATTTGTCTGGCTTTTTCTTGTGGAGAAATATTTTAATACTGTATCCTCACTCTTTACGTACTTAGTAATACATATCAAGTCTTAAAAAAATTGAATATATCAAGATATTTGCATATATTTGACCAAGATTTTTACATTATTTTTAAGCACCTGTATTTGATGGGAATAATTTTTATGTTTATTCACTTTTATTTTTGAGTTTGTGTGTACATATGTGTAAAACTGCCCAGAAGCCAAAAATATTGTCAGATCCCTTGGAACTGGAGTTACAGATAACTGCGAGCCACCAAACATGGGTGCGGTAATCCACACTCAGGTCCTGTGGAATATCAATAGGAACTTTAAATTCTGTTCCAACTCCCAGGGGAGCTGCTGCAGCTTGTTGTTGTTGTTGTTGTTGTTGTTGTTGTTGTTGTTGTTGTTCTTCTTCTTCTTCTTCTTCTTCTTCTTCTAATGTTCCGAACTCTGTTTCATGACAACTCTTTGAAAATACTATCTTCATATGTATTGTTTTCTAAACACAATTGTCCTGTGCTAAATTTCTAAACTTACTTTTCATAGTAAGTTATATATATATATATATATATATATATATATATATATATATATAACATATATATATAACATGAAATATAATATAAATTTCTAAGACCTTACATTTAATTGAAGCAATATTTGGAGTCGTGATGATGGATGAAACTTATCAGTTT
The DNA here is from genome assembly GCA_028658305.1 of Pachyuromys duprasi. Classification (NCBI taxonomy): domain Eukaryota; kingdom Metazoa; phylum Chordata; class Mammalia; order Rodentia; family Muridae; genus Pachyuromys; species Pachyuromys duprasi. The sequence continues at coordinate 8,825,661 of CM053761.1, read as the reverse complement.
AACAAGACAACTTTCTACACAGCAGCGTACTGAAGCAGATTCTGAGACTCACAGCCAAACTTGGGGCAGAAGGCAGTGAGTCTTATGGAAGAGTGGGGGTAAAGACGGACTCAGAGGAGACAGAAGCTCCACAAGACCAACAAAGCCAATAAATTTGAGCCCAGGGGGACCTTCAGAGACTGATGTACCAATTAAGGACCATGAATGCAGAGGACATAGACCTTTGCTCAGATGTAGCCCATAGGCAGCTGAGACCTCATGTGGGTTCCCTGGTAAAGGGAGCAGAAGTTATCTCTGACATGAACTCACTTGCCTGTTCTTTGATCACTTTCCCCTGGTGGGGTGTCCTTTCCAGGCTACAGAGGAAGAATATCCAGGCTGTCATGATGAGAGTTGATAGGTTAGGGTCAGATGGTAGTGGAGGAGGGTTTTCCTTTCCTGTGGTCTGGAGGGGATTGTGGGGAAGATGAGACTGAGAGAAGACGAGGGAGGGGGCAACGGGGTATAAAGTGAATAAATTTTTAAAAATAAAACATAATTTAAAAGTCATAACAATTGTTTCAGAAACTGCAATATACAATCAAATTTTCTTAAGACTGCAAGAAAATTAGCTAACAATATTATAAATCCTAACAATTGCTCATTTCAGTACACAGTTGCTATGTCCCTTTATCTCTTTTATAAGCATTTAAAAGTACATATAATATATATGAGTATGTATATTAAAGTTAACATAGTTCCAGGTATTAGATAGACAGGTAAAGAAGCAGTCAAGCACAGCTGTTTAAAATTTGAAGTAATACTGAGGTCAATAAGGCACTCTTGCACAAGGCAAGACTTAATTTTAGACAAAACATGAGGCATCAAGTGTTTTCCTTCAAAATTTTATGCATCCTATATAACAAAGCGTAAGAATACACAATGAAATGGGGAAAATAATGAGATGTGAAGTAATGTGATGATCTTTGTAACAATGACAAGGTTTACAACGAGATGTGTGAGGGCAGAAAGAAAACTGAGACTAAAGACTACATGGAGGATACATTTTCAAGCTTCTAGATTGATGTCTTCTTTCTCATACTTACTTTTTCTTCTAAAATGAAACCTGTGGCCTATGGGTTCAATGAATGACAATTAATAAGAGGTAGCATCAAGTGCACAATGTGCCACACTTATCTATCCTGAAAACTACAATAAATGACGGTAACAAAATTAAAATTTGATAATACAAATTAATGAAAAACCTACGAAAGACTTGACAGTGCAAATATTATGCTGGGGATTTCAGTGTACCACTGGAACAAAACATGCAGATGTGACTTGGCATTGTGGCTTTAATGACAGTACTCAGGAGAGATGAGGTCCAGACTACCGTGATAATATAGGCAGAGTTTCAGTCTAGTTCTTATGACATTGTAAGACCCTATATAAAATAAATTAGGTAAGTAATAGTTGAAATGATTGGACAAAGATGCTGTAATCAGAGAGCTGAATGAAAAAACAAAATAAAAAAGGAAGAAGTGGCTGGAGAGTATTTCCTGGTTAAGAGGGATTTCCATTCTTCCTGAGAATCTGAGTTTGGTCTCCAACACTTGACTGCACATCTTGAAATTCTCTGGAAATTTAGCCCAAGGGGTTCCAAAGCCCTCACCTGGAATCTGTGGGCATACACCCACACAAATGCAGAGAAGGGAGAGAGAGGCATAAGGAAGGTGAAGAGGAGAGAGAGAAGCAGAGACCAAGACCATGAGAATAAATCATTCCAAAAAGTAAATAAATTAAGTACTAGGTCCTTATCTTTCAAAAAGAAAGAAGAGAGAAGAAAAAAGGAAAAGGCGAAAGGGAAAAGGGAAGAGCAGAAGGGAGAGACGAAAGGCAGAAAGGCAGGCAAGCACACAGGCAGGCAGGCAAGCACACAGGCAGGCAGGCACACAGGCAGGCAGGCACACAGGCAGGCAAGCACACAGGCAGGCAGGCACACAGGCAGGCAAGCACACAGGCAGGCAAGCACGCAGGCAGGCAGGCAGAGGGGCTCAAAAGATGTGAGAGTCTTGGTATCAGAATCTCCAAAAAAATAATATCAAGTCTGTTCATGAAGACTGCAAGCTTGTTTCTTTCCTTAGTAGGTTTACTTCCTTAGTAGGTAATTTTGAAGTTTCTATTCCAGATACAATTAAGAGTAAGAAAAGTAATTTCCTTTGTAGTTCATGTTATTTCAAAACAAATGAAAGACACGCACACACACACACACACACACACAGAGAGAGAGAGAGAGAGAGAGAGAGAGAGAGAGAGAGAGAGAGAATTTCAATAACCCATTAACCCATTCATCTCTAGAAAGCGATGGCTTTAACCCTCATGGCAATCATGTATACAAAACATCAACCATCATTGTTTCCTTGAGAATTGTTGACACATAAGAAAAGTCCCCAAATTACTAGAGGAGAGAGATCACTAACAATCAGAAAATGCTCCATTACAGGATGGAGAGTCTTCACAAGCTAGCAACTGGGAGCCGGTGCCTTTCAGTGTCAAGAGAGGACTTGCCATATCCAGAGATATTCCCATCCAAATTCCCGTCAAAATAACAACACATCTCCTTACAGACCTTGAGAGAGCAATGCTCACATGCAGGGGAGGGGGGGAGTGGGAAAGAACAGAATTGCTAAAACAATTCTATACAATGAAAGATCTTCTGGGGGTATCTTCATTAACTGATCTCAAGCTGTACTATAGAGCAACAGAAATAATAATTTCATGGTACTGGCATAGAAACAGCCTGGTGGATCAATGGACTCAAATAGAAGACCCAGAAATAAACCCACATAACTATGAAGACCTGATTTTTTAACAAAGATGCCAAACCATATAATGTAAAAAAGATAGCATCTTCAACAAATGGTGCTGTTATAACTGGAAGTCCACATGCCAAAAAACGCAAATAGTCCTATATATATCACCCTGCACAAAACTAAAGTCAAAGTGGATCAAAGACTTCAACAAAAAAATACACATACCATCTTCTGAGGTCTATCCCATTTGCCTTTCTGGGTGAGGTTTGAGCATCTTACCCAGAGTCCTCCTTCCTGCTTAGCTTCTTTAGGTGTACATATTTTAGTATGATTATCCTATATTTTATGTCTAATATCCACATATAAGTGAGTTCGTGCCATATGTGTCTTTCTGCTCCTGGGATACCACATTCAGGATGATCTTTTTTAGTTCCCACCATTTGCCTGCATATTTCATGATTTCCTTTTAATTTCTGAGTAGTATTCCATTGTGTAAATGTACCACAATTTCTGTATCTATTCCTCAGTTGAGGGACATTAGGGTTGTTTCCAGATTCTGGCTATTATTAATAAAGCTGCTATGAACACGGTTGAGCAAACGTCTTTGTTGTATAGTTGAACATATTTTGGGTATATTCCCAGGAGTGGCATGGCTGAATCTTGAGGTAGCACTATTCCTACTTGTCTGAGAAAGTGCCAGATTGATTTCCAAAGTTGTTGTACAAGTTTACATTCCCACCAGCAATGGAGGAGGGAAGATGCAGAAAACAGTTAACAGGACAGGAATATATCACAGAGAGTCTCTGAAAGACTCTGCACAGCACAGTATAGAAGCAGATGCTGAGACTCATAGCCAAACCTTGGGCAGAGTGAAAGGAATCTTATGGAAGAAGGGGAAGACAGAAAGACCTGGAGAGGATAATGGCTACAGAAAGAGACCAACAGAGCCATAGATTCTGGGCCCACGGGATCCTGCAGAGACTGATGAGTCAATGAAGGGCCATGCATGGAAAGGACCTGGGCCCCCTACTCAGATGTGGGCCATGGGTAGCTCAGTCTCAATTAAGGTTCCCTAGTAAGGGGAGTAGGGACAGTCTCTGACATGGACTCAGTGACCAGCTCTTTGATCACCTTCCCGTGGTGGTGGGCAGGGGATGCAACCTTCCCAGGCCACAGAGGAAGCCAATGCAACCAGTCCTGATGAGCCCTGATAAACTAGGGTCAGATAGCAGGGGAAGAGAAACTCACTTATCAGTGACTACAGAAGGAGCATAGAGGAAGAAGAGGGAAGGAAGGTGGAGCTGGGAGAAGATGAGGGAGTGGGCTACAGCCAGAATACAAAGTGATTAAACTGAAATAAATAATCAATAATAAATAATAAATAAAAGAACTTCTGGAGGTTTCTTCATCCCTGACTTCAAGTTATACTGCAGAGCAATAGTAATAAAAACTGCATGGTACCAGCATAGAAATAGACTGGTTGATCAATGGAATATAGTTAAAACTCAGAAATAAACCCACACACCTATGGACACTTGATTTTTGAGAGAGGGATAGTTTTATAAAGAAAAATAAGATTATGTAATGGCAAATTTAGCAACATTGGATGATAGGATATTAGATAATTAACCCAGGATAAATAGAAAGATGATTGTGGTCTCAATACAACATAGATACTTCCACCCTAAAGGAGCCTTCGGTCTCAAGAGACACCACAGGCTAGATCAGCATCAAACCACCGGATTATGCACATAAAATAAAATAAATACATTTGTTTGCTTTCATTAAAAAGTAAGGTGTAATGGGGTACATTGCTATAAATCACAAAGTAAAATGTGCAGAACCCCTGCATACACACGAAGATAGAAGTATGATGACAACTCATGTCTATTTGTAGGGGAGCTGCTGCAATGCATTTTGGGAGAAAGTAACCATGGTCAAACACTATTATAGGAGGTTTCTTTCACTTTCCTCTCAGTTCTTAGCTTTGCTTTCTCTCTCTACATGTTTCAGCTGAACAGCCATACACTCTCCTCTGCTGTTTCTTTCTAGTCCAGAAAAAGCAGTTGATGCAAAGTGAAGAAGACATGATGAGAGAGAGATGGAAAGGAAGGTCCCAAGATCTGTCAGCAAAATGGACGCCCCTAATGTGTTATATGTGTTCTGATGGGGAAACTGGACTTGCATTTAGCTACGCATTTGCTTCATGTGCTCACTCTTCTGAACTTTTTGTAGCTTTTATATTAATTATGACACACTGAAGACCCATCTTCTGTCTACTCAGAAGAAAAAGCATATGTCTTCTCCATTACTCCTGAAATGAAAACATTGTACCAGCTCATATCAAAAACAAAAATCCCAACTTATATTTGTTCTGTTGATGCTTTGTCATTATTAGTTTGTTTAAGATTTTTGCTACAGTATAGGAAGTAATTACCACAGACTCAGAGACATATTTTTTCACTTGGCCATATCTCAGGTCAGATAAAATCTACACCCATATACCATTGTCACAATGGTTTCTATCGACTTCTGCAGGTGGCACTTTCTCCTGACACCCTCTGTGAGACAGAAAAGAAAGACACTTCTTCATAGATTCCCTGGAGCACATCGCTACCATTGATCCATGGTTTTAAGGGCTTTAGTCACTAATTTCCTCCCACCAATGGAGAGACCCATTGCTCAGTGTGTTTAGATTCTTATGGCTGCCCACTGTGACTTCAGTTCTTAATCTGCCTGGAAGTGTCAAAAGTCACGCTGCTGCTTGGAAAGAGTGATTTTTTTTTAAAACCTGCTACTGAGTTTCTTGCTTTTTTTTTTTTTTGATACTAATATGTTCTGGACAATGGAGAGAAGTGCAAAAATACATTTATTTTCTTCCCTCTTGAATAAATAACCACTAAAACTCATCTACATACATCAGAAAATATATTAACCATGCAATTTCACTGAGGAAGTGCCGAAAGAAGTGAGTAGAAAGTTTACATGATAATTTACTATCAATAATGTTCAAATATAAGTTCGACTGCTAATGCAAAGAATAAGTTGAATAATTATAACATTTATTCCTTAGTGATCTAGATAACTTTGTGTTTGCTGAAGTTACAGACACTACTTCCTATTCAGTTTCAATTTTACTTTCTACAAATAGGTCAGATGAAATAAGCAGCATAACGTGTATAAAAATGTTTAATCTTGTTGTAATACCATATGCACAAATTGAAACATCAATGAGTTTTCATTTTTCACTTTCTAAATAAGAGATATTGAAAAATAGTGCTGAACATGGAACTATTTTTATAAAATAAATTTTTAATCAGTTTTAAAATGCAGCTTATCAGTAAGTATTTAATCATTAAAATATTACCCTCTTGCTCTTTAACACTATTTTATGATCTATTGTAAAATGTCAGTGTAAATTGTCAAAATAGCTCTATAAACAAGTGCATATTATCACATTATTTCTAACTTGTAGAGGTATAATGATTGAAATATAAAATTATAAAAATTTATAAATATTATAAATAAAATATTGTTAATTTATTTTAAGGAAGGAGGAAAAATATTTCTGTATATACCTTAGCCTGTCTTTAAGCACAGATTTTGTTAATTTATTTTAAGGAGGAGGAAAATATTTCTGTATATACCTTAGCCTATCTTTAAGCAAAGATATGGGGGAAAGAGTATAGTTACTGAGCAGAAACTCTCCCCCTTTTTTTCTTTTTTAATACAAGTAGGAAATTTTATGGACAGAATCATGCTGGGGTGCACTTAGTGAGTAAGTATTTATCTAGCATAAAAAATGCATGGACTCCAGCCACAGCTTAGCATTGTCCAACTGTCATGAGTGCATGCCTGTAATTTGTAATTATCACTCAGATGTAGACTGATAAATTTATTGTTATTTTTGGCTATGGAGAGAGTTCAACATCAGCCTGGAAAACAAAGGAAAGAAACAACATGAATAAAGCCTTTTACATAGCTATCATATATTTTTTTCTATAATCTGCACACATTTAATACTGTGCTCTATAAATTATTCTATGTGGTATTTCATAAATATGGGTAAAGAATAGGCAAAGTAGATATAAGATATAAAAATCGCCATGTATTTCACAACTGACAAACTCATGAAGAGTATTAGGATTTGAGTTGTTTAGGCATGGAGAAAAGGTTCAATGCTGAAGAGGTGATTTTGCTCCTGCCAAGAACCAAGTCGTTATCCCAGTATTCAAGTCAGGAGCTTAAAATTACCTGTAACACCACTTCCCAAGGATTGGACTATCCCATTCTGAACTCAGGAGGCACTGTATCCACATGCACAGATCCACAGACAGATATACACACATCCACATGTATGAAACATAAAATAAAGTACTCAAATAAGTAAAAATTCTTTTCTGGTATGTGGTACTATACATGTCTGCATAGTAGCTTTCTATCCAGGGTAAGCTTTTTGACTAAGTGAACAATGATGGAGTCAGAAGAAAAGGTTAGTATACATACATAATGTAAGTATCACAGAAACACAAACTCCATCTCCACTTTTGTTGAATAAAGAAAAAGCTGGCTTAATGTTTGCTAAGCCATACTAGTATGGACTTTCTTTGGTAGATAATAAAAGGTGATAGCAAAATCAGTCTCTCAGTTCACATAGCCTACCTGGCCACCCTAAAAACACTCCAAATCCTCACCCACAGTTGCAAGAATTCACCTTTTTGTTTGATTTGTCCACTATAGGACCCCATAATCTCAATACCAGAAGTTAAAGGGTCCACACAATTTAGTAAAATTGATATCATCTCCATTCTCTGACATAAGAGGTTACCAGAGGGTGTCTATTGTCATGAGACATAATCAATATAACTTACCAAAGGTTAAACCTTTCAAGAGTTGCCTTTTGTAATGAACTCTTGCAATTTATGATTATCAATCCACAGTTTATGTGAGTTATCTCCTCATATTAGGATATTAAGACCTTTTACCTAAATGTCAGAAACATTGATGACAAGGATAAATTAGCAATCCATCGTCAATCTATTTTAAAGTTTCATTTAATTCCCCTTAAATAACATCAAAACAGACTTGGCTAATTACTGTATTTCTGTTTCTGAAGATTTCTTATAAAATACAAGCATGGGGGCAGCAACATGGCTCAGAGGGTAAAGACATTGCTAAGCCTCATAATTGCAGTTTGATTCCCAGACTCATGATGGGAGGAGAAAACCTACTACTGCAAGTTGTTCTCTTATCTCTTCAAGCAAGCAAAATATATAGGTGACAGATAGATAGATAGATAGATAGATAGATAGATAGATAGATAGATAGATAGATAGATGATAGATACATACATACATACATACATACATACATACATACATACACACAAACACACATAGACAGGTAGATAAGACAGACAGACAATACAAGCATGCTTTTTGGATAGGGGTTACTTGTTAACCAACAATTTTGCTGTTTACTAAAGCACAAGGACAGTTTTGAATACTGTTATCTAAAATTAATTAAACATATTGATTGATGTATTATGTAGGGAGGGAGGACAGATTGACTCTTTTAGATAGCTGAAAATATGTGTCACAATGTTTTATGGGATGTCAGGGTTCCCATATAAAAATTAGATTAGGATAATCGTACTGTGTTAGAATGTAGAATAAGGAATTATTTGATAGTGAATCTACCTACATCTGTACTTCTTTATTAGGAGAAGAGCCATTGTGGATTATGGCTAAATAGAAAATAAGTGGAACCAAAAGCAACTTTAAGAACAGCAGTGTCTAAATAACCATGCAAACATATCCACCAACACACACACACCCTTACATGATGAATCTTCTTCTTCCAAAGATGAAAGTCCCAGAAACGTGTGTCTCAGAATTAAAGCCTCAAACATCAGAGGTGCAGCAACCAATTCATTGTTACTCAATGGATTCTCTTCCATAGAGTAAAGGCTTGAGCACAGTGACCTGGTGGTCTTTTTCTGTCCCCACCATATTAACACTCACCTTTTTCACCTACTTCTAGCCTCTCCTTCACACACCCTATCAGGTCCAGAGTTCATCATCATCTCTCTGTTTCAGAAACACTTTATAACTGTTTTCCAAGTGGTTGCTGCTGCACCTACTGTCTTAAGTTATCCCCCAGAAAATTATTTCAAATTACACTATTACTCAATTTTTATGGTTAGGGGGTAGTTCTAATCCTTCCTTTTTATTTCTTCATATTTATGTGGTTCTCTTATAGATCTTGGGTGAGATTTTCTTCCGTGCTTGGCAAGAATGTGAGGACAAGTAATTTATGAAGACAGTTATTGTAGAAAGGACTGAAGGACAGACACCATTGCAGTATAGCACAGCTTACTGATGTGGTTGACTCAACTGCCATGCAGGACCAGATGAGGGCAGACAGAGCTCCCATGCTGTTCTACAACTGAAGAAAGGAATCTAATATATTTGGTTATAAAGTTATATGTAGTCAATATATTCAAGTATCACAGAAAACCTTCAAAGAGTTTCCCAGCAGTGTTCACAGCCAGGAAATGCTGTGCTCCTCTGTGAGCACAGAGGTAATGTGTCAGCTTATGCTCTCTACTTTGATGCTCTTTTTAATATCTGACTAACATCCACTCACCGCATATACTGATGTCACTTCATAACTCTGTCTTTATAAATCTCTAAATAAACTGTGGTATAATCATGATTAATACTAGGAATTACAGATTTCTATACCTGATGGTACTACCTTGATAGTGATCAAGTGAGTTTGGTAAGTGATGCTTAAGGCAGACTGTTAAGTGGTTTGTACCCTGTACTACTGTGCTATGCCTACTTAAGTTGCCTTCGATTAGAAGAACAGCAGCAGACTTCCCAAGGAAAGTGTTATTCATTTGAATCATTTCCACCTGTATACATACTTCTCTTTGTTTCAGTTAATCATCTATGAGGAAACAACCAAATAACAGCCATGACTTTTGATTACTTTGCAGTGGTACAGGAGTGTCCTCTATATTCAAGAACTGTTATGTCAAACACAGACTTAATGCTTGTAGAGACTTATGGATGCTATCCATTAGTGACAAAAATATTATGCTCTTAAAAACTGGCTGGTGTGATTTTGTGTATCCAGAATTCCAGCAGTAGGGAAATAGAAGCAGAAGAATCTGAAATTCAAGGTCATTCCCCTAGCAAGTTCAAGAACAACTGGGAAGCATACAACACTGCCTTAAGTAAGTTTGAAAAAACCCAGAGGTTAATTAATTTGAGACACTAAACTTGTGAGTTTCTAAAATCAGCAACAAAAGCATTTTATAGGCTATTTTATGTCTAACTTTATCTTGCCTTAGTGATATTAACATAATAGACACTTGCTTTCAGAACAATAAATCTTTTTTCTCTTCCTAGAGGTATTTTTAAGAGTTTCACTTCTGTTCTCATTTATGTACTACCTTCACTAGCTAAGCAGAAGCTGTTTCTACATAATTTGGTTTGTGTGCCATAGAGGAAATCCAAATTCATGGAATTGGGTAGCGTCTACTGTGCTTTGGCAATGTGGACCCACATGGGATTTTCTTGTCCTGAACCAGCTACTCAGTTCCAATCTGCTTGAAATGAGTGGCTGTGCATCATTAAGACAAATCTTAAAAAATAACAGGAACATGTCCAGCATAGTGGTTCACACCTGTAATCCAACGGTTCAATAACTTAGCCAGGTGTACTAGAGTTGAAGCTCAGCCTGTATCACAGCGTAAGACATAGTATTAATATAGATGCATCTAGAAAGAACTACACCCCTGAATTAAAGTGGTAAAACTAATGCAATTCAACAAACTGCTGATGGTGAATTAATTCTGTAAATGGGTCAATTTCCAAAATCTAGTATCTGCCACATTTAGTTATTATTCTTTATATCTTCTCTAAATGATTTTGACAGCAGAAAAAACTCAAGTTATGTAATTCACAGCACTATAAATATTGAATCACTATAAAATTCTGTGAAAGCTAAGATAATGTGATGTGATTGTGTCATTTGAATCCTGATTGAAAAGCTGGAAATGTATTTTATAGTTGAAATCTGCCATTTTATTCTAAGCTACGTTGATCATATCTCTGAATTAGTATACTGCAAGGCGAGGTACACTCTCCCAACTGTGGAAAAAAGAAGAAACTCAACATGAATAGCTTATCATTAAAATAGTAACAGTTCTACATTATTCAAACCAGTAGGTCCAGCCTCTTAAAACTAATTACTAATTTGTGTATGAACTAAAATCTTGGTACTATAATAATCTTATCAGGCTCAGAGTTCCATGATAGTCATCAAAGCATCAATGGATTTTCAATTGGTAGAGAATTTAATTAAATTATAGATACTGGACTAGTAAGCTAAAACAGGATGAGTTAAAAACTGAGTGAGGGCCAGCAAGTTGCAAGATCTCTCAGAAGGTGAAGATACTTGCCACCAGGCTGAAGAGCAGAGTTCCATTACTAGACCATGGCTGCAGAAGGGAATCAACTTCACAAAACTGTCTTCTGGCCTCCACTTGTGATTCATGGTGCCTGTGCACGCACTCAAGCATGAACACACACAATTAATTAATTAATTGATTAATTAATTAAAATTAGAATACTGCATTACTGTATGTCAGTATGGATACATACAGCATTCTTGTGGCTGGTATCTCATATTCTTTTGTTCTATCATCAAATATACATTGATTTTCTGATACATGCCAAGCATCCTTAATGATGTAGGAAATATACTAGTAACCAAAAAAAATTCCATTTATTTAATCCTCTAGTTTGAGAGTACTTTATAGTAATAAATACATGGCTTTGAAGCTTATTGTAGCAGTTATGATATGAAAATTAGTGTGGTAAAGATTAAGCAAAATAAATGTAACATAGGAAGATACAGAGACCATGGAGCTTGCTCCTGTGGGTGCTATTTTTTAAATTAATTTTATATTAATTACAGATTATTCACTTTGTACCCCAGCTGTACCCCTCCCAAACCCACCCTCTCTCATCTCCTTCCTTGCCTGGCTCTAAGTCTGCTGATAGAGGCGGTCCTCCTCCCCTTACATCTGACCCTAGCTTATCAGGTCTCATCAGGACTGGCTGCATTGTCCTCCTCTGTGGCCTTGGGAGGCGGGGAAGGTAGGCCAAAGAGCCAGCCACTGACTGTCAGAGACAGTCCCTGTTCCGCTTACTAGGGAAACCCACTTGGATACTGAGCTGCCATGGGCTATGTGCTATTTTTTTAAATGCAACTTTATTTGGAAGTTCCTTAAAGCTTATACCTCCCTAACAGCCCCCCAAATCCAGAAGGAGAAAAAGGAAGGTTGTAAAGGAAAGGGGACATAGCCCTCTTTACTTCTTCCTGGTGGGTAGGGTGATAGGATTCTTTGGGGGGGCAATACAAATAACCATTGTTCAGAAATCCAGAAGTCCAGGTAACCAGCAAACCAGCAAACAGCAATCCAGCAAACCAGCATGCTCAGAAAGCAGACCTCCTCTAAGCAACCACACCGTTTTCCTCTGGGTTGTCATATTTTTACTCCTCAAAGTCCTCAGAATTCAACTAATTCCAGCTGGCAAAGACCATGCTCTGCACAAGACAATTAACAGGTGTGGACAAACTAACCCCCCCCCCTTAGGATTATAACAAAAATGTGTTTATACATTATCAGAAATCAAAACACCCACAGCATGCGCCATACTTATTAAAAGTGGAGCAGTTGTAACTGGAAGGGATGTGCTGGAAGTACGTAAAATGTGAAATGACAACTATGAAGTTATGCGGATTGTAGAAGAAGAGTAGCATTGACTACCAGAAGAGGGAGATGATTTCAACCCAGGGCATCGAGAAAGACTCACAAGGGAAAGTCTGTAAGGAAATGAGGCAGGAGAGCCAAGAGCAGTCGGAAAGCAAACAGCAGCAACAAGAAAACAAAACAGGCACATGACAAATCTGTCATCTGTACAGTCTGAGACTGGAACCCATTGAAATGTTCTCAGCACCACAGCTTTTGAACATGTACACATGATCATTATCATGGCTGTGCTGAGTAGACAGAAGTTTGCATAATTGGAGACAGACTGACAAAGACACCCGGACAAGAAATGGACACTGTATCATTATCAGAAGAGGTGAGGGCTAGTTTTATCACATAAGTTTTTAAAAATAGGATATAAAAATTACAAAGAAAATCTGGAATGGAATTGTTGCTAATGATATTAGAAAATGAAGTTTAGGGGTAATGAACAGGCTTTATTATAAGTGTTGGGTAGCTTTCTGGAAATCAGAGGAAAACAGTAATTGCATAGTTGTCTATATTAATCTGCAGTTTACAATGCTAAGAGACAAAATATAAGGATTAGAATAGTGAAATATCCAAAAAGGAGGGTACAGTGGGGAAACAGGACTGCATCAACATCAGAGAACGTCAGGAGTCATGAAATTCCTTTCCTTAAATTTGCCTTTGCATTAAAAACACCACTAGATCTCCCATGTAATGAGTGATCCAATAAACCATCCATCCACCTGCTTGTCATTACTTAAAAATTTAGTCATATTCAACTATCATAATAATACAAGTATCAACTAATAATTCAGTGGGATTTATAAGTGTTGTTTTTCATGTTCTCAGTTCAGGCTTAAGGAAAATAATCTATAGAATTATCGGATATTCCTAACCTAACAAAAAAAATAAGTGTGCTTTGAAAGTCTGATGAAAACCACAAAACATGTGTGCTCTGCGAAGCATCAGAGGCTTCACCAGTGTTAGCCAGCATTAGAGAAAGAGAGCATGAAAGCTCAGGACTGCTACAGTGAGCCTTTCCTAAATCTAAGACATGGGTATAATGAGGAAAAAAATAGTATTTTTTAGAAATGAAAGTTACAAATATTAAAATTTTTAGATCTTTTAAAATTATGTTACACTCTCAGATTTAAAAAAGGAATAAGGCCTGTGACTTCTTTTTAAATACGGCATTCTCAAACCTAGTAATTTGAGGAAGAGTTTAATAAAGGAGAAAAAATAACAGCTCAGACCCATAAAAGTAACATGGTAGATGTCATAGAACTAGTAAGCTGTGTAATGGTCATTAAAACCGACCTCCCTCCAACTACAAATTCACAGCTTTAGAATGTCGTAACACATTTTCCCTGTATTATACTAGTTGGAAATGAGTGATTTAAGAAAAGATAATGAATTTTGTTGTTCTATTTGTATACACAAGGCTTTTGAGGTTAACACTTTAGGGGCAAAGAGGGATTGGCCCCTTAGAAAAGAATAATTAAGGTTAAAACATGGGTCGCATTTACAATTTGAAGAAAACAGTCTAAAATGCTTAAAACTTTGTCTTATGTATGGGGGAAAAGCCTTCTTGCCAAACACAGTGTAGGCACTTAGTAAACTTCAGTAGTAATTAAACATGTGAAGAAACACACTAAATAGTGGAGAGAGAAGCCTGTACCGGGAGTGTGTGTGGCCACTAATGTGGTTAGTCTACTATGTTGGTGCTGTGTGTTGTATTGTGTGTGTATGTGTGTTTGTTTGTGTGTGTACAAGTGTGTGAGTTCTGTCTTTGACTCTTTACATATGTACAAACATATATATACCCACGTGTAAATATATGGTGTGTATGTGTGAGTGTGTATGTGTAATCTGTTGTCTTAATTTGGTTTGGCCTTAATCTAGAATCAGACTAATGTCAACTAAGAGTTGATCCACCAAAGAATGCCCCAAAGTGCTCTTACTTTGTCTGTAACATCTATAAATGAGAGAACTCTTTCACTCATCAGTACATCGAGGGTTGGGTGAGTTTTCTAATCTTTTTTTCACTTTTATTTTTATTTAATTCTTTATTAATTTTACTTTATTCATCTTATATACCCCTGTAGTTCCCTCCCTCCTCCCATCCCAACCCCTCTCTTCTGCCCCACTCTGCACCCGTGTCCCTCCCCAAGATCACCTATAGGGAGGTCTTCCTTTCCTTCCCTCTGATCCCAGTCCATCAGGTCTCATGAGGAGTGGCAGCATTGTCTTCCTCTGTAGCCCAGCAAGGCTGCTCCCCCCTCACGGGGAGGTGATCAAAAAGCAGGCCAATCAGTTCATGTCAGAGACAGTCCCTGTTCCCATTATGAAATTTGCAGGTAAATGATGGGAACTGGAAAGGATGAACCTACTAAAATCTGTACACCTAAAGAAACTAATCAAGAGGGAGGACTCTTGCAAAAATGCCCAATCCCTATCCAGAAGGACAAAGGGAATGGACATTGGAAGAAGGAGAGGTCAGGGAATGATTAGGAGCCTGCCATGGAGGGCTCAGAAGGGCTCTGCCCTGCAGACTATCGAAGCAGATGCTGAGATTTATAGCCAACACCTGGGCAGAGTGCAGGGAATCTTATGAGGGAAGTGGGAAATAGTGGGATATGGAGAGGACAGGAACTCCACAAGGAGAGCAACAAAACCAAGTGGTCTGAGCGCAGGGGTTCTTCCTGAGACTGATGTTCCAACCATGGTACCATGGTACCTCCATGCATGGAGGTAGCCTAGGACCGCTGCACAGGTGTGGTCCATGGTGGTTTAGTGCCCAAGTGGGCTCCAGAGTTTTCTAATCTTACAGTTAGCTTAGCACAGCCTGGTGCACTCACCATCTTCCCAACCATCTTTCCTCAGCAACTAAAGATCACACACTCGTTTGTTTCATTGTATTATTTTCTTTTGTATTGTATTATTTACTTTTTATTGATTATTTGAGAGTGTCACATTAGGTACCCCAGTCTCTCTCATCTCCTCTTCTCCTTGAACTCATAGCAATCCCTCTGCCTCTGCCTCTCTGAGTGCTGGGATTAAAGGCATGCCCCACAATGCCTGGCTTCAATTTGTGCATTTTATTTTAAATAATATTAATAAAAAGCAAATAATTAATTCAAAATAACAAAAAACTTTGTTTCAAAAATTAACTGGACCCCCTACTCATGTTTAAAGACTTTCACTGTCTCTAAGGAATAAATATTCTTTTATTTGAATGTTAGTGCTTAAGGCTTTGCTCAGACACAAATTTATTTTTTGATAAAAGATGTACTTGAAACTTTCTGTGTTTAGTTAGTTTGGGGTTTTCTGTGCAACTGGGTGAGTTCTTGATGTTACCCCAAGGTATCCTTGGGATCACAAACTTACAGCCTCACCATGTCAAGGATTGAGGTCTCAGAGTATGGTACTCCATCCCGATTGCTTTTTGACACAAAGACACACATTCATAGTGATGGGCAAAAGTAACTTTAAATAAGGTCTTGCCATAAGTCTCAGCATCTGCTTTGATATCCTGCTGAATAGAGTCTTTCAGAGGTCCTCTTTGGAAGGCTTATGTCCTAATCCCTGTCTTCTCCTACTTCCGATGTCTATCCTATTTGTTATTCAGGATGAAGATTAAGCATCTTACCTACAGTCCTCCTTGTTTAGCTTCTTTAGGACTGTAGATTATAGTGTGTTTATCCCGTATTATGGTTAATATCCACTTATAAGTGAGTATATGCCATCTGTGTCTTTCTGCTTCTGGGATACCTCACTCAGGTTAATCTTTTGTAGTTCCATTTGCCTTCAAATTTCATGGTTTCCTTGTTTTTAATACCTGAGTAATATTCCATTGTGTAAATGTACCATAATTTCTTTATCTGTTCCCCAGTGGAGGGACACCTCAGTTATTTCTAGAGCCAAACTTTTGGCAGAGTGCAGGGAATCTTAAGGAAGAAGGGGGGAGATAGAAAGACCTGAAGGGGCAGGAGCTCCACAAGGAGAACAACAGAGCCAAAAATCTGGGCCCAGAGGGGCCTGCAGAGGCTGATGAATCAACCAAGAACCATCATTGGAGAACCATGATTGGAGGGACCTAGACCCCCTCTCAGATGTAGCCCAATGTAGCTCAGTGTCCTTAGTAAGGCTAGTGCCTTCGTAAGGGGAACAGGGACAGTCACTGGCATGAACTTGGTTGCCTGTTCTTTGATCACCTTCCCCTGGCTGAGGCTTCAGAGAAAGAGAATCCAGACAGTCCTGATGAGACCTGATAGGCTAGGGTCAGGTAGTAGGGGAGGAGGACCTCCCCTATCAGTGGACTAGAGGAGGGACTTGGCTGGGAAGGGGGAGGGGGCAGGTCAGAGAGGAGATGAGGGAGGGGGCTATAGCCAGGATACAGAGTGAATAAATTATAATAAATAATAATAATAGAGAAAAAACATTTACCTTAAAAAATTCTATCTTGCCAAACTATACGCTCTTTTGGTTTAGACAGATAATACTGTTCCTCTGGCTTCTGAAATAACAATGTATAAATGTGGAATATTTACAGTAATTGAAGTTGAGTTTAGTTGAAAGGAACTAAAACTGGAATAAAAAAATGACGAACAAGCACCATTTTTCTAAAAAAAGAAAAAATCCAAGAGAACCATTTTAAGTGCCTATATTATTAAGAAGATAAGATCATAGAGCAAATATTTTTATTTGGAAAAATTATTAGACAGCAGCTAAAAACCCCAAATAAAAATAGAAATAATCAATTATATTTTAAGGTTAAAGTAAGAGAAATAAAACTAAAGAGAAAAATCGTACAATTTGGCTTTAGTTTATTTGTATTGCTTTTGTTTTTGTTTTTTTTAGCAAAAGAAAAAGAGGAGGCATTTCCTCCCCACAGGTCCAGCAACACACTTCCAAGTTCCAACTGCGTGCTTCCACCCAGTACTCGCTGCAGCAACCGATGCCACACCACGTTTCAATATATGGGCTGATAATGGGTGGCAGTAATCAGTCTGCTGATGCCCAGAAACTTATCAATGGGATCAACATCATCTTGGCCACCCCAGGGAGGCTTCTAGACCACATACAGAATACTCCAGTGTTTATGTATAACATCCTACAGTGTCCGGTGATTGATGAGGCTGATCGTAGCTTGGATGTTGGGTTTAAAGAATAACTAAAGCAAATTATTAAACTTTTGCCAACACGCAAGCAAACCATGCTCTTTTTGCCACACAAACTCGAAAGTTGAAGACTTGGCAAGAATTTCTCTGAAGAAAGAGCCATCATATGTGGGTGTTGATGATGATAAAGAGGTCGCCACAGTGGATGGTCTTGCACAGGGATATGTTGTTTGTCCCTCTGAGAAGAGGTTCCTTCTACTCTTCACATTCCTTAAGAAGAACCAGAAGAAGGAAATGATGGTCCTCTTTTCATAGTGTATGTCCATGAAATACCACTATGAGCTACTGAAGTATATGACCTGCTTGTCTTAGCTATCCGTGGAAAGCAAAAACAAAATACTCAAACAACCACCTTCTTCCAATTCTGCAACACAGATTCAGGAATCCTGCTATGGACCGATTTGGTAGTGAGATGGCTGTACATCCCTGAAGTGGACTGGATTGTTCAGCATGACCCTCTTGAATACCTTAAGGAATAGTCATTGTCTGGGTAGAACTGCCAGGGCCCTGACTGGAAGAGGGCACGCCCTGCTCATCCTGGACCCTGAGTACTTCCTTACTTGAACCAGTCCAAGGTTCCACTGAATCAATTTGACTTTTCCTGATCTAAAGTTTCTGATATTCAGTCTCACATTTCACCTATATTGCCCATAGAAGAACAGGTTTTCACCAGTTTAGATAATTGCTCAAAATAAGCCAGCTGTTCCACGGTATTGCAGCATTTACTATGTAATGTTGACTTTCATCATCAGCAACATTGTTGGCTACTTTACATTTATCTTTCTTGCCGTTTCAGCATAAGATCCTTGAGAACAAAGTGTATAGTGGGTTTGTATGTATGTGTGTGAGGAGGTGTCTTTGCAGCAACACTGAGAGAAAGTGGATATCTAATAGCTACCTAATTTTTTTAAAGAATTCTTAATTCTTCAATTTTCTTATTCAATATACCTTTGACACCCTTTTGATTATTCTACTTAAATTACCAATTATACTCAGAAAACCAACTATCTATTTACTGATTATTTCATAGTTATTTTTCATTTTCAGATAGTTGCTTCTATTATTTGTTTCTCAAATATGGTTTTGATTCTAAGAATATTCTGAGCTAGCACAGAAAAGATAAAATAGCTTTTCTCACACATTTTCTAAAGTTATTCCTCTAATACAAGACCATCTGTGCTAAAAATTTGGCTAGATTTAGTCTTACTTTGAATTGATATAAAAAAATGTAGATATAGAAGGAGATTGCTTAGCAGGTAAAGGTCCTTGGTGCCAAGCCTAGATAGTTGGATTACATCCTGGTCACACATCTTGAAAGAAGATAATGGACTCCTACAAACTTCTGGTTTCCACATGCACACTTATACACACACACACACACACACACACACACACACACTACAAAAAAAATCTAATGTAAGCTAGTAAAACAATTATATAAAATTTACCTGCCCTAGTGAAGACAAATTCCTATGTTCTCTTATTACTTATACTACATTAGTACTGCAGAAATTTTCTTTACATTTAAAATAATTTTATTGTTAGTATGCCATTTTGTTATTATTGTTTAAAAATTGTTTCTTGCAGCTGGAGTGGTCACTCTGATTAAGAACACTTGCTATTCTTGCAGAGGACCTCTGTTCAGTTCCGATAAGCTAAACAGCAGTTCACACTTACCGGTATGTTCCATTCCAGGAACTCTGAAATCATCTTCTGACCTTTGTGGTTGCTGGGCACATGTGCAGTGCACAAAAGTATATGTAGGCTAAATAATTATGTGAGCATGAACACAGACACACACATTTTATAAATAAGCATTTTGTGGTCATAATGAAATTTATCAGAGAATATGACTTTAATTATTTCCTGAAAATCTATTATTACTGTACAATTCTTGTTATTCTTTACTTTATTGCCTGGATTGTGTTATGCCATGATCATGCCACTAAAGATATTTTCTCTTTATTTTCTGTGCCTACAAATATGTATCAAACAAACTTCAACTGTAGCTAGAATCCCTAAGACTATTCAAAATTCTAAGTTGCTTTGTGAACAGATTGCAGCAGCCAGTTGATGGAACTTGAGCTAATTACATTAATGTTGACAAATGCAATAGCATCAAAACAAGTGTCACATATTTCAAAAAAAAATTACACCTCTTCAAAAGCCAAAAGGGGGTAAAAGATGATAAATAGATGCAGCGATTTGTGGGTGTAACTGAGCTATTTGTGCAAAAACAGTTTTGACAATTATTATTAAAATATAAAAGAACAAGTCGAGTATGCAAACTTCTGTGTGATTTTTAAATGTGGTTAATGAAATATTTTAAGTCTTGGAACAAAAACAAAAACAAAAAACTTATCTGTGTTTGGCAGTGGAAAGTTATCCAAGTTGTTTATTTGAATTTTGTATCATACACAAAAGTACAACCCTCATATCTTAAATTAAAGATAATTTAAGACATCTTAAATTAAGATAAGGTAATATGAATACATGACATGGAAGGGCATTTTTTCAGAAATTTAAAGCAGTACTTTCCAGACACAGTACTTGTTATGTACTCAGCCACAAACATCCTTATATTTTCTGTTACGTGAGAAGTAGTGAGCATATGCCAACGTCCTGTGCCTGAAAGTGTTCAGTAAATGTTTTAATTTGATCCTTCTGATTCTACTCTAAGGATGGCAGAGTTTTCTACTTTTTGCTCAACAGTTCATACACACACACACACACACACACACACACACACACACACACACATATATATATATATATATATATATATATATATATATATATATTTCACAACTATTGGTCATTTTCAACACTGATTCTCCTTTCTCGTCGTCTCCTCCCTTCCTCAGAAACCTTTCTCTCAAGAAGTCTTCCTCGTATTTTCAAGTCTTCTCTCCTGTGAATGGCCACTGAGTTTAGACTTTCTTTCTGGAGGACAAGTGGGGTGTGGGTGGGTATTTACTGAAGCAAAGGCAGGCTGTCAATAGCTACATCACTGAACATAATGACACCCAGCAACTGTCTCATCATTAATTTGTCTAAATTGGTCATCTGCAAATGGCTGAGATTAAATATCTTAACTGCAGTTAACAGGACAGGATGTCAGTCCAAGGTCTCTTGAGGCCAAAGCTTCAATACTTCATACTAATGCATTCTGGATCTTCAATGGCAAGTGTTTGAGGAATATATAGCAAGAGTGTCTTACACCCAAGAGGATGGTCCATAAATATTTCCTGAACT
Source organism: Pachyuromys duprasi (assembly GCA_028658305.1). Classification (NCBI taxonomy): domain Eukaryota; kingdom Metazoa; phylum Chordata; class Mammalia; order Rodentia; family Muridae; genus Pachyuromys; species Pachyuromys duprasi. The sequence continues at coordinate 8,804,617 of CM053761.1, read as the reverse complement.
TGTCATGGCAAATCTCTCAGCAACATTCTTTACACTGGGGAATTCTGGTTTTTGTTTGTTTGTTTCCCTTCTTTTTATCATCATCATCATTGTTATTATTACAATTTTTCACTTTGTATACTAGTTGTAGCCGTCTCCTTCATCTCATCCCAGTCTCACCCTCCTTTCCTCTTCCTTCCCTATCCCTCTTCCTTAGTCCACTGATAGGGGAGGTCCTCCTCCCTTACTGTCTGACCCTAGCCTATTGGATCCCATCAGGACTGCCTGCATCCTCTTCCCCTGTGGGCTGGCTAGGTGGCCACACAGAAGTGACAATGGAGTTCATGTCAGAGAACTCATGTCATGTCTCTTCTACTCTTACTAGAGGACCCACATGGAGACTGAGCTGTCTATGGCTTACATCTGAGCAGGAGGTCAATGGGACTACTTTATGGTTCATATAAAAGTAGTCCAGCCTTTTATATCTTTATCCCATAACATAAGCTAATTCAACTTAGAATTTCCAGTGAATTTTGCTCTTACCCCTGACCTACTAGGATAGCCTCAGCTGGTGTCATCTCATTTCGTGAAACCTGACACTCTGACCTTAGCCTAATCTTGCATTTCGTATTCATATAATTTCTGCTGAACTTCTGTCTGCCTACTTCTCATGAGATTTTTGAGGAGCTCTGAGTTTTCTCTCCTAGCATACTGTGTCCACAGGCATCTTTTTCTCTTATCTTTTTACAACTAGTTATATTAAGGAAAAACAAATGTATAACCCATAACTTAAATCTGAAATAGTACCATGGAAACTTGGGAGTATTAATCTGAATATGCTACATAAGTGAAAAACTACTTTGTGTTAAGATTGAAATAAGTACTTTTATAAAATATTATGCATTTTATTCTTTAAGTCTTCAGTTGTAGGTCTTAAAGCAGACATAAAACCAAGATTTAAGTCTTGTTTTAGTTCATTACACTAAGTAGATTCATTTTACTTTGTCTTTAGTAGTTTATTGTGTAGTGATCACTAATTTTTGGTTATATGTGATGAGATTTATACTTGGCAAGACACATTTCCACATTCAGGAAATAGTTGGGGAAAGAGACTGTATTTTTCCTATTGTTATTTTCTTAGTGGTTCCAATATCATTTAAGAGCATCCTGATGTGTGCTGAATTTAAATCCGAAATTGTAATTTTTTATTAAATAATTTCAGCTATTTCTTGATATATATTGAATTTATTTTTAAACTTTAATATAGTATACAGAATAAAGAGCTTCTTTAAATAATGCAATTTAGTGCAGGAAACACGGTTCTTTTGCCCCAGTATGCAAAGTTAGTTCACTGTTTTTCCATAGGGTTCCACTTTCCTAAAACCTGAATGATATCACTTGCCTGAGTGTCAATTACACAAACATACTCTCCAGTTATGACATGTGGATCCCAACAGAACACCTTAATTATCAGCGTTAAGGTTAGTGCTGTAATGATGAAGCAGCTGCTCAAGTGAGGCATTGCGTTTTCATGCAATCAAAATATAGAAGGAAGAGGTTAGCATGGGCGTGGCCTCACATTGCCCACTCTACCTGGGCTGCCTTTCAGGGCTGTTTTCTCTGCTCCCATCAGTCACATCCTTTGTTGTTGGTATGTATAAACTTGAGTTCTTACATTAAGTGGCTGCGCAGAAGCATTTGGAGATATATGAAAGCTATTCTCTTATTTTTTTAAAGCATAAAAAGCATTAAAAAACTTCGCTAAATAAATCACTTTGTAGAAAATACAATAATTTTTTCTGAATTACCAGGCAAAGGTAATTTCGGAAGTTTCATTACCCCATTAATTTATTTAGAGTTGATTCAGTTACAAACAGATTAAGATGCCTAATTAGAGTAAAAATTTCACATCTCTACAAAAAGTGAAATGGTAGAAATTCAGTCCACACAGATATTTTCAAATGATTTGTTTCTGTTAGAAAAAATATCTGGATGGTATTTTTTTTTCTGTTTTATCTATTATTGTTCATTTTTCTTCCAAATATTTTGCCATTTTAGGGACATTATTTATCAATCATAGAAAACACCAAATATGAAAATCATAATTTAACTGAAACTTGTAAAACTCTAGAAATTCATTCATATGAGGAAAAATCCAAAATAAATTTCTAGTGTAGGAAACTCAACTGATAAAAATTGATTAACTACTGGCATTACTTTACATATTTCATGGCATGAGGTATTTGGGGAAGACCAAACCATAAAGTTTATTGCCAGAACTTCAGCAGAGTTATTCCTGCTTCTGACATGTATCAAGACCTGGTGAAGGCTGTGAGTATTAAACAGGCAAGCAGATGAGCTGAACCACAGTACAGGAAGAAGTAAGCATAGGCACATCTTCAAATGATATCAGAATAGCGTCTTTGTATCACAGTGGGTCCACAGTCTCTCAGATGCAATAAAGCAGCTGTCTCTTCCTCTGCAGCAAATCCCCTTCCAGCCTTGCTCTAAGCAAATTTGTTCAATTACAGAGAAAGTAAAGGGTTGGATCTGATTTGGGTTTCTCCTTTCTGCATCACTTTAAAACACATGTTCACTCATTTTGCCTTTCTAGTAGCTTAAAGATGGTTAAGACAGAAATTATAATAAAAAGCCTCTCATTTTTCTCATGTCCTTTAAATCACCTAGTGTCGCATATGCTTATAAAGCATCTGATCTGAAATATTAGTTTTATTTCAGTAGACAATAATTATCCTGTCACTCCCAGGTCATATAGAGGTAAATATGTGTCCCAAAAATTTTGGAGAACATTATTTACTCTTTTTTGAAAATATTTCATTATCTCATGAATCTATTTAGAGTTGATTCAGTTATAAACAGATTAATATGCCTAATTAGAGTCAAAATTTCACATCTCTACAAAAATGAAGTGATATAAATTGGATAAAAAAGAAATAAATTTAATTTAATTGACAGAGGCTAGTTTGGTTAAAATATATTATTTAAAATTTGTATCTATAAAAATATTCATTGTAAACAAGACCTCATTGAATAATCCAGCCATTGCTGGAGAAAGACTGCCATACAGTCAGAAAAATAAACAATTAAAATTTGGGAAACACTTAAGCACATAAATTTTATTCATATTTTCCACACTTGTTTAATATGTATATTTAAGAGTAATAAATACTACCTGGCCCTTAATCCAATCAGAATGCTTATGAATTAGCAAAAACTCAACTTTCAAGGCATGTTCATTGAAATAGAAATTAGAATAAACTAAAGGAAACTTGCTGGGCTCACTCTTTTTTCCTTAATATTTACATAAAAATACAGATTCAGATAGTTCAGTTTTGACCCTGACCTTGTTTAGGGTAGTCAGATCAGTCTATGATTTTGAGACTTTCTTGCTTAATTAGCAAGGCTGTCCAAACTGTTTCTATATAAACCTCCAGAGGACAGAATGTAAACTCTTCCCTCTATTGTTAATGTCTGCTTTATAGATGATGAAGTATGTAATGATTGATCATGCGCTATAATGATGGATAAGGACAATTTCTAGAAAGGTCAAGCCTATTAAATAAATCTTAGAATATATTTAAAAACATCTTGTCTGCCTCACTGGAGCATGGTACCTCTTTTCAATGACAGGTGGCCTTCACATAAGAGAAGTAAATGCAGTGGCGAACAATAGACATTCATACTTCAGAAAAGAATGGTAGGCAAAGTAGTGAGGATTGTGAAATTGTCAGCCCTGAAATAAGAGGTTATCCTGAATAGAGTGAAATAAATAAAGACCTTGACTGCGCCTCCCTAATCCATAAACATTCTAATCAAAAGTAAAATGAAGCAAACAAACTGAACCAAAGGGGAAACCAAACAACAACAAATAACCTTTTTAGACACCAGGCGTTCGCTTGAATGACAACATGAAAATGTTTGAAACTCTTATTTCCAATGCTATGCACTAATAACTCCCTTAAAGGTATTTTTAAAAACCAGCATCTCAGACAACACACCTTTCCACTGATGCATCTAACCATGTTTTTTTCTGCCATCTTGGGAACTTAAACTAAAATTCAGTTAAGCTTAGCAGATTTTTGCAAACATATAATTTTGGGGCTCACACCCCAAACACTGTTGTTTGGTGGGTTTGTTTGTTTTTAATATGATTTTCATTTTTGTCACAAAACAGTTATTTGTATCATTTTCTTTCATGATTCAATAGTATAATTTCTTTATAATTATATTGGTTAGGAGAAGTAATAACTGCATTGGTGGTCACTGTATGCACTCATTAATATTAATTTAATTATTAGTTTTGTATTTTTATATTTCTTGAAAATTTGAAAATTTTTAGTTGATCAACATCCTAATTTATTCCATGCTGTCAAGTTTTGCATTATTCTTTTTTAGCATAAAATTTCCTATTTACACTTATTATTCTTGGGAATTTCCTCCCAACACTCTGGAATTAGCCAAACATCAGGCCTCTCATGAATCCCTTAGAGTTTTTCTTATGTTCTTTCTTCTGGTCTCACTCTGTGTTTTACAAATACCATTTTTTTTTTTTAGGTTTTAACCAATTTCTATAACAGTCTGTATACTATCTGCCCATATACTAGATTCCTACCTCCTTAAGTTCCTGTATTATATAAAAATTTGCATACCTAGGAACTGGATTTCTATAAACTAGCAATTAATATGGGCTCTTTATTTGGCTTATGAATGAATGACCTAGAAAATATTTATAGGATTTTCCTTAGATATTGTTATCAAGAGAAACTACAAGACTGATATGCATATTGTTACTCTCTGCATATGGTTTTCTATAGCAGCTGTTTCAAATTACCACCTATTTAATGATCCTTTATTTCCCTGCAGTTCAGAAAGGGAGGAGAGCACAGTTAGTTTCACCAGCACAGATCCAACAGAGCTCTCTCTTTCTGACAACAGAAGGAAAGTCCTGGATCTTCTCTGTTTCAGCATCTAAAGTCGGTCCACAATGCCTGTCTCTGTGTTCCATGTCTTTCTCTGCATCCTTCAATAACCTTATCCTATTTTTGCCTCTGAAGCAACTCTTCCTGTCTCTGTTTCTTAAGAAGCCACACCCATAACATCTCACCAACAGGAGTGTTCCAATGTGAGTTGAACAAAAAGGTACCAAGAACATGAGCAAGTGGAAGGGGAAAAGTATGAGAGTTATTCAGGGACAAGTGGTTATTCCTGAAAACATACATTAAGGTAGTATTGTATGAACTGATCGGGTGATATACAGGACTATATTCACATAAACAAATGCATGTACACATGCATACATATATACACATTCACACTTATGTGTATATAAATACATATTATGTATATGGTACGTATATACACACTAACTGAAAAAAGAGGCCACGAATTTGAAGGAGCATAGGGATGGCATTATGGGAGGATTTGGAGAGGAAAGGGAAGGGAGAAATGTTGAAATTATGGTATGATCTCAAAGATAAAAAGAGTCATGGTAATTGTACACCTTGTGATTTCTGGTCACATCCCCATTTCAAGATCTTCAATGTAACCAAACTCTCTGGATCCCATCAAGTTCTCTGGCCACGTAAAATAATTCTCGTGGGTTCCAGGAATTAGGACATTGGCATAATTGTAGGCTCTTACTTCACCATAAGGACCTGCTGCATCCTAAAAACAACAGGCCTTCTGAGTAACATTGCCTTAGAAACACACACTCGCCATTTCATTGTTCATTTGTTTCAGTACGATACAATACAGTTCTGTCCATTGCAGGACAAAGGAAAGCTCTTCATCTGCAACCAGGATTGTCAAATTGTGTCCTGTAGCTGGTAATTTGTGAGAAAATTTAAAATATTAGAAGACACAGAAAAATCACAACCTTCTGTTCAACAAACCAACCAAAGAAAATTTGATGAAAGTGTCTATATGTTAAATAAATCAAAACCAGCTACATATAGTGAAGCTGAGGGCAGACAGAGCATCTCTTGGGGGGCTTCCCTCTATCCTTCTGATTTTCCTGGGATATCTGCACAGAAAAGCAAAGGACAGGGTGGGGATGTCACCCTATGTCATTGTTTACAACTATTTCCCACAGATTGCTTGCTATTGACTTTATAGCCTTGCTATTAAAATCTGTTTTACTAATCTTAATTTTCTGAGAAAACATCAGATTGATTTTCAAAGTCTTTGTAGAAGTTTGCATTTCCCACCAACAATGGAGAAGGGTTCCCCTTTCTCCACATCCTCTCCAGCATGTGTTGTCACTTGAGTTTTTTGATCTTAGCCATTCTAAGTGTAAGGTGAAATCTCAGGGTCATTTTGATTTCCATTTCCCTGATGACTAAGGACATTAAGCATTTCTTTCTTTAAGTGTTTTTCTGCCATTTGATATTGCTCTATTGAGAATTCTCTGGTTAGCTCTGTACCCCATTTTTAATTGGATTACTTGATTTGTTGGTGTTTAACTTCCTGAGTTCTTAATATATTCTGGGTATTAGCCACTGTCAGATAAAAGGTTGATGAAGATCCTTTCCCAGTCTGTAGGCTGTCGATTGTTCTGATGCCAGTGTCCTTTGCTTTACAGAGGCTTTTCAGTTTCATGAGGTCCCATTTATTGATTGTCAATCTTAGAGCCTGTGCTGTTGGTGTTCTGTTCAGGAAGTTGTCTCCTACACCAATGAATTCAAGGCTCTCCCCCACTTTTTGTTTTATCTTGAGGTCTTTGATCCACTTGGACTCCAGTTTTTTGCAGGGGGATAAATATGGATCTATTTGCATTTTTCTACTTGTAGACATCCAGTTAGATCAGCACCATTTGTTGAAGATGCTTTCTTTTTTTTCCATTATATGATATTGGCTTCTTTGTCAAAAATCAAATATCCATAGCTGTGTGGGTTTATTTCTGGGTCTTCTATTTGATACCATTAATCCACCATTCTGTTTCTATGCTAGTACGATGCAGTTTTTATTACTTAAGAATAGTGCTACCATAAGAACCAGCTATACCACTCCTAGGCATATATCCAAAAAATGCTCAAGTATACAAGGACATCTGACCAAACATGTTTGTAGCAGCTTTATTTAAAATAGCCAGAATCTGAAAACCACCCAGATGTCCCTCAACTGAGGAATAGATACAATGGAATATTACTCAGCAATTAAAAATAAAGAGATCATGAAATTTGCAAGCAAATGGATGGAAATAGAAAAGATCATCCTGAATGAGATAAGCCAGAGGCAGAAAGATACACATGGTGTATGCTCACTGATAAGTGGATATTAGACATATAATTTAGGATAAACATACTAAAATCTGAATACCCAAAGAAGCTAAGCAAGAAGGAGGATCCTAGGAAAGTTCTTTAGTCCTCATTCAGAAAAGCAAACAGGATGGACCTAGGAAGCAGGCAGGACCAGGACAGGAGCCTATGACAGAGGGCCTCTGAAAGACTCTACCCAGCAGGGTATCAAAGCAGATGCTCAGAGTAATAGCCAAATTTTGGGCAGAGTGCAGAGAATCTTAGGAAAGAAAGGGCATACAGAAAGACCTGGAGGGGAAGGAACTCCATAATGAGAAGAACAGAACCAAAATCTGGGTTCAGGGGTGTTTTCTGATACTGATACTCCAACCAAGGACAATGCATGGAGATAACCTAAAACCCCTTCACAGATGTAGCCCATGGCAGCCCAGTCTCAAGAGGGTGCCCTAGTAAGTGGCACAGGGACTTTCTCTGACATAAATTCTGTGGCTGGGTTTTTTGATCACCTCCTCCTATGGGGAGGAAGGGCAGCCTTACCAGGCCACAGAGTAAGACAATGCAACAAGTCCTGATGAGACCTGATAGGCTAGGGTCAGATGGAAGGGGAGGAGGACCTCCTCTATCAGTGGACTGGGGGAGGAGCAAAGGAGGGGAAGAGGAAGGGGCGGTGGGGCTGGGAGGAGACTAGAGAGGGGGAAACAGCTGGAATACAAAGTGAATAAATTGTAATAAATAAACTAAAAATATATTTTAAAACTACTTTTTAAAATAAACTTGTTTCAGCTGCAGCAGTGTGTCTTAGTTAAATGTGGGCCAGAAACCATACTAACGTGACCAACATCTTAGGGACTTTTAAAAAGGTATATACTTATCCAGTTTTCCCATTATTAGTTTCTATTATGGGTTTAGTTTTTTCTGAATTCATGACATTATATATAGGACATGTAGTTGTGTTTTTAATCAATTTGTATTCAAAATTAAATGTATTTCCTCTCAAAGTTTCTGTTGAGAAGGTATGACAGTTGTCCTCGTTTACACTGGTAAAGGCTTCATTTCTCAGAGGTGAAGAATGTTCTGATTACATAGTAGTAGTCAATGCTTCATATCAATAGTAATTACATTGAACAATTTGTTACTTGGGACTAAGCAGGTAAAATTTAATTGTAGGAACCCATATAAGTGTGGAATGAGAGAAATGGCTCACAAAATGGTCATTAGCACTCCACATGAATCACTTTGTACATATCTATACATAGACATCACACAAACACAAACGCAATACTAAGAAGTATATTTTAAAGTGTGAAGAAAGAAAACATTATAACTATTAAGAAGCACTAAAAGGCTCCTTCTATATCCCGTTTCTTCCATAAGACTCCCTGGACTCTGTCCAAAGTTTTGCAGTGAATCTCTGCATCTGCTTCAATGCCCTGCTGGGTGGAGTCTTTTAGAGGACATCTGTGGTAGGCTCCTATCTTGTTCCCTTTCTTCTACTGCTTAAGGTGTTTATCTTGTTTGTCCTTCTGAATGAGAATTAAGCATCTTCCCTAGGGTCTTCCTTGATGTTCAGCTTCTTTAGGTCTGTAGATTTTAGTATGCTTATCCTATATCATATGTCTAATATCCACTTTATAAGTGAGTATATACCATGTAGGTCTTTCTGCTTCTGGGTAACCTCAATCAAGATGATCTTTTCTAGGTTCACCCATTTGCCTGCAAATTTCATGATTTCCTTGTTTTTAACCGAGGGCTGTGGAAGAGACAGGATAGGAGCCCCACAAGGAGACCACCAAAGCAAAAATTCATGGGCCCAGGAGGGAGTGCAGAGACTGATGCATCAACCAAAGATGATGCCTAGAGAAAGATGTACACCCCTGCTCAGATGTAGCCCATAGACAGTTCAGTCTCCATGTGGGTTCCCTAGTATGGGGAGAAGAGCAGTCTCTGATATGAACTTGGTTTCACTTCTCCGTGGTGGGACAACCTAGCCAACCAACAGAAGAAAAGGATACAGGCAGTGTTGAGGGGATCTGATAGGCTAGGGTCAGACAGGAGGGAAGGAGGACTTCCCTATCAGTGGACTAGGGGAGAGAGATAGGGGAAGAAGCGGAAGAGAAGGTGGGACAAGGAGGAGCTGAGGGAGAGGCCTACCATTGGAATACAAGTGAATAAATTATAAATTAATAATAATAATAAAAAGAAAAAAATCAAATTTTTAAAAAAAGAAGAAGAAAAACCAGTGCTAAAGGACTCTCTGGAAAGACATACCACTAAAGCAAACTGCTACAATTTTTTTGGAATTTAAACATAGTCTCTATAGGTTATTTTTTTCACTTTTTAAATTTTTTTAAATATGAGTTACAGTTTATTAACTTTATATCCCAGCTGTAGCCTGCTCCCACATTCCCTCCCAATCTCACCCACCCTCATCTCCTCCCTGCCCCTTTCCAAGTCCACTGATAGGGGAGGACCTCCTCCCCTTTTATCTGACCCTGGTTTATCAGGTCTCTTCAGGACTGGCTGCAAAGCACTCTGTGGCCTGGCAGGATTGCTCCTCCCTGGGGGTCGGGAGAGGTGAAAGAGACCGCTATTTAGTTCATATAAGAGATAGTCCCTGTTCCCCTTAATAGGCTACTCATTTGGATACTGAGCTTCCATGGACTACGTCCAAGCAGACGTTCTAGATTATATCTATACATGGTCTTTGGTTGGAGAAATAGTCTCACAAAAGACCCCTGTGCCCAGATATATTTGGTCCCTGTGGAGCCCCTCTTCTCTCCAGGTCTCTATAGGTTATTTTAAAGGGCCTTTATTTTAGATAGACTAGATATTTGTTTCAAAAACTAATATTTAGGAAATCTCGACTATTTTTGTTCATAGATGAATGGAAATACAACAAGTATAGGCTTGCCCCGACTTGTGAGAATGTTTGTCTTTTTTAATCAGTTTGGATCACTAGCTAAGGTAAACTGTTTTTTGATAAGAAATAATGATTTGACTAAATACAGTGGAAAAAACCAAACCAAAACACTCAAGAATATACAAAAATATTAATTTTGGGAGAAGTGAAGCCCTAAATTATCACAGAGGCAACATCAAACCTCAGAGAAAGACAGGAAGGAGTTGGGCACTTTAAACAGTTTAATCTAACAAGGATCACCTCATTAGCTATGATGAATAAGTAATGATGTAAAACTAAAGGACATCCTTAGGTTTTGAGAGTGAGAAATGTAGAGAATAAAGGAAAAAATTAAAATTATAGAGGAAATCAGGAAAATGAACATAAAAGTAGTTGAGATTCTACACAGAAAGACCTTATAAACAATGAGATTCTACACAAAAAGACCTTATAAACTCTAATGTTAGTTTAGGTTTCAAAATGATTTATAAGGAAGTGTAATTTACTAATTTTTGTAGCTTTACAATATAGATTATAAGTGAGTTGACAGTACATATTTCAAGAAAGGAGATTTCTAAGGATGCCTATGTTCAATTCACATGAAAAATAAATAACTACATTTTCATTATTCTTTCTTTCCTGTTTTTTTCTCATTTCTGACCCCCCCATCCTCTGGTGGATGTGTCCAATCCCATGTTTATTCTTTTAATATATTGCTCCATTTTTCAATTACATCCCAATAGTTACTTTTATTCCAGAATATCTCACAGAAACATCAGCCTTTCCTAATTCACCCCCTCACATTTATTTTTTCATCCATTCTTTAAAATTTAGTTAGACACATCTTTCTTAAGAAAACCAATGTTTAGTGTTCTAACATAAAATATCTTAATGCTGTTCCAAAAAATAATACAGTCCAAATTTCTCATTTGTGAAAACAACAATTAAAGGATGAACATGAAAGAAGTGACCCTCTCAGTATTTTCTGAAAGAGCTTTACTGAATTTCCAGAGGGATATGAAAATGGTGCTGTCCATTTAGTGTGACTTCCCAGTTTCACGGCAAATAAGAGCTCACTGAAGTTCTGGAGGATAGACCGTCCTGGGTGCCATTGGTTAGAAAGAAGGTGGTCTCAGATCAAGAAGCCTGAAGAGCCTAAGTAGCATGTGGACTGCATATTCTCTTACATGGTGAATAGTGAGGTTTGTATCTCACAGAGGATCATGTTTGAACTTTATGCTTATTACAGTTTGTTTTATGAGCTAGAAGTAACAAGTACCTAAGTGTCAGTATAATGTGATATGCATTAGCTGGTGCGGAACATGAATCAAGCAGCACCATATTAGGCAGTCCTTCTCATGGGTGATGTAGGAGGTATCCAATGGTCTTGGCGCATCAACCTCAGAGGTGGCAACTGCATTATGTTTCAATTAAAAAAAAAAGAAAAGAAATAGAAAACGTATGAAATGACCAATTGACTTATATACCCATTTAATGTCAGTGAGTTGCTGACAGAACAAAAATGTGGCTCTCTATGTTATTATTTTAAAAACATGAGTATTTTTTGTTTGGTTGGTTGGTTTTCCAAACAGGATTTCTCTGTATAGCCCTGGATGTCCTGGACTCACTTTGTAGACCAGGCTGTTCATAAACTGACAGAGATTGTTCTACTTCTGTCTCCCTGAATGAACATCAATACTCTTATGATCTGGAGAAAACCAGACCCCATAAAACAAATTTGTCTTTTAATAGGAATATTATGTTTACATAATACATAATATGTACATATATTTATATGCATACATATCTATTTTATATGTTCATACAGACATAATAAATACTATTCTGCCATCAAAAAGACTGAAAGCCAGTCTATCATTTATGATGTTAATTAACATGGAAGACATTATTTTAATTGAACTAAAACTGACACGTAGAGACAAACATCATAAAAATACTAATGTGTAGAATCTCAAAGTAACCTTTTATGAAATAAAATGATTCCTACAAGAGATTGCTTAGGTGTCTAGGGGGGAAAGGAGAAATTAATGGGTAAAACACCAAAAGACTGGGACAAAGACAAAGAAACAAGACACACGTGGTGCGTGGCTTCTCCTAATTAGCCAAATTCCATCACTTGCCATCGTATCCGTATATCACAAGGCTGCATTTCTCCTATCAATACACACAATTAGGATTTGTCAGTTAAACATTTAAAAACCCTGATATTGACAATTTTGGAAGAAGAACAAAACTAATCAAGATCTCTGGAGCATGTTAGATAATGAAACACAGCATTCTTCAGATGTAATTTTTATTGATGTAAAAACAGTAGGCTTATAAAATTTCAGCCTAAGAGTTCCCAGGAAGGTGGAGTTGATTTGATATTTTCTTCAGGAAATTTTTATGGTTTTAGTACAAAGTAGTTGATGTCTCACTAGTCCACTTATAATTAAGGATCATTTGCTTTGTAACATAAACCCTTGGTTTTCCTTGGCTTCCTGCACAGTTACTTGTTCTCTGTTTCTCATTTCACAATGGATGCTGAAGTTGGTCCACACTCCTCACTCTTGGCTGCCTATAACAAACAGAGCATCAAAATCTATGGGAGATAAATCCTCTGAAAATCAGTTATGATGAAAACTTTCTCTCATCATTTTAAAGAAACTCAATAAACCTGGTAAGTCCTCTAATCTGTTTTGTGTTTGGAATTTTTGCCTGACATTCAGTGTGTTCAACACAGTGTTAAAAGGAGTGGTCTGTCAGAATTATTGGCTTCATAGTGTTTTAGAATGCAAGACAGAAGACTGTATTCAAGTCTAGTATTTTTCACCTACAGAGGACTGGAGTGAAAACTTAAGAATATATAAAATTTCTCTGCACCCCCTCTCCTACCAGGTTCCCTCTCTTCAGCCACTACCTCTGTCTATTTCATTTCCTCTTCTGAGTGAGATTTATGTATCCTCCCTTGGATCCTCCTTGTTACTTATTTTCTTTAGGTCTGTGTCTCGTAGTATGCTCCCCCTGTGCTATAAGACTAAAATCCACTTGTAAGTGCGTACAAACCATGTGTGTCTTTCTGGGTCTGTGTTACCTCACTCAGGATGCCCACCAATTTCATGATGTCTTTTTTTAATAGCTGAGTAGTATTGCATTGTGTAAATGTGCCACAGTTTCTTATTCCAGTCTGTGGTTGAGGGACATCTAGGTTGTTTCAAGATTCTGGCTATTACAGATAAAGCTGCAATGAACAGAGTTGAGCAAGTATCTGTGGAGTGTCTTTTGGATATATACCCAGGAGTGGTATAGCTTAGATGCAGAGTTAATAAGGTGGAGATTAGAACTGGAGAGATTGGAAGCAGGAGGACAGAAGGCCTGTGGAGAAAAGGGAAACGGAGGGTGAGGCTATCTCTGTGACGAGCTGGAGACCTAAGTCAGGGTAGGTTCCTGGGAGGATATGAGAGGAACTCAAGTAGAGACTCCTAGTAGCTGAGGCCATAGAAACTGAAGAGAACACCCTCTAACTTGGCTAGTCTCATAGTAGAGGGAGGGGAACACCAACCCATCCACAAAAACTTTGAGGCAAAATTTACCCTGCCTTCAAATGATCCAGGGTAAAGTTAGAACAGATAGAGCAGAGATTGAGAATGCCCAACTAATGCCTGGCCCAAACAAAAACCACCCTATGGGAGGTTGTCAATGCCTGACCCTATGAACAATACTCTGCTAAGCTTGCAGACAGGAGCCTGACAAAACTGTCCCATGAGAATCTCTACCCAGCAGCACCTCAAAACAGGTGCTAAGACTCACAGCCAAACACAGGGTGATACATAGGGAGTCTTGGGGAAAAGTGGGAGGAAAGAGAAAAGGACCTTGACACAGGAACTGCACAGGAAAACCAAGAGAGCCAACTAACCAGAGGTTGCTCAGTTCCCCCAGCTTCTTTTGAAAAGTTCATATTAGACATGCTTTAAGGAGTAAATGCATCAAGCTGCCTTTGTATTATCCTCAATTAATAGATTCTCTCTGCAGAATTTTGAGATATTTCCTATCATTTTTTTGTGAAACTGGCTTTCTACAGAGAAAATTCATTCCTCCCAATTTTTAAAGACTCGGTTATTTTTAATTGAGTGTGAGTGCTTGCCTGCATGTGTGATTTTGAAACAGTGTCGGCAGCTCTCTTACCTTAAACTTCAAGATGGAGTAGCCATGCTATCCAGAGATACAATATGAAAGATACAATGTGGAAGGTTGTGTTGACACTGCCTTCGTGCTTCATAAATCTGTTTCTTTAAGAGGCCAGGAAGATGGCACCATGGACAGAGTGTTTGCTTTCCAAATCGAAGGCCCTGGCACCATGGACAGAGTGCTTGCTGTCAAACTGAAAGCCCTGGATCCAGATCCACAACGCAAATGTAGGAGCAGGGTGTGGTGGTGTCTGTGATCTCAGTCTTGGGAGGTGGATTCCCCACCCCCCGGAAAGTCTGTTATTGAGTTTTGCTAGTCAAATTGATTAGCCCCAGGTTCTGTGTCCGACCATCTCAACAAATCTAAAAAAAAAAAAAAAAAAAAAAAACCAAGGATGAACTCAACATATGGCTTCTGGAGGCACACAAGTACACGCACCCACGTGCACATTGCACAGTTGCACAAACATATGCACACTACACACCCCAAACAAACAAAAAGCAAAACTATTTCACTCTTGTGTCATGTACATATACCACATGTGACAAAGCATATAAATGAATTAAATTTGTAATTAAATTAGAAAAGTATAGTTAGCATAATAAAACATTCATAAACCACTGAATTTTAATGATAGTGAAAAAGATAAATTTACATATTTGAGATTCATCATGCTAGTGTTGGCTTTATTCTGAGAAAGTACTAAATTAATAATATCTAAGTATCGACGACTAATTCGTTCAATAACTCCATAAACTGATTTCTTCAAAGGTTTTTTTCCTGCCACAACTTCCTTAACCTGTACATTCATTGTGAGTGTTTAACATGAGTTTTCAGAAATATCTACTACACTCAAGATCAAAAAGAGACTTTAGATCTCTTTGCCACTACGCAACTGTCAGCTCTCGAGGTCTGATTACTATTGGGCACCGCTCTGAGTTGAAGTGTTACCGATTTATAATACTCCATCTTCGGTGTGCATTCTATGTGGTGACAGGTGCATTTCCGCCATCTTATCCCTGGGGTTAAACTGTGGAAAGCAATTGATTATTAAGACAGATGCTCTCAGCTGCACGGCAGCGCCATCTTTTGGTCGCCGTGAGAAATGATCTAAGTTTGTGAGTAAGACTCAGTCAAGCCTTATATGTTCATTTTGTTGTGCACCTTTGCAATGCAATAAAAACAGGTTTAAAACAAACGTTCCTTATCGGACTGCGTACCGAAAAAGATTTGACTGAAGAGGAAATATCTATACTTCGTTCGCTCAACAAGCATTGAAATACGAATTTAGAAACTATTACTTCTAATTTAGAAACTATTTACTTCTATCCTATACGTTTTTAATTTCTTCATAGCATTGTGAATCAATACTACATTTGTTTTTCTTTAATTTCTTCATAGCATTGTGAATCAATACTACATTTGTTTTTCATGACTCCTTAACATCATCGTTTAAAAATGCTATACTTCTCTAGATTGTAAAAAAAAAAGTTCAGTAATTTGCTTGTTTTTTTCAACCACAATTTCTCAGATTCTATTTTTTCAAGTTGCCTTTAAAAATTAATAGTACATTTCTTTCCGAATACTCACGATTTAACTAAACTTGCCACTTTTTCAACTTAGCACAAGATACTGTCAACTGTGTGCTAAGAAACTTTCTAGGAAGTACAAATTGTATGTATATTAGATGTTGGTGTAAAGAGCAAGATGTTTTAAATAGTTATTTATTTCTTAATTCTTTCCTTATTATAATGAATATAGTAAATAAACAAAATATTGCACCAGAAAATATATTCCGTTAAATTAATTTGGCTAAATTGATAAATGGGTAGTTATACTGTAGAGCTAATTCAAGGTCTATTTCAAACTTAGTAAGAAATTTTACCCCAATATCAAGCGAAAATAGTCTGTAAGTCTCAGTATCTGTTTCCAACCTTTGCTGGGTGCAGCCTCTAAGAGGACAGACAGCTCTGGCAGCCTAATGTCTGTAAGCATATCAGAGTATCCTTAATAGTGACAGGGGCTGGCTTTCTTCCTTGGGATGGAGCCTAGGGTTGGGCAGGGTATTGGTTAGATGTTCCCTCAGTCTCAGCTCTATCTGCTTTATCTTTGTCCCTACAGGCCTTCGGTTTGAAACAGATACTAACACTCACAGCCAAACATTGGGCGAAGCATAGGGAGTCTACTGGAAAAGGGGGAGGAGGATAAATGGACCTAGAGGTGACAAAAGCTCCACTAGAAGACCATCAGAGCCAATCAACCAGGGCTCAGAGGGGACTATGGACTCTGAAGCACCAACCAAGGACAATGCATGGTCTGGACCTAGGTCCTCTACGTATAAGTAGTCGATGGACATCTTGGGCTTCACGTGGGCCCACAAATTAGGTGAGTGGGGGATAACTCTGACACAGACTATGTTGCTTGCTTACTTACCACTTTCCCCAGAGGGGACTTTCCTATTAGGCCACAGGGGAGAAAGATAAACTCAGTCCTCATGTGAATAGATGAGCTGGGGTATCTGGGTGGGGTCTCCCCTACTCCAAGGGATTTACAAAGAGGCCTCCTGTCCCTGTGCTCACTTAGCCTTCCCCAACATCTACAGTCCCTGTCAGAGAATACTCATCACAACTGATGAGCAAGCCATACCAACAATGCTCACCTTCCACATGGGTTGTGTTAAAGTTCACCAGGTGTTGTCCAACCTGATTCCAAACAAACTTAGTGAACATACATATCTTCCCTGCACACTGTGATCCCACTCTCCAAGAATCCATCTGATATTCTGTTGTATTATTTCATGATTCTAAATTTTCTTATATTTAATTTTACTAAATAAATGCTTTACTTCTTTTACATTTTTCTCATTTTTAAAAAATTCATTGTTATGACTCACATAAAGCTTTAAGAAAATGCTTCTTTTCACATTAAAATGATAAAATGCCTTTGGTGTAAAGGAAGATGTTTTTTATTAAAATCTTCTAGTATATAATTAAAGTGTTTGCTCATATTCTTTCTCCACTCTTAAGTACATGTTATTTTTAAAAATTGCTTCTGACTTTTGCATAGTATATAATATATTTTAAGTGAATTCTCACTTCTTATTTATTCCCACCCTCACTCAACACTTTTCTCACCCAACTTCATGTGTACTTTTCATACCCCTGAGAATCCACTTCAGGATGGATGCCTGTGTGTATAGGTAAGAGACCATCTTCCGGAGCAAAAGCCTCTCAGGCGTAACACCCTTAATGAAAACTGACTCTTCTCCCAGAAGCCATTAGTCACCAAGGAATTCTCGATTATGGATAGGACTTTGCCAGGGGCCTTCCCAGGGGCCTTCCTGGCGAGGTCTGATCCTCACTGGCAGGGCTCCCCAACTCCCCATGGAAAAGGTGAGGAAGTAGTGAGGCTAGGGAGTGAGCCAAACATGATGGTCATGGGAATCTCCTGGCAGCTCTGTATAAATGAAGCAGATACTTCTGTGTTTATACAGTTTTCACAGAACAAAGACAGACGAATGATTATCCAAGTGGAACAGATTATGTGTTTGATTTTTCATAACATGTCCAGGGTTACAAGTTCAGTCACAATTAGAAAGTACAAGCAGAATACATAATTAGTAGTAGTAGTAGTAATAGTAGTAGGAGTGTTTGATTATTAGTCCTAAAACTCCAATGTAAAGAATCTAAAGAATGAGTTCTCCAAAGCAAACACATTTATTTTACGGAAGCCTGCTTTTAGGCTGGCAATGTTTGTAGTTGAAGAGCATTCCAAACAGAAAATATCTGAACTGGTCTTTTATGAATAGCAAATAGTAATGCTTAACTCCTTTTACTATATGTTTCATCATCTCCACTATAAATTAGGAAAACTTTATTTTAGTCAATATATCTTGTCCCCTGAATTCTTTTCCTCCAGGGATGTACCATGTATGAACCCCTATCTTTATACATTTTCAGAGAGCTCTAAGCCTATAATAAAAAGAGGACTTAAATCTGTGACCTATTCTCCCAGCCTGTCAAGGTTTGTCAATTCCCTCTGTTTTCCCCTGTGCCAATCATGCAGTTTTAGTTAATTTTCTCAGGGGCAGATACCCCAAGAAGAGTTCTGCAGTAATAGTCTCATCTAGCCATGTGCTAATCTGTGCTTAATGATCTCTTAGGGCATAAAGAAGATTTCCACATAGTGGCTAAGGTTAATTTTAGGATTTTTCTTAAAAGACTCAGACATGATTTTCTCAGGAAAAGACATACGTTGAATCATCATGCAGAAAGTCCCAAAGATGAAACACACAGAGACCCAAACCCGAAAGTTACAGAGAGAAGGACAATGGTCACATCACAGGATGGATAATCACTGTGACTGTATTGGCTCACTGAACCCTGCAAAGCACCTGATGAAAAGTCCTGAGGTGGCTCTCTTGACGCTGTTCGCTGCGCATCGGGAACTGCCAGCCTCTGGCTGCTCTCACGGGCCTGTGTCAACAGAATTTGAAACTTTCCGTGGCAGCGATCTCAGCGTAGGTCTGAGTGTTCTCATACGGTTCTTCAGGTTCTTGGGTGTTTACATTCATGTCTTTCATCATGTTTGCGGTGTTTCCAGTTACTGCTGTACCGACTCTTTTCTTTCTGTTTTTTTTTTGTGTGTGTGTGTGTGTGTGTGTGTGTGTTTTGTTTTTTTAATTCTATCTTCCTGGAACACTCACAACATGTGTTTCATTTTATATAACCATGCACCATAGCTGTCTTCAATTCAGCTCACGGTTCTTTTACTTATTTATTTATTTTCTTTCAATTTCAATACTTTGGACTTGGTCATTTCCGTGGAACTCTTTGTAAGTTCTTGAACTATATTCAAATATAATCTTTTAATTTCTTTAACGGCATTTTAACTCAATCACTACACAATGTTCAGAGCATAGTCTCTGGTTTTGGCCTCTGATAGAGCTTCTTTCTCTTTAATGACATTTCCATTTTGTTTCTACGTTGTTTTCTAACTACCTCTTCCAATTTCAAAAGTTTTTTTTTTAATTTCCTTCAGCATCTTTATGGTATATTTGTTAAAGTATTTACCTAAAAGATATTTCATCAATCCTGCTTAGGGACAGTGTTTTATGATTTACTCTTTGCCTTTAAAGTGCCATACTTACTCTGTCTGTGTCATTTGAGATCCTATTGTCATTGCAAACTGGACATTTGAGTCTATTAGTGTATGATAATTGTGGAAGGTGAGTGTACTTCCAATTCCTGCATTTTCTCTTGCTCTTCTAGAATAGCCAGGAACCAAATATTAGTCTAATACGTAAACTTAAACTCTTAGGTGGTTTTTGCTTGTACCTTTCTCTGAGCATGCTCAGTCTTTTTCTATAATTTACAGCATATATGCTCTTTGAAAATATGAGTACTTAATCTCTAGTTTTCAAAGAAGAAAATGAGGAGAGGCACAGTGTTGTAACCCTTTCAAATGAGGGAGAAAACATGACAAACTTGCAATAAAAAAAAATGAAAGATTTAATCAATGGCTAAATCATGGCCTCTACTAATCAACGTAATGTAGAAGGAGAAGGTGAAGTCATTGTTTTGCTGGCAGTGATTTATTTCTGCAATCCTAATGAGAGGCTAAGCAAGATAATTACTGTAACTTTGAAACCCACTTTGGCCATTCATAGAGGAAGTTTCAGGCAGCCTGGGTTACACTTTGATGCCAATTCTTAAGATAAATTTACCAGTTAATAGAACAAACTCCTTGTTTTTTATTAAGTAATTTATTTTTATATTAATCACAGGTTGTATATTTTGTATCCCAGCTGTAGCCCCCTCCCTCATTCCCTCCCACTCTCCTCATCCCTCCCTCATCTTCTCCCTGCCCCCCTCCAAGTCCACTGATAGGGGAGGACCTCACCCCCTTCAATCTGACCCTAGCTTATCTTGTCTCTTCAGGGCTGGCTGCAATGTCCTCTTCTGGGATCTAGTTAGGCTGCTCCTCCCTCGAGGGTGGGGGGGGGGCAGTCGACAAGCCAGCCATTGAGTTCAAGACCGAAAAAGTCCCTGTTCCCCTTACTAGGCTGCCCAGTTGAGTACTGAGCTACCATGGGCCACATTTGAGCAGGGGTTATAGTTTGTATCCATACATGGCCCTTGGTTGTAGAAAGACCCCTGTGCCTTGATCTATTTGGTCTTTGTGGAGCTCTTGTCCTCACCAAATCTTACTAACTCCCCCTTTTTTCATATGATTCCCTGCACTCTGGCGATGGCTTGGTTGTGAGCCTTAATATCACCTTTGATTCATTGTTACTTAGAGTCTTTCAGAGGCCCTCTGTGGTAGGCTCCTGTCCTGTTGCTTGTTTTCTCCTACATTCAATGTCCATCCCATTTGTCTATCTAACCAATGATTGATCATACCACCCTGGGTCCTCCTTCTTGCTTATCTTCCCTAGGTGTATAGATTTCAGCATATCCATCCTATTCTATAGGTCTATATAAGTGACTATATACCAAGTGTTTCTTTCTGCTTTTGGGATACCTCACTCAGGATGATCGTTTCCAGGTCCAACCATTTGTCAGCGAATTTCATGATTTCCTTGTTTTTAATTGCTGAGTAGTATTCCATTGTGTAAAAGTACCATAATTTCTGTAACCATTCCTCGACTGAGGGACACCTGGGTCGTTTCCAGGTTCTGGCTATTACAAATAAAGCTGCTACAAACATGGTTGAGCAAATGTCCTTGTTGTGTACTTGAGCATCTTTTGGATATATGCCTAAGGGTGGTATAGCAGGGTCTTGAGGAATCACTATTCCTAATTGTCTAAGAAAGCTCCAAATTGATTTCCAGAGTGGTTGTACCAGTTTGTAATCCCACCAGCAATGGAGGAGAGTTACCCTTTCTCCACAACCTCTCCAGCATGTGTTATCACTTGAGTTTTTGACCTTAGCCATTCTGACAGGTGTAAGGTGAAATCTTAGGGTCGTTTTGATTTGCATCTCCCTGATGGCTAAGGACGTTGAACATTTCTTTAAGTGTTTTGCTGTCATTCTACAGTCCTCTACAGAGAGTTCTCTGTTTCGCTCCATTCCCCATTTTTTAATTGGATTACTTGATTTGTTGCTTTTTAACTTCTTGAGTTCTTTATATATACTGGATATTAGTCCTCTGTCAGATGTAGGATTGGTAAAGATTCTTTCGCAGTCTGTAGGCTGTCGTTTTGTTTTGATGACAGTGTCTTTTGCTTTACAGAAGCTTTTCGAAATCATGAGGTCCCATTTATTTATTGTTGATCTTAGAGCATGGGCTGTTGTCTCTCTTATGAACATTGACACAAAAATACTCAATAAAATACTCGCAAACCGAATCCAAGAACACATAAAAGATATTATCCACCAGGACCAAATAGGCTTCATCCCAGACATGCAAGGATGGTTCAATATATGGAAATCCATTAATGTGATCCACCATATAAACAAACTGAAAGAGAAAACCCACATGATCATCTCCCTAGTTGCCGAAAAAGCATTTGACAAAATCCAACATCCATTCATGTTTAAAGTCTTGGAGAGATCAGGGATACGAGGCACATACCTAAACATAGTAAAGACAATATACAGCAAGCCTATAGCCAACATCAAACTCAATGGAGAGAAACTTAAATCAATCCCACTGACATCAGGGACAAGGCAAGGCTGCCCATTGTCTCCATATCTCTTCAACATAGTACTTGAAGTCCTAGCTACAGCAATAAGACAACTAACGGAGATCAAAGGGATACAAATTGGAAAGGAAGAAGTCAAAGTATCACTATTTGCAGACGATATGATAATATACATGAGCAACCCCAAAAATTCAACCAGAGAACTCCTTCAACTGAAAAAAAATTTCAGCAAAATGGCTGGATACAAAATCAACTCAAAAAAAGAAGCTCTCCTGTACACCAAAGACAAAAGGGCCGAGAAAGAAATTAGGGAAACAACACCCTTCACAATAGCCACAAATAACATAAAGTACCTTGGGGTGACTCTAACCAAGCAAGTGAAAGACCTATATGAAAAAAATTTCAAATCTCTGAAGAAAGAAATAGAAGAAGATTTCAGAAGATGGAGAGACCTCCCATGCTCATGGATTGGTAGGATTAACATAGTGAAAATGGCCATTCTGCCAAAAGCAATCTACAGATTCAATGCAATTCCCATCAAAATACCAACACAATTCTTTACAGATCTTGAAAGAAAAATTCTCAACTTCATATGG